>JAOVVA010000021.1:19379403-19392411 GCA_028565275.1 Leiocassis micropogon
TTTTTCGTTTACTTTATTTAGTTTTGTATAATACACGTTTGCTTTATCTACTTGTTTTTGTTTGTCCTTTTTGCTCAACCTTTAAAATGGCATAATAGGGGCACTTTAAGTTCTGCCAGTTCAATTCTCCTTCTGCATCCATATCTCTATAATAATCTCTCATGTGAGATGGGAAGAGATGGAATTGCTAATTCACTCTTTATTAAAAAGACACTGGTAAACAGTGGTTAAACATTGATACATTAGACACATTTTAAAACAATGCTTAGCAAAAACAATGATGTAGGCAAATTCAAACCCCAAAAATCAAACAGAATATGCAAGCTTTGGTAAGTCAGGTGAAGGTACAATGATTGGTACTTCTGTTATGACTGGACGGGTCATCAATAGCTTTTATTTACACTTTTAACCAAGGTTTTAAGTGGATTCTCTTTATTTAAATGCACATGCACACACACACACAAACACACACACTCCCACACACACACACTCCCATGCACACACTCCCGCATACACACACTCAGCTCCGTGCACGGCTCACAATCTTTTGTTACCAGGTCTGCACTGCAAGCACATGCACAAATAATTTAACTCAACAAAACAAGCTACAGGAATCTTTCTGTGTTACCTTCCTATACAACCTGTCTCCTCTCTGTCCATAGCCCTTGCCATATACTGTATATGCTTTCACCAAGAAACTATAGTACTCCAAGTACCTACTAAGTCATATTATAGTTTAAGGAACACATCAAAGAATTAAGATTAATGAACTAAATTTATTCAAATAAATAGCCTGTTCTAGCTTGCCTTGTTGGACAATATAAACATAATCTACAGTTCTGCCCAAAAAAAGTATTGGAAATGCAAGGACAATCCTTCTGTTTTTGTTATACACTGAAGGAATTTGGGTTTGAGATCAAAAGATGAAAGTATGATGATGAATAAAAATTTCAGCTGCCAGTTATTGAGATCTAGATGTGTTTAAAAAAAAATTTATTTGAAGCCATATTTGTAACATATGACTGATAGATATTTCTTGTTGCCTAGGTTTTGCCAGATAACTGCATTTTTTGCAACAAAAAAAAAACCAACCCCAAAAAAAACTGTTGTCTTTGAGAGAAAAGCAAACCATTTTCAAGGTGAAAAAAGTAGGAAAAACTATTACATTTTGCCATTGCACACACATTCGTCATATAGCCATCAAAACATTTTGATATGTCCTACTGTGTATGTACTAAAAAGAAAGAGATCACGGATGTACTAACAACCAGACATTGAACAGGTCAGCCTAAAGTCAGAACCCTGTCTGTTGTTTCTGACTTTAGGCTGACCTGTTCAATGTCTGGTTGTTCACCACTCATCACCACTGAGAACCTCCACAGTGCAGCGGTAAATGCATCACATTCCACTGTTTAAAGATATCAAAAATAGCATATAGAGGACATACCATAAGATGCAAACCACCTAACAGCGGTAAGAATCAGAATGCCAGCCTGGAAATAATAAAATGAGCCACAAATGTTCTGGAACCTAAATTAACCATTAGCAAAGGAAAGGAAAGGCCAAAGTGTGATGAAAGAAAGGATCTGCTCGTGATCCAAAGCATACATGCTAATCAGTCAAACAGGCTGGAGGTAGTGTTGTGGTTGGGCTTACATTGCTGCTTCAGGTTTTGGTTTCTAGGTTTTACACTGGCCAAGTCATTTAGCAGACCTTAAGCTACCTGAGCATGCATTTCACCCCTTAAAAAGAAAAGTGAAGGAATAAAACTATGTTAGCTATGAAGCTATGTTATAAACTCTGGATAACTCTGGATAATATCGCAAAAGAAGAATGAAATAGTTTTTTCGTGTCAGTGGGTTGCTTGTTAGTTATTTAGTTTGAGATGCAACCAAATATTATGTAGTAATTTGATTAAAATTTACTTTAATGCTATCCGTTGCTATAGGGGGCAGGGTTGGCACAGTGGTTAAGGTGTTGGTCTGCTAATCAGGCAGTCCCCGGTTCAAGCCCTGACACCGCTGGGCTGCCACTGTTGGACCCTTGAGCAAGGTCCTTCACCCCCAACTGCTCAGATACAATCGGGTGTCACGCTGGCAACCTGAAAGCATGAGTAACTGCCACAGAAACAACAAACTCCTGATGTGTCAGTTGACATGTACTGTAGATGGACCCCTTTCTGTTGCTATACGTTTGCTCACCAAAAGTGGTACACCTCCAAATGTGACATATTCTATGTTGTTTGACATGTCTAGGTGTAAATATAAGAAAATGGAAATGGAAATTTAAATCTATTGTCTGACATTACTCCTTTGCACTTCAACACTTTCAGAGGAGACTTTATCATCAGTTACTGTCATATTTTTTTAATTGATAACATTAATCTTTTACAACAGTATTTACAAATAAAATATATCTTACCATGGCTCCACATACAGAAATACAATTATCTAAAAATAGATATATTAAATTGTCGTCAATATAAAAAATGTTTAAAATTAAGTGTTAAAAAATATATATTTTTTTTAATTTGATAAAATAAGAAAGAGTTGATGTGCTTTTGTAATTTTACAAATTTTCCTCTCAGCTTGGATATAGTCTGTCCAACCTAGCATGATAGCTACATTAGCCTTATTGCGCTGAATGCAAAGTAAATGACAAACACCTAACAGAGCTGACTAATCGACTACATTTTGGATAAGTGGAAAATTGTCTTGTTTTGTATTTGTCTCAACTATCTTTTCACGAATTTTCACACATATCAGTGTACACCTACTGCTATTCAAATCATTGTTTCTCACTAATCTGCACAACAAAGTCTATGCTTCGTGAACATGCTGTAATTTAGCCGGGTTTGCAGAGTGAATCTCTCTAGCCGTAGAAAAGCAAGGACCTGTGCGTCGCATCTTAATGACAGCGCTGATCACACAGAATTTAAGTTGGTATCAAAGGCTTATTTCTAATGCAGGTGCATCTCTGCGGCAGGGATAATTATCCCCATTATTCAAATGACGCAGAAGAGGTCGAGCAGCTCTTTCATATTTCACGCTCTTTTTGTTTTTCAGTCGCCTGTCGCCCAAGTGCATGGTTCCACAAAGGCCTGATTCTGCTTTCCTTCTCCCACTGCTCTTTTTTCTAGAGTCACCCTAAGGCCTTGCTCTGTTTGGCAAACAGATTCACAACAATTGGTGTCCCTGCTGATTAATTAGGACTTGAATTGTCACAGCAAGTCAGTGTCAAAGTGCCTGCACCATATGGTGACTTCATATTGCGTTAAAAACACTAATGCTTTATTAAAATCTCAGAGAATTCTTTGCTTTTATCAATAAAACTGCTGAAGAGATACAAAATATGCCTTGCAATTAAATGGACAGAGAGATGAGATTGAGAAGAAAGATTTGTCCCAACCAACAACCTCCTAATCCTCGAAGCAATCATGATATGTACATGATAAATAATTAGTAAGCAAACTAATAAGATGAGGGTACTTTGGCTCTAATATCATTCTAGCAACTACAAAAAACAAGATTACATTAATTTGGAATAATCTGTTCATCAAATTTACATTTCATATACATGGCTCACTTGGAATTGTGATCATTCCAAGGTCTGATGTGTGCACTGTAATTTTAGATTTTTTTTATACTCATTTATCATATAAATTTGTGAAAATATTTCCATTCATTGCTGTATTAAAAGACTTAACTAAATTATTATCATCCATCATAATTTTAGCAACAGTGACCATAGTTCTTATTTACCAAATAGGAGTGTTTTCACAGTTTTAAGCAAGCACACCGAACATGGAAAAGTGTGTTAAATACACAATTACACTATTTCAATGAAGCAAACAGCTAAAGTCTAACTTGTGCAGTATAACTTTGTAACATCAGAAAGAAATAGTAGTATGTGCAAAAATGTCTAGAGATTATGTACAAAGATCTCATCTATGAGACAACTTCATCATCTAGAACTGTTGAACACTAAAACTTTTTATATATGGATGGAAACCTATGCAGCCTCACTTTACCCAAATGTAGATAATATTAACGTGCACATTGGTTGTAAGATTAGCTAGCTTGCTTTGTTAGTCCAAACATAGCATAAATGTGCATATCTTTTATACATAATTAATAAATCTCCATGGTATGCATTCCTATGTCATAAACAGAAAATATAATGTAGCGTTCATATATGACTTCGCCTAGGACGCCCCATGTTTAGTTGATTGATCTGACTAGGCCGCTATTATGTAAACTCAGACAAGATCAAGGCACCTCATACATACCATTATATCATCTAATCTTCCAAAGCGGGAGTGAATCTGAAAGCCTATTTCCATTTTAATGATAATGATCACTGCTGTTATGGATCAGAGATGATTGGATGTGTACAGAGGATTGTTTCACGAGAAGCACTGGGTAAAATTATATACATTATTAATACACAGTAGTGAATTCATGATGACCAACCATGTTTCAAGAGATCTATAAACAAAATTGGGATTAGAAAAGAAATGTTCTCTAAAACATAGACCAGGGGTTGCGACTGCTTACGTTTAGTTACAGTGGAGTAAAACATAACCTGAGATTATCAATATGATTAGATGTATTATTAGTGAGCTATTGTAGTTATTATCCGGTTTCGCTGTGACTGAATTTGAACAAATGTGCTAATCAAATATGGAGTTATACGGTTCAAATACATTGTCAAGACATAAGTTTACATAATTGAAAAGTCTAATATTGTAATATTGTGAAGGGCCCCAAGCTGCAAAAGTGTTTTGATAACCCCTCAAATATGATAAGGCAGAAGTCCCAAAACACAGTTTGTGATCACTGATTGATAAAGTGAAATAAATAAATAAATAAATGTGCTGTGTGTACCCAGTAACTTCGTATGAAAATTTAATTGATTCTAATTCACAGGCATTTACAGCAGTTCATTGACATCCAGGGCTTCACCACTCTGCATGTCTCACACGTTGTAACGCAGCGCTCTCTGTTGGACATTTAATGTAGATGCCGTGAGCTTTCAAATCATCTGTGTCTGCTACTTACAAACAGTACCATATGTCTCGGTATAGCTAAGATAATGAGGCTCTATAAGAAGGCTTAAGCTAAACAACAAAATATTATTTTCCGCAAACACCTAATGCCTGCAGAATTTAACAAAAAAAAATCGTAATGAGGAACAAGGACAGCTGTAAGCTAAACAAAGCCGGTTCTGCATATTCAGTCTTAACTTGACAATATTTTATCCCCAACATTTGAATCCACTTATACTGATTAAACTTCTGCCAATATAAAGACAATTAATATGCTAAACACCAGTAATCCTATATGCCTTATGAGACAAAGACGAGATTTTTTTTGCATAAACATTATCACTTCTCTGTCATCTTATGATGGAATTTAAAGGAATACATATTCAATAAATCATTTACTTCGATAAGACAAACAACACAGATAAGCTTGTACTTTTATTATCATTAAGTATCCCTAATATTTCAAGAACTGTAATTATTCCGGAAGATGGTAGTTTTTAATTTTCTGACCTGTTTGCTTATATTTATATAATTTTTATATAATGTATATCATAATAAAATACCAATATATATGCAATATATATATATAATTTTGTCATTGATAATAACTTCTATTTTCTCAAAGAAGTGTTTATTTGGGAAGAGAGAAGAAGTTACAATAAAAGTAGTTTATATCTGGTCGTCTATATGAAGTTATAAGTTTGTATACTTTATTTATTTATATAGATATTTATCTATGTTGTTTGGTATTCATAAACATATTTGCTGTATTCTCTTGTCTGATATATCACAGAAATATATTAATGAAAATCAAATTATATAGATATGTACAGTATACAGATTCATGCCCATAAATATGTGCGCGTTTTTTATATACTGTATATATAAAATATGCTGTATATATAATGTGTTATACAGCATGTGGGCGATGTTTGGGCGGTTTTATGTCGATTATATGAAAAATCATAAATCGATTTATTAGCGGCTTACATAACTGCACAATTTACTAAAGCGTAATTATGGGATATTAGCCTGAAAGCCCATTTGAGCAATAAATACGCGTTGTTAATTAGTAAAGAAATTGTAGCTAGATTCTAAAAGACTTCTTAGCACCTTAGATGGATTGTGCCTGCGATCTTTGAAGCGGTGTGAGGTGGGAAAGCTGGAGTCAGAAAGCGCCCGAAAACCTCGATGAGCGCAGTGTAGTCTATAGGGGGGGGAAAGGGAGGAGGAGAAAATGTAGGCTTATTAAGCTCCTCTAAACCAGTTTCCATCTTCATCATTTAATAAGGTGAAAAGTGATGATTGCACAAAAAGAATTAAAAAAAAAATCGACTTCCTTTATTTTCATTCAAAATGCAATTGCATTGGATTGACTTTTCTCCCATTAATCAGAGTGACGCGCATGAATCCATCTGCGCTGCTAATGGTATTGTTTTAGCCGCGCAGGAGCGTCAGTGCGTTCACACCTCTGCGCACACTAAAGACCGCTTGGTTTCGGTGCGCGATGACCTTGACGCGGATCACACGCAGAACTTCAAAGGCAGCGCGCGCGCTGCGGATCATCAAACGGCGCTGCAGTTTCTGTAAGTTTTGAAAGGTGCTTAATTAAAAGGCTCAGCATCAACGAACCGAAGTCATTCCCTCCAAGGACCGACCAGAGAGTAGCAGCACACCGCAGAGCTCTCTCTGTCTTATTCAGTTTATATCACTCGGATTATTCCTGTTATCACTATGAAACACTTGCTGTGTTGGATTCTGTGCTCGGCGCTGTGGGTGCGCTCAGTCTCCGCCGGTGCGCTCGGCGGGAGGAAGCGCAGAGCCGATAAAGGACCGTATCCGCTCTACATGATGCACCTTTACCGGACTTTACTCGCCGGAGACGGAAAGAAATTAGCGGGGACGTCTAGCGTGGGGATCGGATATGAACATCCATCTCTGCACGACTCCGACTCGGTGCTAAGCCTCGTCGCCAAAAGTGAGTATTCTACTCTTATGTATATTCACGGGTTTTTAACCAGAGTGACATTTGACAAACTTCGAATTAGGTTGATAATAGCCTATAGGCTGGTTTTGGGATTACAGCGTTGCGTTTGAATCACAGCGTTATTTTAATCTGGCTAAACCTTAAGAAATATTAAATTAACTTTTTTCCCCCCCGATGTCAGGAGAAAAGCTTTACGCATGCCCTGCAACTTAGTTCTTGTGTAGCAAGTTGTTTATTATGCTCAGGGTGTGTATTAGCTACAACCCGCACGGCGTCTGCTTAAAAGTGGGAATACACAATTAGACAATATGAGTCTTCAGCTTTATTAACTGCGCCTGACTGCAGATGTGTGAAGGCTGTCCTCTGAATTGTTAACCCCCAAACATTAATTAAAGGTCCCGGTGCGTCTGAGTTTGCATTGTTTATGTTTAAGACATGTACTGATGTCTGTCTCTCCCTTTTTTTTTCTTCAGGCTGCTACCAGACGGGTGACAAGTGGGCCGTCACGTTTGACATGTCGTCTATCTCGGCAAGCGACGACGTGCAGCGCTCAGAGCTTCGCCTGCGTCTCCCAGAGTTCTCGGCCTCTGAGAACCCCGTGGTGGACATCTATCACGCTCCCAGAGGTGCCGAGGAGCGTCTTCACTTGGGTCGCATTGACGTCGCGTTGAGCACGTCTCCATCCTCACACTCCTCTTGGACAGTCCTCAACATCACCCAGCTGCTAAAGTACTGGCTGCACCAGGGGGGTCTGCCCCCCACACAGGCTCACTGGGATGAAGGAGCACCCCAGAATCTTGAGCATCCTGTCCAGCATCCAACAGCCAACAGCATAATGATGGTGGTTTACGCCAAGCAGATGAGGACTGACGCGTCCACGCTGATCCGCACAGCTGAGCTCTCCAAGTATGTGGCTCAGGATCATCGGACGCCGACTGAACCCGTGGGCCGAAGACACAAACGCAACCACCGGGCACATAAGAGGGTGAGCGAGGCAGCGGGAGGCAGCGCAATCCAAGCACTCACACAAGTCGAAGGTGAAAAGAAGACCCTGTGCAGGAAGGTGGACATGTGGGTGGATTTTGATCAGATTGGTTGGAGTGAGTGGATTATTTATCCAAAGAGATACAACGCATACCGCTGCGAAGGTGGTTGCCCTACACCGGTGGACGAGTCATTTACTCCAACAAATCACGCATACATGCAGGTAAGGAGAAACAAATTTATGCCTTGCATCCAAAACGAGGCTCTACTGATCCCCCACTTATATGACAAATAATGTTATTAATATGGTATTTTATAACTAGTTGTGCCAACCTTATCCATTCATCTTGTTAATGTTAACCTTTATGTCTCTGTTACAGAGCCTGTTGAAGCTGCACCAACCGGACCGTGTCCCATGTCCATCCTGTGTACCTACACGCCTGGCTCCACTCTCCATGCTCTACTATGAGAACGGGAAGATGGTGATGAGGCATCATGAAGGCATGGTGGCGGAGGCATGCGGCTGCCACTGATCTGACTCTCAAACACGGAGCCAAACCGACTTCAGCACTTAAGGCATCCTTGCATGCCCATCCCCAACAATGAGAGACTGCCAGAAAACTTCAGCACTAAGCAGAGAGACAATTTGTCCAAATGTGGGCAATGCACAAAAACATTTCTTCTTCCTTTTTCAGGAAACATAGCCCTTTCATATACCAGTGATTAGTTCCTTTTTCAACGACTAAATTAAGTGAATCAATGGATATGGACACAAACCATTTATATGGACATGTGATATTCTATCAGGCTCAGGGTTTAATATTAGCCATTTTGACTGGTTAAATAAAGATTCACTCATACAGGAAGTTCAAAGGAACCGAATCAGTTAGGGAATTACTACACTGTGTAATACTTAAAATGAATAACTGCTTGTACGAGTTAGACTCTCAACAGCTAGATATTTCCTCCAGTGATTTACTGTTCATGTTTATAAACTGTATATTGTTTGTACATATCGGATATGACAAATGTAATGAAATATATTTTATGCATATTTAGTAAATCTTGAGTCTTATTCAAATGTTGCTTTTATTGTTGTCATCACATCAAAAAAAACAAAAAAAAAAACAAAAGATGAATGAATTCTCAGATTTTTTTTAAAAACTGCTCAAACATTGGATTTCTTTCCATGTTTAGATGAATTATATGTGGAGGACATTCATTAGATACTGTATAATTGAGATTTACACAACATAACCAAAAACGATAAATGAAAAAAAAAAAAAAGGCATGTCACTTTTTGTTGAATTACCTTTTAGGTGAAAAACAAATTAATTCTTATGTTTTCATCATAAAACGGTAACACTTTCACAGGGCAAAGGAAGTGTGTGTGTGTGTGTGTGGGGGGGGTTCTTTACACTCAACACTTTCACACTCTTCAGCTAAAGGTACAAAAATCAATCAAACGAACAACTGCTCCTCCCAGAGGTCATGATGGCAAACTACACAAGCGGTAGCAAAAAGTGCTGGCTTTCACACATCTTGAGCAGAAGCTTTTATGCAAGAGCACTACCAGTAACTCAAGAGTATTTAGGTACAGCAGTATGAACTGGTGTTGAGACTCAACAGAAAATGTCTTGTGCGTGTCTGGAATGACAGCATCAATACATAACTGTTATGGAGGAAAAATATATAATAAAAATGAAAAAAATGTTGATAGAAGAAATCTTCCAGTTCATTCATCCTTTCAAGGCCAGTCATCACAGTAATATTGACAAGTGACACCGCTAGATGTCCATTTCAAACTGGGCATCTTCACCTGGAGAGGACAGACACAAACCTAATATTATATTATGCATTATAATATAAAAAATATAATCATAATTATAGCAGAAGGGTTCGGGGCATCAGCATTTTTTTTATAATAGCGCTGGGCCGAATCCATATAGATATGTGAGAATTTTATAAAAACAGGGTCTTCTTCCACATAAAAACTCAAACATGCTGTCTAAACATGCCAAACCAACAGACAACCGTGGAGCCATGTTGATCACTCAAAAGCCTAAAAAAAAAGTTAGCACTGATGTCAAACAAGGTGTGTTTGACAAGTTCTTACAAGACAAAAACACCGGTTTTCCTGTCCACATAATCTCTGAAAAATAAGCATCAAAATATTTACACGCTGGAAGGAATCTTCCAAAAGGTCCGTTTTTCAGTGACTGTGTACAGTATGTAGGACTGTAGCTATCGAATATTTTTGTAATCGAGTATTCTACCAAAAATGTATATGTATATCGATTAAGCAAGTAATAGGATAAAATGTACTTTTGCTTAATTAAACAGCAGCGTAAAATATATAAGAGAAACAAAGATTAATTGGTTTTCTTTTTATAAATATCAACTTTTATTTTTTAAATGCATACAGCATTTTATCAAAAATAAGCAGTCATTATTCACAATACAAGAAATAGCTTTAAGTTGACTGAGATTAATTAAGTGCATTACAGTGCCATACATTCTTATTTTAAAGCCTTTTCTCAGATGCAAAAACTAAATAAAAAGGTATTTCAAATGACTTTAAGTATAAAAAAAAACGAAAACACACATTAAAATAAATTAATATATTTTTATCGCTCCTTTCCATTTTGCAGCCCGCAACAGAACGCTCCCTCAAATCAATACACCGCTAACTGTTTGCATCTCCTTCCGCTTTGTGGGTGACGTAAGCGCTTCTTCTTCATCGGTGTTTACTAGCGGCTTGCACCCGGAGTCAAGCCAAACAAATAATTGCGCAAAAAACATAACTTAAGCTTATAAAATTAATTAAAAGAAGCTTCGAGGCAGAAGATTTTGCCTCAATCATTTTTTGTAATCGAATTACTCGAGGAATCGTTTGAGCCCTATGTAGGTGTGCAAGTCTGCATATGGATAAAAGGTCTAGAAAATGCATAGAAAAAATCAATTTTAAGTATACCCATATAATAATAATAATTATTCAGTTACTTGTCACATGTACCTTACAGCACAGTGAAAAATTTTTTTCTTCGCATATCCTAGTTAGGAATTGGGGTTAGAGCATAAGGTCTGCCAGGATACAGCACCCCTGGCACAGGGCAAATTGGTGGCGCTGTGGTCCGAACTCCCGACCTTACGATCAGTAACCCACCACTGCCCATATGTTTGGAAAAGGAACTGAACTGCAAATGGTGGTGGACTAATTGTTTGGAAATGGTTTTATAACTTTTTCCAGAATATGCAGCAACAATTGCTTCCTTAGACCCTTGCTTATGTCTTCGCATTATGTAAGCACACACCTGACTGCTGCAGACCAGCAAACTGCCAAACACTGTTTTTATAGAGGTCTACACACCTGCTGATGATTAATTAATCATGGTCTGATAATTAGCAGCACCTGGCTGCAACTTACTCTCTTAAATCCTATGGAAGCAGGAAGAAGGTACTTGGTATTGCACACATGATTTTTAAAAAATGTTTGTTAAATAAATAATGGAATGGTGAAAAAAGTTATTTGTTATTCATCCGAGGTTGTACTTTTATTACGCTTTATTATTAAAACTTTAGCAAGTCCAGATTAGTAAAGTACACTTTAACCTGTATTTCAAAATGTCTATAGAGCTAACGAGCAGTCTTCCTTTTTAAAATATTTGTTTGATGATTATTTTCCAGGATGGAAGTCGTGCAAGAACAATTCAGACAAATGCGTAGTACGAGTTTATAGGACCCCTGAAAGTAGGAGTAGGAGCTTTTACCAGAAACTTATATAACACCCAGCTGGGAAAGAACATTTTATAAATATCTAAACCTCTGACTGACAAAAATGGACTTTATTTTTAGATCAAGTGCATCCTCAAACTGATTTGCAACTAATGTAATACTGAGTCCTAAATAAAGTTCACTCTCAGAGGACACGTATACGTACCCGTGGCCTTGTCCACAGGAAGTGTCCTGTTGTTAGTGACGCTCTCTTGAGGGTGGGTTTTGTTATCAGGGACAGTGTTTGTTGGAGGGCTGGTCACCCCGGGGATGTCAGGCAGGCAGCTGGGAGGTGTCTGGGCCAGTGGGGAGCTACGACACTCCAGCAGGAACTTCCGGTCATAGATGATTCGGGTTCCTGTTGGGCCAAAGCAAGAGCGGGAAATCAGTTTTGTGGTCACTGAATATTTTTAATTTTACAGTTTCACAGTTTTTATTACCATATTATTACAGTTCAGTACTGTAAAGTCCACAAATGTATTTCATTTTAAGGACTTTTTCAAATTCTATTCCCTTATCGAAATAGGACTCAGTGTTTGATTAAAGCTAAATGCAGTTGATTAGTCAAGTTGTTACTGTAATCCTGTAAATTACTATAAACTGAGATTTGTAAATAGAAGATATTCTACAGGATTAATGCCAACCATAACAAATATATTGTGTGAGGCGTAACTAAGAGTGTTCTAGATCTGCTTTTTCCAGTTTTCCAGAGTTACATTATCTCACAATACAATTAAAAGTCACCTTGGTACTTTGTTTCAACATGGTTTAATTCTGCATGTATATAAACAAAACGCAGCACACAGGCCTGAGGCACACTTTTGTCATGCACTCGTTTGAAACATAGTGATGCAGAATGGTAAACAAAAGAGTGCAGCATTCGTAGAGATTAGTCAGATTAAATGGAACCCTGGTGTGTTCTCCCCTTAGAGCGGATCCTCAGGCAGATGAGAAGCAACACCACTCGAGAATGAGTCCAAGTGAGGTGGTCTGAGTAAGACCCCCTGTTTTAGGTGGAAAGTGATTTAATTTTGAATTAAACCAGTAGCAGGAAGTGGTTTCGGTCGCTACTTATTGTAGATGTTAGCTGTTAAACTCTGCATGTCCCAACATGTCCTAAAGAGGTGTTACGTTGAGACATACAAAATTTATTCAGCATTTCTTAAGGTACTGTACCTTGTAGTAATGGGAATCACCAGGAACCACCTGATACAAT
>JAOVVA010000021.1:19392511-19412300 GCA_028565275.1 Leiocassis micropogon
TATTTCTATTTTTAGTTCTATTTTTCCTAGTTTAATTTAATTTTTCTATTTAATTTTTCTATCGTATTTCTTTTATTTCATATTTATTTCTTATTATAAGCTTTAATTCTCTTTTAAGGTCACTGGCAGTCGTTATAAGCATTTCACTACATTTCGTACTGTGTATGTGACAAATAAAATTTGAATTTGATATTCAGTGCAGATGTGAAAAAAAATCAAAAACTCACATCAACACTCAAAGGAAACAGTAAAATAGGAAGTGTAAAATAAAAACGTACAGCAGCACAAAACAGTCAGTTTACCACATGCTGACTGTTACTCTGCTGTTGCATCACCGCAGTAAAGTCCACTAAGTCACTGTTCACATTTCTCACTGTTTATAGTGACCGAGGCAAGCCACAATGTGAAGTCTAATAACAGATAAGCAGTTCATGCATAGGGCATCAAGTACAAAAAGGAGGAGCATTTATTTTTGCTTGTATATCCTTTAAAACTATGTGAAGCCAAAATTATAAACTACTGCCAAGGCCATTCAGGGACAAATAGCAATTAATTAATTATTTCTGTGATCCTTAATAAGTTCAGAAAGAATAAATTCTGTTGTGGGCATCACTGTATGAAATCCCACTCAGCTTAGAGTCAGATCAGGAGCACATGCCTGCTCAAAGAGGAGAATCCACACAGTTATTTTTTGTTGGAATTTTGGCTGCAGCCTCATTGAGCGGTCGTCCCAGCGGATCATCAGATTCGTGCAACAACTTGGCACTGGTTTTACGCCGGATGGCTTTCCTGGCACAACCCACCCATTTTACTCGGGCTTGGGACCGGCACTGCATCCAGTGGCTGGGGTTTGGGCACTGGCTGGGAATCGAACACGGGCCTTAGGCGAGAAACCTACCACTAAGCCAACAATGCCCATATTATTCACATTTATTTACATTAATAATTTGTATTCCTTAAATTAGTAGCAGTATGGAAAAATTAGACTGAAGCTGGAAAGATTTTGCATTGAAATTGTCATTTATAGTCTCTGAGTAGATGTTAAATGTAAAGTGAAGAGCATGCAGTCGTTGCCACTTAAATAAAATAGCTTAAAAATAGCAATTACCCAGGGTTAGAAACTTTTTTAAATTAGTACTTCAGTCTCCCCTAGTGTGTAAAATTTTAGAGAAAGAACTTAATTTCAACTGTCTGCAATAAGATCTTGGAGTTCATTTTAAATAATAAATAAGAATTCAAATTAATATCAGGCCAAACAGCAGACTATCTGGTTTAAGTTGATGGTGTTTCCATACAAATCAGGTGAACATTGTAGGAACTATACAACTTCTCGTATGCGATTTTTCTGGTTTTAAGGGGCCAAAAGACAACCTACCAATTATTAATTGCATTCCAAAGGATTTGTCTATAAGTGTTAACAATAACAATCATGCCTGCCTGAAGTCCGAGGCATTTGAATGAAACTTAGCACAACTCTGTTGTTGGTCTTTTAGCTGCTCCCGGCAAGGGTCCTGCCACAGTCCTGCTGCTTTTGCCAACAGTCACATCGTAAATAACCATTAGGGACCATTAGTTTCTTTGGCAGCTGAACACATCCATGCCATAAGATGACATGCTATGGGTTGGGTCATGAGCAGTGTAGTAACCATTGTAACTGTGATAGGGTTGCATGGTAACATGGCAATTAATCCTCTAACATCATCCTTACACTTGAACCCTCAAGGACCTTATCCAAGCCACAGTATTAAACAGGAGTGTACCAATCCGGGTATTTGGGGCCAATCATCGCTACCCGATGATTACAGAAACCAGAATCAGCCAATACCGATCACCGATGTCTCTGAGGTATTGGGGTCTTCCATTTAAAGTGTTCTATTTATTGTGTAGTAATGTTTTTTTTACTATTTATAGCAGTAAAAATAAATCCTACTATACTCACTTGTTATAACCCGCTGCACATGAAACAAAGTTGTCAATGAATAAATAGAAACTGTTTAACTCATTAGTAATCAGCAAGGGCAAGCATTTCTTTATAAATATCAGAAGTTCTGCATTTTTAAGTCTACATCCTGAACAGTCGCTCACTGCCCAACCCGCATGCAGGGAGTAATAATAAATTTTTTACTATTTATGTCTATTCCAATAACAATCATTCATAGTAAGGGTGGACAGCTACCTACTGTGTAATTATTAACAGCAGCACTATTACATAGCTACTGGCCTTTGTTGCAATACTTACTTAATTGCAGGCTAATGCTACTTAGATACCTTAATCCATTGGGTAAAAATCTCCGTCTTCAAAATATACTATCTTGCCAAAAAGATACTGTATGCCTTTAACTTTGATTACAGCATGCAACGTGGTGGCCAGTTCATGTGCGACAATGATTCCTCATGCTTTCAGAACCACTCTTAATAATCTGAGTCCTCGAATGCGCGATAACCTGGTCATTCATACATCCAGTTCATCACCTGACATCATTTTACTGTCACATAATATTGCTAAACCCTGACGTGACCAACTGAAGAAATCCCAGATCATAACACTAGCCTCCAGAGGCTTGCACAGTGGGGAGTACTCATGATTGGTGCATCACTTCATGCACTTCCCTTCTTACTCTGATGCATCACTCTGGTATATCTTGACACATCAGTCCACAAAAGTTTTTTGATCTTTCATCTTTAGATGATAAGTTGTTGGTCTGGAAGTTATTAGCCTAAAAATGCATAAAAACGGTGGCCCTATTCTTTGCTCTGAAGGCATGGTGAGAGAGCTGCTCCTGCTACCAGGCTTTGATAACAGAAGTCACATTCCAGTGTGCTGTAATCACTGAGCGTGTCTGAGAAAATAGCCACAAACATAAACAAAAAGGACAGACAGATGAGATGAGAACATGCGAAACAATCATTTGGCCAAAACATGGTGTTGGTGCTAAAAAGTTTCTCATCTATGTAAAAAAGGTGAGTTTTCATATAGGATCATATAACACCATTTTTCATAACTTAATGCTTCTTATCCATCAATCTATGCTTAGTTTTTTTTATAAATATGCACACATTTATATTTTTTATCAGACAAAAAGAAACACACTTGCTAAATACAATTTCATGCCCTTTGATGTAGTTTCCATAACTTTTTTAAAATTCAAAATTTTCAATGATCTGAATTGTCATTGATCTGAATTTGGGTGAAACCAATTTAAATTTCACATGAAAAAAACTACCCTGAAAAAGAATATTATTCCAAAATGCAAAAATTGTTAAGATATTGCAACATGAATGGTTACGACCATGGTTACAGGCAATACAAATATTTACCAAAAACAGGAATCCTTTAATTTAAGCAATTTTTACAGGTTATAAGCTTCTAGAGGCTAACACCTAAGTTTATCAGTATTCAAAGAATTACAGTACGAGGGCCATTTTTGTGGTACATATAAAAACATCTTTCCGACATGGCTTAAGTTAGCAACTTGAAATTTTCAGGGAAGCAAGATTGGTCACTTCCATGTTGCATAAACTTCAGAAGTAGCTTCTTTGGCACACAGATTTTCTGCATTACAGTGATACCTTAGTTCACAAACGCCCCACAGTTCGAAGAAATCAGTTTACGACCAAAAATTTGCCTTAAATCTCTCCCTGTTCATGAAGTCCGTACGAAACCACAATACCAAGCAAATCCTGCTCATTATTATGTTACAGTACACCGTTTGTAATCTCCAACACTCACATCTATTTTTCCTTTCTCAAAGTTAATAGATGAAAGACAAATGCAGCCTGTCGTGATACAGAGACGTCATCTGTCTGTAAATATGCCTATGGTGAAAACTTAGGTTCACATCTTCACATATAGACCTTTTGCACTTGACGTCACAACATCTTGCCACCATGGTCCATCCACTTCTGGATATGGTGGCAAAATGTATGTTACTTATCAGATGCCAGTACCAAAATCCTCATACAAAACCAGTCTTTCAGCAAGAAAACACATCTAATAATGTCATCTTAACCACCTTTTCTCCTTAGTAATTACTTTTACTTTCTTCTGAACTGCCTCTGAACCATCTGTTTAGTTTTGTTTACAGCTAACATGAGCTAAGCAACTTCTAACACAAGGCTGAATCCCAAATCCATTTCCTAAATTGACGATACTACTTGGTGTGTGGGACAAGTTACTGTATACCCTACCCTGTTGGGGATTCAAGCCTGGAATATCTAGTGAGGTATTAATTAGAAAGGTTAAAATGTCAGTCTTAGTTACCGTTACCCGCATACTGTAAAGCAGAAAGCATAGCATATTTCTTAGCATCATGCCATTTGCAACAGAACTGCTGAATGAGCCAAAGCTATCGCTAGCAAATGGCACAAAATCCAGGAGGAATCACATACCGTCTTAAGTAACCATGCTATTATAACATAAAATATTGCAATTTAATATCCTTATTATTTTCATCCATTTGAAAATCACATCATATTGTTGTTTCTCTTTTGAATAAGTTACAAAGTGCACCAAAACATACTGCATATGAAAATAATTGGTAAAACAGAAACTATCAGTTGCCAAGTTACTCCATCAAGTAAACCGGTAGGTAAACAGGTATTTTTCTTTTTATACATCCTGAATATAACATTTTAATGAAAATACCTAGTCGCCTAATGTCAATTAACCGTACTTGTGCCATCCTCTGCTGTGACTCTGAGGCTATTGTAGTCACAGGTCTGCAAAAGATCAATACATGAAAGTGTTCTATTTAGTTATTTATTTTTAACTATTAAAGTAGTATTTATTTTATTTCTATATTTACTTACTTACTTATTTTAATATAAATTTGCATGCCTTGCGGCATCGCACAAATACGGAAGTATTACAAAATTGCAAATGCAATTAGATTATCTATGTAAAGTTCTTAAAAAAATAATAATAATTAAAAAAAAAACACGATCAGTATCTTTCACTGCGGCCCTATGTGAACTCTACTTCGATTGAACAGTGTTTGGTTTGCTACTTTTTTTTAATTATTATTATAGAATCTGTTATGTTTGCTTGCACCTTCTTTTTAAACTATTTTTTTTAACCTACATTTTATAGATTCATAAACATTTTGCATATTAAAACACTTGATTTATGTTATACAAATTGTTTTAAGTAATAATATTTATCAGCTTTTAAACAGTGAGCCATTAACATGATCATACATTTACAGTGAGTCTCTGAAGTGAATTAATAGGTAAATATATCTTTGAGGGGAAAAAAAAAAACAGCTTTACTCTG
This sequence comes from Leiocassis micropogon, assembly GCA_028565275.1. Taxonomy (NCBI): domain Eukaryota; kingdom Metazoa; phylum Chordata; class Actinopteri; order Siluriformes; family Bagridae; genus Leiocassis; species Leiocassis micropogon. The sequence continues at coordinate 19,397,784 of JAOVVA010000021.1, forward strand.
AGTGATACCAAGCATTGATACTGGAGACTCATTACGTGAAAGATAACCAGATTAACGATTAATTATGCAAAGTGTTCACCATAGCTGTTACTATAGAAACGAGTGCATTAACATAAACCCGAGGTGAGGAGCGGCTGTTGGAGAAAATTTTAAGTTACAGACGAATCAAAGTCGAAAATATAGATTTGTACCTCCAGGGGTGGTGCTAAACAGAGTTCCTCCAGGTGTGCTGGAATAATCATGTGGTAGATGGGCCGCGTCGCAGATGATCACCCGTCTGGTTGCCGGGATGGCGCGGCTGCTGGTTTTCTGATTGTTTGTGGACATTCTGCACCCTGTTCAAGTCCAAAACTTCCAACTCTCTGCTTTCAACCCTACACCACAATTCACAATACAGGCTGTCAAACGTTTTGCTAGCTCACCAGGAAAGTGTCAGCTCTTAGCAACTTAAGTTTAACATCTGTTTACCTTCTCCGCCTTTTTAAACTGAACACAGCTACATACAAAATACCAAAAGAAATAGTGCGACCGGGTAAGATTAAATTATCATCTCATTCACGCGCTCACACTTACAAGCTAGCTAAAAAAAAAAGCTAAGCTTAAGAACAACCACGTTCTCTCTCTCACTCACGCCTACCCCCCCTCACACTCACGCGCGCGCGCAACATACACCACACACTCCACATAACACTAGCAAAAAGCTATTTAAAACAGCGCTCGTGACGTTACCATTGCGCCCTAATTATGCGACACTTGGGTGCTAGGGCATGACGGGAAATGTAGGTTATTCGTTTGTTTGTTTTTAAATAAACGTTTGAAGTTTGGCGTGACGTGTAAAACGGTTCTTTTTTTAAAGAGTAATTTCCACCAAAATGGGTATAACATTTACAACGATTCGTTAATTTCTTAAAGTTGATATGATAAAATTTTTATTTTATTTTTATTAAATCCAACTGCCTGTATGGTGATATGATCAGACTTAATAATAATAATAATAATAATAATAATTGTATTCAGTTATAGTTAAAAATAATGTTTGCATGTAAATAAACATGTGTACCAATGGTCTAATAATTGCATTTTACATTTGACTGCATTACATTTTTTTCCTGCATCATTATTAACAATTGCTTGTCATTAATGTTAAACAAGGATAGAAAATGGATGTTAATTAGTGTAACACTGAACTGTCATCAGTCAAACTACATTGTGAAAGCATTGGTTCACAGTCAAAAGGCACATGCTCTGATCAACACTGAAAATTAATTCATTTAATTTATCAATCAATTTATTGAATCGTCTAACCCATTTACCTCCTTTCTAAACAATTAACTGTCAAACAGAAGGGTCTCTGCCAGCATTAAACATGCAGTGGTGTAAGATTTACTAAAGAAACCTTCCACTGACCCCAATGACATCACTAACTACAGGGCTATTTCCAACTTCCCATTTAATGTTAAGCTATTGGAAAAGGTTTTCTTTACCCAGGTCTCCACCCTCCTGAACAATTCTAACATTTTTTATTTTTGGTTCAATCTGGATTAGGAGCAGCAGCATAGAATGAGCGTTTTTAAAGATTTACAATTATATTCTGCTTATTGTTGACTCTGGCTCATTAGTCGTACTAGATATTAATGCAGCCTTCAACACAATCAATCATTATATATTTTTAAAGTGTTTAGAGGTTGAGTTTGGTTTGCAGGATCCTGTGTTAGAATGATTTTCATCTTACTTAAGCGATAGAATCTTCTCAATATGAATAAAAGAATGTTTTTCATCCCCTGCTCTGGTGGAATGTGGTAAACCCCAAGTCTTAATTATGGGTCTTTTTAGGTAAAGATTAGCAGAAGGTTGACAACATTGTTAGTAATGTAGGAAATGTAGGCATTAATGATCATAACATTAATTTTAATATTAAAATCAAAATAAACAAACATGTTGATGGAAGAAGATTAAAACAAAACAACAAAGAAAAATATAGTTGCAAGCAATGATGACGGGCCCAAGCACCCTGTGCCATCGCCACCCCAGGTGCATTGCACAACCTGTGTGTTATTTATTGATTCATACACATTCACATTCCATACAGACTTAAATAATTCTTTTGATTGTGTAAAGCTGCTTTGCGACAATGACAATTGTTAAAAGCGCTATACAAATAAAATTGAATTGAATTGAATTATTTGAGTGTGTTGAGACCTTGAAAAACCCATCGCCACCCGGTTGCACCGCACAACTTGCACACATCACACACTATACAGGTGTGTGTGTGTGTGCGTGTGTGAATGTTAACATTAGTGATGTGTACATGTGTACAATAGGCAGCAGATGCTGGAAAATAATCATCACAATATGATGTTACTCAATGTGATGTCACTGAATGTGATGTCACTGAACGTGTTACTGAATGTCACTTAATATAATGCCACACAGTAAGTTATTAATAATTTTTCGTAAGTTTAAGACATTATCTTTGCTGCCCGTTTGAGATATCAAAATTCCCTCCGCAATTTTGCATCCTTAATGTCTTTAGATCACATCGGCCAGGTTTGGTGATGATTGTTTCGGCTCAATGAGCTCTAAATGTGTACAGAACTCATTGATACATACAGAGTGTAGTCATATATTACTTTGACTGACTTACATATTGTCAAACTAATATATGACTAATATATTTTCAAATATAATCTCAGAAACATTCTACAGTTACCCTGACATAAGGCAGGGGTTAATGAGCTTCTCTTTTAAGTGAAGAAATGGCCTGTGTAGTCTGAACCTACTGTAGCTCAAATTGCTGAAAAAGTTAATGCTGGCTCCCATAGAAAGGCTGTACATAGATTAATGAGAGGAAAAATGATTTGATAAGATGAGTGCAAACCAACAAAATGTGGAAAACTGAAAAGGCTCTGAAAACTTTAAGTTGGCTCCACACCACGACCCTTACCAGAATTAATAAGCTCCTGAAAGTGAAGAAATTTATGATTAATATAATGCAAGAAAATGTAATCACATAATAATCTAACACAAAAAGGTAATTAGGTGATCAAATAAAAGTTGAACATAATTTAAAAATTAAAAAATCCAAAATGTAATACGATTTTCACAACACCAGACTACATACAATAGGTCACATATTTCTTTATTAATTTTTGTAAATGGTCTAAGCTGGTGTGCAGGATAAATGAACTATACATATCCTTATGTCAGAATGAATCTGATTGAAAGTTTTGTATACATATTCAGATTTTATTGTATTTTTTTCCTCTCCATAACAATACAAAAAGAAAACAAGTTCAAAGCTACAAAGCCTCTACATTCCCCATGTTCATGTATGGGCATGTTCTTGTTCTAGCTAATATGCTTAAAATACATCCATAACAACTCTAATAAGGGTGCATAGCATTCTAATCAATGTATATAATTAGATTTCTTGTCATATATTTGTACATATATTCTTTATGTAAAAACATATTTTCTGTGCATGTGCGCAGTTGCATTCCTTAGTACAGAGTAATATGATATTGCGTTAATATTGTCATTTATCCACTCTATAGGAGTACAGATGAACTCTAGGGTTTCAACAGTAACATTTTACATAGACTTGTCATAATACACTGTAATGGTAATGTCCTTGTGTATTTATTTATGGGTGTCCTTTTTTAAAAAGAACACAGCATAACCAGTAACCCCCCCCCCACCCCCTTTCAAACTCCCTCACACTTTAGTGGCCCTTCAGCTAATAACAAGTCTAAACATTATGGATCTCGTTTTATCTCACTAAGTCGTTGACCATCACCTCACACCCCAACATCACTAAACATCTTGTTAGACAGTTGGACTGAACCCTGTCAGAAAATAATGCTCAGGTACAATTTTAATTCCCTGAAAATAAACAATGTAAATATTTACTCATTGGAAAAGTCTGACAAAACATCAAATTTACACATCGTTCCCCTTCAAGCCAAAAGCAGAATCAGATAAGACATGTTTGGTGTGCAACAAGTCCAAGTCTAATGTAGCTAACAAGGAATGGAAGTCTATCACACCCTTAGAATGCACAAAGATAAACTGTGGTAAGAAAAAAAAAGATTTTCAAGTAGACTCTCACCTAGGAAAAAAAAAACTAAGAAAATGTCTCTCAAGCCAGTGATGCAACTGCTACAGTACTGTTCGAAGGTCTTGAACAACACTCATTTCTTCATATTAAATGAAATAAAATTTTGCAGATTAAAGAAATGTGAACATTTTCTTTCACTGCAGCAGGCTACAAATTGGCTAAAGATACAATTTAAACATTGTTTATGGAACAACCTCAGCAGCAACCTCATTTCCTCTCTCGTCTGTTCCAACCACTCAGCATTTAGCATCACCAGTATACCAATCTCCGGCTTAATCATCTGTCATCTTCTGCACCTGTTTCTTACTGGTTCATGCCTTATGTTAGATGTTTTTTTTTAATGCTTGAATGAATTATGGGTCACTGTGTGGCATAACAAACACAAAACAGTCCTCTGAAACTGGTGAGAGTCAAAAAGAGAAAAGAAAGTCCTTCAGGAAGCATGGAAAAATATTTCTCAAGACTATGTTAAAAATATACAAGACAGTTTGAGTCTTTGGAAGCAAAATATGAAGAAATGAGGGGTGACCCAGGATTTAGCACAGTACACTATAATCTTCTTAACCCCAAGACCAGCAAGAAATGTAAAAACAACATGACTGCTCACACCATATTTTATATAACATTTTCTGGTCACTTGCTGGTATACATAAAGATGAAGATTTTTGAACAACAGAATTTTGGGTGATGTTGACACTGACTTTTGTGTTAGCTACATTAGCATCAATGCTTGTAAGACTCTTTAAATGCATTGATTTAATTTGGTGTGAGGAGGAATTTGCATGAATTTGATTCATCTCTGAACTTTTTTTTATATAGTTCTGTTACATACGCTTGATGAGATATAGTGGAAGAAAAATCATTGGTTAAAACACAAAACCTGAGTGAAGTTTAAATAGTCAGTAGGACTTGAGTGAGCGGAGGTGACAGGTTTAGAGAATATGGGTTTCACTCATCCACAGAGAAATCCTTAACAATAAATATACAATCACTGCTTTTTCTTACTGACATATTCACAGATCATTTTTTACTTCGTATCAACACAATCATTCGTTCATTCTTGTTATCATTCATGCCAAAGAGTCATAAATATATATATATATTTTTTTTTAAAACCTCTTTTTTTTGTTGAGCATAAATAACATATAAGGTTGTGTGCTACATTTGAAGTGAGTCTGTCAGACGTCAATTAAGCGTCTAAGCTTGCAGCTTTCAGATAGCGCCCCTGGAGGTCATTTCGACAAACTTGGGTTGGTTTGAATGTCACACTCTTGCACACGGTGCAACTTTAATACTCATAATGTCTATTTATACTTATAAGTAATGTATATACTCATATCAACAGAGTCAAATAGAAATGCTACTAGGGTAAACACTGAATGAATACATGTACACACACACACACACACACACACACACATAAATGCCAAACTGTCACAATGATACTGTTATTTGATATTATTGCTTTGGTAGTTGAAGGGTAAATATTTTTTAGCTGATTTGGAATTTGTGCATGAACATAGAAATAAAGATGATTAAGGATGTGTATAGATGCCTGTGTTGGATTTTGCTGTAAATTAAGAGCTGTGTGTGTGCGTGTGTGTGTGTGTGTGTGTGTGTGTGTGTGTGTATGAGATATAAAACCCACAAAGGACAGACAATTGTCACAGTTCAGGGGTCAATTAATTTCAAGGTGGACGATCACAGTGCTGTCTGTATAGATTGTATCTGTCTGTGCTTTACTGTACACTTATAGTGATTTTAAAGAAGTTTTAAATGTTTCATTTTTTTAAAATATATTTAAATGCCATCAAATGTCAGATGCATTACACTGGCATTAACTCAGAGTGTAATCAGTTAAGGGGAACGCTGGATCAAATGCCCTGAAAATGTAGAATGTACATGAACAGGACAGAGAGATGAAAGCGGCATGATGTGCTACATCATTCATCCGGAGTCCAGAGTGGGCGGGGCTTTAAAAGAAGGCTGAGCTACAGACGCACATAGAGTAGAAGATAGAGGAGATAAAGACTTTGTGCTTCCCAGTGCGCTAATTGATGCCTCCTTGATCAAGCAGTTCTACGGTCTATTTTTTAATATGCATCAATTCTTTGCACACCTAAGATAAGAAAAGAGGGTTCCAGATGGAATTTAAAAAAAAATTTCAAAAATGATTCAGAAAAAAGAATAAACAGAAGTGAGGTGTAGTATAAGTATGTGTGCTTGTATAGGTTAAAGAGGTGATATTTAGGCATGCATATGCGCATAGTTTCTGTTATTGGTTGGTGTGTGTATGGAAGTTCATTTTAATCAGTGACAAGTAACTCTACATTCACACTACAGTGTGACAATGCAACAGATTCAACCATTCATTTTCTACATACAGTACAGTATGTGTGCAATATGAAGCCACAATTTCAGTGACAGCATTGAGCAACAAGCAATGTCTGAAATGAGATGATCTCAGTTCTGTGTAAATTAGGTATTACTAGATAAAGCAAAAAATACATCTAACATGAATCATTCTTTAGACCAATCCTATGGTGTCTGTGATCAATGCTTCTTCAGTTATACTTTCACAGCTTCAGTTCCTACATACCTGAAATTAGTTTAAAAAATTGCATTGATGGCATATATGACCTCTGGTTAAGGACATAAGTAAGTCAAACAACCAATTTTCTCTCATTCATGCTTACAGTAACTAGTTGGTTTTAGAATACCCTTTAAAAGGTCAGCCTGTTTATGCCGTTGTCCCACAAGAGACAACAGAAGTGGTTGCTACACGTCCATAAGAGGGGAAGTACAAGCGACACAAGCCACTTGTCACTTGCTAGTGTGAACATCGTGATATACCGTATGGCTGTTCAGCAACTCAGCAACACAATACATCACTTTACTGAGGCTTTAGTAAGCAGGAGTGTCTTATTAGGTAAATCCTTCTGCTACAGATTTTTCTTGTGTTTGTTTCCTTTTCATGCAGCTTTTCCTTGTGTCCTTAGTCGGAGCAGCCAAACCACGAGGAAGAGAAGCAAGGAAAGGAGACGAGGAAGCACACAATTTAATAAATGGGAAGCACGAAAGATCGTCAGAGAGAGAGTCAGAGAGAGAGAGAGAGAGATTTGCAGGCAGTTTTTCAGCCAAACGTCCTACATTTCATTTGCAAACAAATTGTCCCCGAAGCTATAAGAGGTGAAACCTTTTGGATATTTCATTAGATATTGACCATTTACTCAATAGGGTTTTAATACTGATATGCAACCGTTGATGCGATGCAGCCTGATTATTTTTCCATAACAGCAGACCCAAAGCGTTTCACTCGTCTCGTAGCTCAACAGTTAGACAATTAAAATGTTTTGCATAACTGAACATGATACTTTTCATCCGTTTACAGCGATATGTGGAAAGTTCATAAAAGATATAGTCACTTAGGTTATAGCAGCTATAAACTGATGTTTGCTCACCAGTAACAGTTTCTTTGCTCGTTTAAAGTTAATATGATTTTTAAAAAAAAAAAAGGTGGCTTGTCATATTACTGACAAACAACAAAGCATAAATTCCTCAGTCATGAAGATTTCTTTTCTTCTGTTGCTTAAATTAAAGTGACGTCCATCTAGAGAACCCTATCATAAATGTTAAATAAATGTCTCGCTACACAACATATCACTGTATCAATGATAACACATTTTAAATTGATTTATATAGTGCATCCATGTGCACATCCCTGTAAATGAACTGTTTCCATAGAAACAATCACATATTACAACGAGCGCCTTAATATAAACCTACTGTATGATTTGCAGCTGCACCTTCTGACCAATCAGAATGGAGAATTATACTGTACAGTAACATGTAATATAATATCTTATATCAATATATCATAACATCTCTCATGGGTTTTTAACCACATGCTGAATTTTAAATACAAATTACTTTTTCACCTCAGCTTTAGGAGCACTTTGTTTACATTATTATAAAGGACTTTTGGCTGAAATGTGCTGTTTTTTGTTGATATGCATTTTTACCTCCTCTACATATTACTGAGAGCACGAACATACAGCATGTCTCTAGTAGTAGGGACATTGGGGTGTTGCGCTGGCACACGGAGACCGACAAAAAAAAAAAAAAAACACAACCTCCAGCTGGAGAACCCAATTTCTTGAAATATTCCCACTACGCAGGGGGGAGATCCTCCAATTTCACCCGGAAGTGATAAAAATGTGGAGGACTGTTTAAGGAAACACAAACACATTTCACAACAAAGAACAAAAGTCTGTAATCACACACACACACACACACACACACACATATACACACAGCTGAGCACAGCAGGCTTGCTCTCAAACTCCTTCTCACACTCAAGAAAAAAGTGTCACGGCAGAAAAAACGACATTCAGCAGCCGGAAGCAAGTACACATGCATTATATACGGGGACACACTCACACACACGACAACGTTCGCATAGCATAGAGTGCATATATCACATATAAGACCAGGATAAAGGGCCTGTGGAGATGAAGCACTGATGGGATCAGCGTAAACTTTACGCTGTGTCGTGTTGTCAAACTGTTGTTGGCGTTTTTTGTTTTTTTTTCATTTAGTTTTTTTTTTCTATTTGGCTGTGTTGTTCCAAATCCTTAAATCTCCCCATATCCTGTGACGGCCCTTTTCCTCATTCAGTTTTTTTTAGTTGATAGATAATGACAGCTCAAAGGTCATAGGTCATGCACCAGCAGTCGATCATGCATTTACAGTTGACAGGAAGCACTTTTTGTTGTTTTTTTTGTTAATGTTTTTTTCCATGAACTTTTGTACAAAAAAAATCATGCCTTAAGCTAGTTGTCCTCTTTTAATCACTGTTGTTAAAAATTTTACAAAAGTACAGGTAGATCTTCTTATGTTTCTCCTCCCTTTTCTCAAGTGCGGCTCCTTGGTTATTTCTGTTGTTTTTTTTTTGAGAGTGTTGGTGTGAGTTGTGGTTCTTTATCATTCACCGCCTCCCATTTTCCTTTCGTCGTCTTGCCTCTTGTGCGCTTCTCGTCTTGTTCTGTCTCCCAGATGTATTTGGGTGAAGGATGGTTTGGCAGTGAACGTCCGGCCCTAAAGGACAGCAGGAGAGAAAAAAGATCATGTTGACATTGAGGTCCAACCCTGATTAGTAAGATTTACTGATTTGTAAGAGTTACTTATTTTAACTTTGTACTCATATACTGTGCTGCTTAATTCTGGAATCTGATTGTGAAAATCGGAATCTGGTCTCAAAGTGATGATTAAGGTCTGTGTCTGGGTTCCCTGCAGAGAGCTCTGTGTCCATGGAGCTTTTGGTAACAGCGACTTCATTGTTCACAGGTATTGTCTTGATTACTTTTATTGCTTAAGCAATACTCTTTGCACAGATCTTAGTCTTGTAGCAGTCAGGTTGACTGTTGTTTTCACCACTGTTGTTTTTGTTCAGTAGTGCTGTTGCAAATCACAGGTCTATATTAAGGCACATGTTCTAATACATTATCATTTCTATAGTAACAGCTCATACAGGGAATTTGATGAGCAGATGCTCCATATAATCTATTATAATCTATTTATTTATTTAATTACAATAAATAAATAAATGAAGAAATGAGGGATAATAGCATCATACTGATGGTGGCATGCAGAGATGCTGCCGCTTTCCCAGTCAGCATAGTAAAACCATGACCGCATAGTAAAACCATGACCTTTTCTCAGTCAGCATAGTAAAACCATGACACGCCAGTTCACCAGTTTTACTTTTGGTATTTCCTAACGACTGCAGACGAGGAACATCCCACAGGACCTGCAGTGTTGGATTTGTTCTGACCCAGTCCTCTAGCCATCACAATTTAGCCGATGTCATAGTCACTCAAACCCTCATACTTGTCCATGTTTTCTGTTCTGCATTGGTCAGAACATACAAAAAGTGATCCAAGGAAGCAAAACTGGTGAACTGGCAACAGGGTCATGGGTGGCCAAGGCTTGCTGATGCACATGAGGGGTAAAGGCTGGTTTGTGTAGTCTGATGCAATAGAAGCGCTATAGGAGCTCAAATTGAGGAAAAGGTTAATGCGGGTTCCAATAGAAAGGTGTTAGAATACATACAGATCATTACTGTTTTTGTGGCAAAGCCATGTCATGGCTGATCAGTGTATCAATTGCTGATAGTGTGAAGAAGAAGATTGGTGACATTTATTAAAGGAGTCTCCAGTGTCACTGCATTATTACAGGCAAAGATGTCCAAAGTTGTCCAAAACAGGAAGGTCTTCAGGACAAGACAAAGTACATGTACTGTATTTGACACTTTACTACAATCAATGCTCTGAATAAATATGCAGCAATTAAAAATATACCATTGACCTAACCCAGTCTAATGTTCGGAAAGACAGTTAATGGTCAGGGATTTAGAAAATTCACTTCACGCATTTCTCAGAAGCAATTATGATTAAGCTAAAACTCATTAACACTTAGTTCCTTTTCTGCCTATCCCATCCCCTTAGGACAGTGTGTGTCTGTTTCAGTGCTTTACACTCTTCAGACTTCCACGCTTCACTGCCTGCACTCCTTTCACACCCAGCTGGAGCAGGGAAGGAGGTAAGAGAGAGAAGAAGGAAAGGAAATAAAGCGTCAGATACACTGTTTCAATCCCTCTAAACCTGAGGTGTCAAACTCATATTCTGACCAAGCCATATTAATATTTTTGTTAGCCCTTCGGGGCACATAATTTAAAACTGTTCATATTAATTTTTTTTAAAGGATTCAAGCCCTATGTAATGTATTTATCAGAAAAACAAATGATAAATAAAAATATTCCTCCTGGCATTATTTTATTGCAAACTCATGCTCCCCCACAGTGAATTTTCAAAGTCAGATGAAAGATACCCAGCTAACCTATTATTGGCCTTAAATATTAAAACAGCTCCCTTTTTCTAGGGAAAAAAACACCATAACTGTCATTAAATAATCTAGCAATCTGAAGGAAAATGTTAGGGGCAAGATATACATAAAACATCAAGAAAGACCAGTTGTACTTGAGCAGATGAAATAAACTAATAGGAGTCAAATTTAGTCAATTCCAGCCATATATCAGGACAGCAATGCGAAGGGTCATCTGGCTCAAATTGTGACAGAGTGGCTCTGAAAATATGAGGAATCATTTTTACATATAAATTGGCCACCACAGAGTCTTGACTTCAATCTTTTAGATGTGCTTAAAAAGACTTTATAGAGTGGTTTGATTTTCTTGTCATCAAATACAAGATCTCACCCCAAAAAAACAAATGGAACTCTGGATGAAAATAAATGTGATGTTGCAAATGGTTGAAACGATGCCATGGCAAATGTGTGCAGGAATCAAAGCTAAAGATGGTTCAACGACATAAAAAGTGTGCTGAGGAGATTCTCAAAACTGAAACCAAACTGCCGCTCAATAAAACTTTTCCTTAAAGTGTAGTCATTGACACAAAGATCCTAATTAATCAAGTAAGCTTTTCTTCAATACAGCTTTTCCCATCATAAACTTAATACCATAGTAGAATGCGGCTTCTATGACAGGTGGCACAAAAATTATGTTCGTGCATATAGTGAAGCATTCAGAGGGTTTATAAAAGTATGAAACCAGATGGCATGTGTTTCTTTAAATTACCAGTCTGATGGTGTTGCCTAGCAACCGGCGTAAGGTTTGATTAAAAAAAAAAGTCCTGTTGAGTTGGCCACAGCACCGCCTAAAAGAGCTCCCAGGGCATTACAGCACTCTTCCTTCTAGTAATGGCTACCAAAGTTCCAAGACCAAAAGTACCTGGATGAGCTTTGGGTTTAGGATATGCCAAGCTAAGACCCAACAGCACTCCTCTGGGCCATAATCCTCCCAGTCCACCATGTACTGAGTGGACCCAGATGTCCCTTTTAATTAGCAGTGCAGTCAGCTACCCTGGATTTCTGCAAGACTCTTCAACAGGGTTCCATGCGCAAGAAATTCACCTCTTCCTCTTGTTCACCTCTTCCCCCATTCTCCTCAGTCAAATTTGCTACCAAATCTACACAGTTGTAAATTACACCAAATTACAACCTCTGGAGAGCATGGTAGAGGTCGGTAACAATTTATACATCAAGTTTAATCAAATTCTATTTACAATAAATGCACATTGGACAAGTTAGATTAAAATTAAATTAGATTAAAGTAAAACATTTTATATTTACAAATAAAAACACTTTACTAATCACAAAAGTAGTGTCACCGGCAAGGATGCTAAAGATTTTCTCCAAACTACGTCTCCCACTAGATATCCTGTAGTTGCACAAGCTCTTTATCTGTAAGTCCATGTCTACTGCAGGGCTTCACAAGCACTTTATCTGTGAGTCTATGTCTACTTCAGGGGTCCTCAAGGGAAAGCGTCATAACCGAGAGAAAAATAAGGCATGGGTTTGTCATCATTGGTCATGGGTGAAAGGGAAAGTTGATGGTACACTACCAACCTCTATGTACTCTTTCAGCTCACTGTCATTAAATAGCTGGGCATCTGACATTTTCCCATTCCTCCAATGTCTATAGGTCGGAGTCTAGCTGTTAACAGGATGGTATTAGGTTGTTCTCAATTCGTTAACACCTTGGTAATAGTTTGTGATAGTAGGTCACATTGTTGTAATTTGCTTCATGTTGGTGGCATGGATATGGATATAACATCGTTAAATTCCGTAACAGCTCGCTATTGGAAGATTATCATATCAAAATTCACTGTAGAGTTGTTTTCATGCCCTTACGAATTCATTTAATCATTAACGGTTCGATGTGGGGTCGCTACGGTTGAAAAATTAACTAAATTGAAAACAGTTTCAGAACCGATTTCAAGTCAGGAGACATTGGCAGCAAATATAAGGGAGTGCTCCAAGTACTGATTGGCACTCTCCATTTGGCCATTAAATTCCACATCTTTGTTCATGCTGGACCACCAAAAGCACTGATGTCAATGAGGCAGAGCAAGAAACAAATAAATACATAAATAAACTTTTCAACAGTGTTTCACTTGGTACTTCTAGGTGGTAACATAAGGCCGTGAGTCAAATACTGTAAATGTAATGTAAATGTAAACCCCTGTCGGCAGAGACTAAAGGCTGGCCAGTGAGGTCTGGTCCAATCCCACAGAAATGTGGGACATGTTAATGTAGCACAAATTGCCAAAAATTTTTAATGTTGGCATCACAGACTGCTGTGTGTTGTTTTTTGCAGGCAGAGTTTAAGGCTCTCTTGGTTTAAGGTTGATACGGCCTAAAAATTACCCAGATCTTAATCTGACCAATCATCCATCGTATGCACCAAACAAATAAGTCCAGTCCATGGAGGTCCCAAAGCCCAACCCACACCACCCAAAGGATCTGTTGTTAATGTCCCAGTGCCAGACACCAGAGCACACCCTCAGAGGTCTTGCTATGTGCGACACAATGTCAGAGACCAGTTGCCAGTTGTACAAGTCCACACACCATACAAACATGAAGAATGAGAACTACAATTCTTAATCAAGATCACTAAAGTACTAATCACATACCTGCAGACAATCCAGCAAGCAGTATAACTAGAAATCCAAACAAACTCATATTGCGAAGTATACATTCTAGCAAATTATCCAAATATTTACTAAGCTTGTATTGCAGGATTGCCTTGTGTTTCACCATAGTTTGTTATTACAAATTCTGATTCCTGTCTTGCCTTATTTGTGTAGTTTGCCAATCTCCTGACCCTTGAGTGTTTAACAATGCGATATTGATATACCTGTGATTGTTTTGTTTGCTAATAAAGTGTTTATCTGTTTGTTACACTTATGTCACTGTGACATATACCCTAATAGTATGGTAGGACCATTGTCATCGCTGGCTTCTTTTCATCTGCACTTACCATTTGCAAATGTAAATGCAAAATATGCAGGGAACTTAAAGAGTTGAAAATCTTTCTTGCTTCTTCTGAAAAGAAGCAAAAGGAGCAATCTCATTTCATAGTTAAACTGTCCATTGGGTCTGAAGCTTGAACAGGGTGTGTACAAAAAATTTCTAACAGAAACTATTCGAATGTACAGTATGTATCTTTTTAAATAGCAGAAATATATACTGATACCAATGAGGTAATTATTTTTTAGTATGAAGTAAATTGATGTAAATATCAAATAGTGTTAAAATGTTTAATGTTAGATACTATGAGCTCTTTCAACATTATATTTTGCAAATTTGACAAATGCCTAATGGCATGAGTTTTTACCCCTTTTACTAAAGTGGTTGGATCATAACACCAGCGAGTCCAATGAACCTGTAGCTCAGTGGTTCTCAAATATTTTCTGTCATTCCCCACTTAAGGGGGTGGGCGAATTTTCAAGCCCCACTTGTGAACAAAATGATAACGAAAACGG
>JAOVVA010000021.1:19443770-19458328 GCA_028565275.1 Leiocassis micropogon
GTAATGAGGTACAGCATTGGGAAAGTTTTTGAATTATGGTTTACTTGAAAATAAGATGTGTCATGATGTAATGGAAATGATTTAAGTTAACGTACAATGTTTTAATTTGGTACTAAGTAATCATGTAAACCATTTGGAGAGGTTTAGGGTGTAATGTAATATAATGGAAATTGATTTATGATCTATTTATGATTGATGATCTGCTTTAAATCTGGTTCCCATTGTGTTTAGTCAATGTATGTAAGTCTATGATAAACCAGTGATCATAAAATTATGTTTAGCTGTGTGTTTTTAAGGTGCTGCAGTGACACCATGTGACTGGATGTTCGGACTTACCCTGGTCTTGCTGTTAACATGTGCCTGCTGCTGTAGAAGGAACTTCACCATCTTTATGTTGCCATAGTGACATGCTACATGTAAGGGTGTGTATCCCATCTGTGACAGAGTAAGAGAAAGGTTTATAAAGATAATAGAAATGTATGCACTCACTGTTCGTTTTATCTGTACACCTGGACATTCATACAGTTGTTTATGAGACGACAGCAGCATTATGCTAAGTAAACAGGACAGGAATTTTATAAAAACGTATTAAAGAAACACTCTTTACAGCCATGGTAAAGTGAAAAGCATCTCAGCATGCCTGGAGGTGCATAGCGACAGTGCTAACCATTACACCACCGTACCACCGCCCAACCTTCTGAAGTTTGATAAGATTAAAGAATGATTGACTTATTCTATTCTGTCATCACAAACCCATATGGACATGTATGAACAATGTGTTTCCACCCCTGTGGGTGTCACTCAAAAAACTCTAGAGACTAGTATTTGTGAAATTCCTAGATCAGCATTTTATGAAATACTCAAACCAGCCTATCAAACACCAACAACCAAACCATAATCATTTACACACACGTCACAGGTTTTCCTTATTCTGATCACTGATGTAAACATTCATTGAAGCTCTTGATCTGCATCTGCATGATTTTTTGGATTGCAATGCTGCTGCATAATTGGCTGACTAGATAACTGCATGAATATGCAGGACTGCAGATAAAATGGGGAGTGACTGTAAAAAACAAAAAAACTCAAGACAAGATTAACACAGCATGAATATCACACATTTCAGTCTCTCCACTGAGGTCAAGGAAGGTCATCAGTTCTTCAGACGGACCTTCTATTTTGATCAAAAGGTGAGGACAAAAAGTTGTATCCAATAAAGGGTCAAAGTTCAAAGCTGAATTACTGCTAATACCTCATCAACACTGCACATCCCATGAGATTTTCTTTTAAACTGTCATTGCTGAAAGATACAGGTTTATGAAGGAAACACATTGAAATGCAATGTAGATTGTGTGTACGTGTTTATGTGTGTGTGTTTGTGGAAATGTTTACCCTTGAGGCTGCATAGACTGAGGCGCCCTGCTTAACCAGCATGTCTGCGATGCCTACATGACCCTCCTGGGCCACCAGGTGCAGTGGCGTCAGGCCGCTCTACACAGAGAGAGAGAGAGAGAGAGAGAGAGAGAGAGAGAGAGACACACACACACACACACAGAAATACACACAGATATTGCATTACTTCACAAAAACAAAGCATTGACTTTGAGCATTGAATCAAATTTCCAATCAAACAGAATGTTCATGCAAATATCAATTTTAAGCAAGAATTTCTCAAATAAAGTTCATGAGACCCTTAAAATATTAGTAACAATTTCGAAAAGGCACTAGAAAAAAAAAACATGTACTTCAACGAGTAGAGCTTGTTGCCAAAGGTATTGCTGCGGATGTTTCCATCACCACTAACTTCAGTCCTTCTTAAAATATATTTTAACTCCTATTTTAAAAATGGAGAAACCAAAAGCATATTGACTCTAACAACTACTGAATAAAATATTTAATTACTTACTTTCTTACTCAATGTCTATATTGCTTTATCTTGTATACAGGGTCATAGGGCCTGGAGCCCATCCCAGGGGACTTAGGGCACAATGTGGGGTTACAACCTGGACATGGAGCCAATCAATCGAAGGGTACGGACTATGGGCAATTTGGGAATGCCAATTAGCCTAACCTATAGGAGTACCCGGAGCACAGGGAGAACATTTACAGTACATTTACATTACGGCATTTGGCAAACACCCTTATCCAGAGCAACTTTTTTTTTTATCTCATATACATCTGAGCGCTAAGAGCCTTGCTCAAGGGCCCAACATAGCAACTTGGTGGTTGTGGGGTTTGAACATGTGACTTTTCAAACTATAGTCCATGAACATGAAAACTTCATGCACGCAGACCCAAGGTCAGAATCGAACCCAGAACCTGGAGGTGCAAGGCGACAGTGCTAACCACTAAGCCACATTGCCAATACTTAATTAACAATTTAATTAACAATTTTATTAACAATGCTAAAGTAAAAGATAAGTAGGTTAGTGGAAATAAAGTGCATAAGTGAGATTAACAGCCTGTCTTAAATTGAACAGCATCACAGTGAAATTTTAATGCTTAGGTTTGGTTATACAATATCAGTATAAAACTCTTAGCCACAGTAAAACATTTGAATGGTGCAATTTTTTTTAATAAAAACTGGATGTCTGTGAATGACAATCCTGGCCAAGGTGGCCATGAACATGAAGCCAGATTCTTAAAAATCGATGGATAACTTGTTCCCAACTTGAGGAATCATTCTCGTAACTGTGTTCTGTTACTCTACACAATTAAAAGTCTCAAATTGACTTGAACTCCCCTTGTATAATCACTGACATTTATCAGGACCACTAATACTTTTGTGATTCTGGTCCATGACATGGCTGCATCTCGTATCATGCATTCATGCTGTTGGCACAAAATTTTGACCCTAACATCTGTGTGTCTAAGAAATCAAGAATCATCAGACCAGACTTTTCCAGGTTTTAACTATCAAGTTTTGGTAAGCCTTTGCAGCTTAAGCTTTCTGTTCTTGGCTGACATGAGTGGGACCTGAAGTGGTCTTTTCCTGATGTAGCCATCCACCACAACTTTACAGAGTTTTTCTGTCAGCTCGAAAATGTCCAGCCATTTTCTCGAAAATGTCCAGCCATTTTCTGTTGACCTCACTCATCAGCAAGGAGTTTCTCTTTCAGTACTGGATGTACTTTTTTAATGCAGCATTCTGAGTAAACTCTAGAGACGAAATCCCAGGAGATCAACAGTTATAGAAATAAACAAATCAGACCATCTGGCACTAGCAATCATGCCATAGTTAAAATCACTTTCCCCCATTCTGATGGTTGACGTGAACACTTCTCAAAACTGCTGGCTCCATATCTGCATGATTTTATTGCCCTGCTGCCACATGATTGGCTGAGAAGAGAATCACATCAACGAGTAGGTGTATATGTGTTCCTGTTAAACTGCTACATTAAGGAAGCATAATATAGGTCATTATTTAATAAGTTTGTACTTTCTGTATACTCTATTGAGCATCAAGCAATGTTTGAATTAACATTATAACAAGATTAGCAAACAAAATTTAAATGTGATGAAATGCTGCTCAAACATCATCAAAAACTTGGTGATCAGATCAATCTAAGTACTGTCCTAGATTGTCCTAGTCACTGGATTGTGACTCAGTACTGATGATGGATATGCTTACTTTTACTTAACCAATTTGGGGGACAGATCACATCTATCTAATAACTGATATCCAACACACTGACACTGGACAACTGAAATTGTGGTCTGGTGGTAAACTGACCTTGTTGCCGAGGTTGACGTTGGCCTGTTTGGAGATGAGCAGGGCCACCATGTCGGGTCGTCCTTCTTGAGCGGCCAGGTGGAGTGGTGTGATGCCTTGCAGGGACTCTGCATTAGCATTGGCTCCAGAAATTAGCAGACTGCTGGCCACCTCCAGCTGGTTCTGCTTAGCAGCAATGTGTAGAGGCGCGTAACCGTTCTGAAAGAGTAAGACATGTATTGACTTAACATCTGTCGAATTTTGGATTTTAAAATACATTTCATCATTTGAATAATTTCAAAGGAAAAAAAACTTTTTTTTTCCCCTCCCAGCCATGGACAGTGTCTGATTGAGGTGTTGTAGCGACCCCTATGATAACCATAGCACCCCGAGAGCACCCTCAAAAATGTCTGTGGTTTATTTAGAATTTTGAATTTTGAAGTGTAAATGCTGTAGTTTATAATTAAAAAATATATATACATTAATAAAACGAACCAGTTATTTTTAAGCAAAACATAAATCCAACACAGAGGATCTGATGTTATATTGAAATCCTGTTATCCAGAGTGCATTGTTTTATAGCTGAGCAAAGTATAAAATATATTATAATGTATAATTTTTCACTTCATAAATGCAGTGTTTTATTTTGAAGCGTTTTAACATGTGTGTGTGGATGGATGGATGGATGGATGGATGGATGGATTACCCTAGCTGTGCTGTGTGGAGATCCGCCCTTGCTGACCAGCAGCTTGACCACATCCAGGTTGTTGTGATGGACAGCTACATGTAGAGGGGTTAGTCCATTCTGCTAGTATGCAAGAAAGGCATATGCTCAGACACCAGTTGCTGTTGATTACAGATTACACACACACGCACACACACACACACACAGGCACACACACAGAAACATGCACAGTGTAGGGTCACTGCATTACCTTTCCTGCTGCATTTGGGTTTGCTCCTCTGTCCAAAAGTAGCTCTGCTACATCCACTTTCCCATATTTACATGCCACATGGAGAGGAGTGAAGCCTTTCTGTTCCAAACGGATAAGAAAATAATAATAATTTAAAAAAAAAAAAAGGAAAACAGTAGCAATCATACATTTTTATATAAAAAAAGGCTAACTAATTAGGCATATACACCTGATATTTAATATCTAGAAAACTTTTCCAACTAGGAAGTGTGGGAATTGTATTCATTTCCATTTTCATGACCCTGTTACGACTTCCGATACATACTACAGGCAATTTGGGAGCAGCAATTACCCTAATCTACATGTCTTTGAACTGTAGTAGGAAACCTCGAGTACCCAGAAAAAAACGACCAAGCGCAGGGAGAACATGCAAACTCCATGCACACAGACCCCGAGGCGGGAATCGAAACTGGACCCTGCTGGTGCAAGGCAACAGTGCTTATTCTTAGTCTGTTAAAAATGTCCAAATACACTACAACTCTCTGCGACCAATCTCCCCAAATCCCAATCTGACCAAGTACCCATGGGATGCTCCGGCCAAACAAGTCCGATCCATAGAGACCCCCCCCCCCCCGCACCCCACCGGACCCAAAAGATTCATTGCCAACGTCTAAGTACCAGACACTACAGCACACCCCCAGAGGCCCTGCAGAGCCTCACCCCAAGGGGCCAGAGCTACATGGGGAACCTACACAATATTGGGCATAATGTTTTGCGTTGTAATATTATGGTTGCATCATATCATTACAGTATGTACACTTAGACTCATTCACTCTCACTCACTCATCGTCTGTACCGCTTTGTCCTGTATTCAGGGTCGAGGGGGGCCTGGAGCCTATCCCAGGAGTCTTAGGGCACAAGCCAGAGTACACCCTGGACAGGGTGCCAATCCATCGCAGGGTGTAAATTTATTTTATTTTTTTATTTTTTTAAGCTTGGTGAAGTTAGATCTTTTTACTTACAATCTCTCACCAGCCTCTATCCCCTCCCCCTCGTTCTTGAAGGTTTTACACATATCACATGGTTAATATAATGTTTTATTAATGTTAACAAAATGCAGTAAAGGAATGTACTGTAGGCTTAGACCAAAACTTGCTTTTTCATTTTAGAAGCGATATATTTTTTTGTTTTAATTGGTTTCTGATTCATTCTTACCACAGTTGATCACAATACTTTGAGATTTGTATTGCTTTAGATCTTGTAATTTCACTTTAAACCCTTTAGTTAATGGGCAATTTCTTTTTATTCACAGGCCAACTTACATGTTGATTTTTGTACATGTTATTTGTGTTTCCCAATATGATCTAAGATCTCAGGACTTATTCAGTCTTATTTGTCTTATTCAGTGTTCGGAGAACTTGTGCTTAATATACAAAAAAAAAAACATTTAGTTTTTCTGCTCCTGCTGCTGTTTTTATAATTCTGTTCTTAAGATGAATGTTTGTGATTATTTTCTGTTTATGTTATTGATGCTGCTGCTTTGGTCATGTCTCTCTTAAAAATGAGAACTGGAATCTCAGTGGGATTTGATCATAGTGCAGGCACAATATGAATTATTTAAAAAATAATAGATTTATAATGTATTTAAATGTAAAACTGAAAGGAAGAGAACAGAGCTATTGCTAGACATAAAGCTCTGCTCTACTTGTTGCATGTATAATATAATCTAATGTGCCAAATGAATTTCACTTCCTTGATTATGATTAATACTTCTTGCTTTGGGTGGTGATACGTATTTAGGTGTGCAAACGCTGCACTTTAATGGCTACAACATGCACACTGCTATGCATGCAAGCACCAAGGTGTGCTTCAGTTTGTATTTTGGGTTAGGCTGCATTGTTTTGACATTGTTGATTCGATGAAAATCCATCTAGCCTGTTATCAGCCTAAATCAAAATGAAACACATCCAAATATGAGTTTGTAAAAACATAAACATGAGATTTTACTGGGGCACAGAAGATGAATACAGGGGCACATGCACCAGGAAAAGTTGTCTAGTGATGCCCAGGGAAGATGTGTGTTCTGTGAAACCATAAGAAATATTACAACAAAAAAAAACAGAGAGAACAGACAAAGCATGATAAACCTTAGTCATTTTGAGTTGCTGGGCATTCCCGTCTAAGAGAATGCGTGTCGTGTGGGCATGTCCTTCACGAGCAGCGATGTGCAGAGGGGTGTGTCCAGCTGTAGTAGCTGAATCAGGATTAGCTTTATGCTCTAACAGCAGTTTGACCAACTCTTTATGTCCCATCCGAGCTGCACAGTGCAGCGGCGTCTGATCATCCTGAACAGATAGGAAGAACAAGATGGGATTTCAAAAAAATTTTTTTAAGAAAAGTAACTTTGTCCTTCTTAGTGCTAACCCTTGCCTACCTTAGCTCTAGCGTCCACCTGAGCTGAGTTTTCGAGCAGGAACTTAGCCACCTCGCAGTGACCTGCCCGAGCAGCCATGTGCAACGGAGTCTCCACTTTCTATAGGGACATAAACATCATGATGGAATTGATAGTACATATATTTGTGACTGACTGTAAGTCAACAACATTAGTTTCTTTAACCAGTCATCAGTCCACTAGTCAGGTGTTACACATCCCTCACTAGTTTGACTGGTATTGTATCACACGGTGTGGTGCAATGTGTAACTTTTTCTTTTTTATTTACTACAAATAACATGTATATGAGGTTACTAATAAACTGAGACAAGAGGAACCTGCTCACCACGTTAGATGCATTTGGAGAAGCTCCTCTCTGCAGGAGGCACTTCACTATGTTAAGGTGCCCCATAAATGCAGCCACATGGAGGGGTGTTAGACCAGACTGAAAGAGAACACACAAAATAATTATTCCCACTGATGCTTTGAGTTCTGCAAAAGGCCTCTGCAGGTTACACAAGAAGGTAACATGACTATTTCAAATTTCTCTCCAGCGTATCAGTGCAATTTAATATTTTCAGAATTGCATTATAATGGTCGGGATGATGTGGCATTATATTTTATTGGAGAAATCTGACCTCAGTTACTGCCTCGAGAGATGCCGAGTGCTTGAGCAGTAGGTCCATGGAGCGCATGTGGTTCTTCTTACAGGCAATGTGCAGAGGTGTGAATCCATTCTGAAATAGTAAGAGATCCAACTTAGATAGGGAACTCAAGGAGCTCTTTGTAAGGTCCCAAAACAGGACTGATTATTGGCTCCAAAGAAATATTGTACTTACCAGAGCGCGAGCATTGGCCTTCGCTCCCTTGTCCAGCAGTACTTTGGCCATGCGGTGGTGACCACAGTGTGCTGCTACATGCAGTGGCGTCAGGTGATCCAGAGTGATGTCATCAATCTCAGCATTGTACTGCAGAAGCTGGCGGACGCAGTCCATGTGATCACCTTGTGCTGCCATGTGGATTGGAGACAAGCCGTTCTGCATGATGGCAGCACAGACAAGCCAGATCAGTGGACCTTACAGTAAAGGCCGTCATACTGTCAGCTTCCCAAATGTAGTAGAAGCCTAATCTAAAAGGTGATTAGAAATGCTAAACTAGTCAGATTTCTGCATTCATGGTTTGTGGTGTTCATTCACCATCAGAGCCACAAAGCACACTATGCTGATATCATTGTAATTACCATATGCTTTTCTTTTCAATACAGTTCTTGCCAGTTCTAGCTAACTCTCTCAATCACAATACACCTTCGAAACTTCTGCTCATGCTGTCATAGTGCAGCATAACACATTGTTATGAGCACTGTCCTATTTTGCATGCACAAGTTCAAAGAAGCTCACAGTTATTGTCCTAAAGGTAGGCATAAGGCTTCTTTAGCTTGAGGTGTCTAAATTCCTGTCTGTGAAAATAAGAGTCTTAAACTGTTTATGGAGACTACACGGTTAGCCAACACATTAACAGATATGTCATTCAGATATGGAATCTATCAAAGGAACACTGAGTACCGGGCAGAAGTATACACCCTGGATGGAGAATCAGGCAATCACAGGACATTATTCAGGGATAATTTATTCATATTCCCTCACACTTTTCAAACTCATTTCTTATTCTGTTAAGCTCCTTTGCGACAATGACCATTGTTAAAAGTGCTATGAATAAAACTGAGTTGAACTGAATTGAATTACACAAATTTACATCTAGGTGTGATTTAGCATATCCAATTCAACTTCATGCATATTTTGATAGATCCTGAAACCCACACAGACACAAGGGAACATGTGAAACTACACAAAAACCAGAGCTCAGGATTGAACCAGCGACCCTGGAGGTAGCAACTTCACCAACAGAACCACCATTCTGCCCTTGACACTTATACTGACGAAACATTTTTTGTCTATCATGCTCTATTAGTACACAGCAAAACTTCACAGAGGGAAACTTTTATGGTGACACCCAAACCAAATGGTTATGATAAACCAACACAGCACAGTATATGTTGGTAAGTAATGCCAGGTTGTAGTTGTGAAAGGAACCTTAAACCTGGATTTGATACAACCTTCAATAAGCAGCATCTGAAACTGAATCACAGCATGCCCTCACTGCTGAATCACCTTAGTTTTGGCCTGGATGGGCGCTCCTTGGTCCAGGAGGATCTCGATGACACGCACATGTCCATTTCTGGCAGCACAGTGCAGTGGGGTCAGCTCATCCTGACAGGAACAGAGAAAAAGACTGGTGAAGTTATTTATAGCTATATGCTGTTGTTCTCCTTTACAGTTCCACTGCACCAGTTTCCTTAAAATAGTTGCATGCAAACCCTTTTGACAGTGCGGTCTCATTGGATTTCATGGTAAATGTACACTTAATTAATCGTCGAAAGACGCTACGCGTCAAAAGACGCTATGCAAAACACCCTGATTTACTCTCAGAAGGACATAAATAGACCATCATCTGTAAGTAAGACATAAATAACCCAGCAGTCTACTTTGCAGAAATTTCATACTGTATCTGATAAATGAACCCTCTGCAAGACTGTTGCGCTGTTGGAGGCATAAGCAAAAAAGGGGCAAATTAATACTGTACCTTTGTCCTGGCATCTATCTGTGCTCCTCTGTCCAGAAGTAGTCGAACCATAATCACGTTTCCCCTTCGGGCAGCTATATGTAAGGGTGTAATTCCATTCTGAAATGAGCCATGTAAAGGACAGAAGTCAGGTAGGAAGTATATAGCCATAACATTATAATACAAACATTAGCCCAGTACTGTGGAAGTTCCCCTTGTGCCACCAGAGCAGCTCTGTCTTCTCAGGGCATGACTCTGGGGGTATGCTGTGGTGTCTGGCACTAGGACCTTAGTGTGCCAATGGTTCTGTGACCAGTTTGCTTGCATATAAATGATAATCAATGTTGATGTGCTAATGTTATAGCTGATTAATGTGTATACGATAACAACGGCCATAAAACTATTAAAGCCATATCTATAGTGGCATTTAGAAGTCAGACATAAAAATAATTAGAAAATAACTGAAAAGACCATAGTCATATAAATGTTTATTATATTTTCTGATTACACTAATCAGCAGGCTTAAATAAGCCAAGATGTCAAGCTTTATCATAATTAACATCTAATGCTAAATGGGTTTACTGAATATCTGATAGAAGTCATTTATAAATGTTTAAAATTGTCGTTGCAGATGCAAGACTATAATTTCCTATGTTGTCATGAAATTCTCAAAGGATTTTGACATAAATTCCCTAACATAAGCAACTTAACAATTTATAAATAGTTGTATTCATTGCTAATATTTGCTGACTTACCTGCTATCATGGGAACATTATCTACTGTATAATGGTGAAAAGGGCAGTCAGTTGCTTCTTTTTTTAAAAAATCCTTTTAAGAGGAAATAAATAGTCAAATGGGATAGAGAAAAGCACCAACCTTTGGTGTAAAGTTCACATTGGCGCCCCTGTTCAACAACAGCTGTGCAACACTCAGATTCTCATAATGTGCTGCAATGTGGAGCGGAGTAAAGCCAGTCTACAGGGACGAAGGTGGGGGAAAGGGGATCGCAGACATAAAAAGACAAATAGGGCATAAATACTCCAGAATTTAATGAGCTCAGGCTAAGGATGAATATCATATGATACAGTTTCCTAAATGAATGTGTCAGCAGCTGTGATCGAAGTACGCCTGTTTACAGGATCTTGATCAAGGTCATTGTTTTTTTTATTGCTAAGCACTCAAAATGTCAAAAACCTCCAAATTGATGCACACGCAGACAAATGCTACCTTGCTAAGGACATCAGGGTTGGGGTCATTCTGTAACAGCACAGCTGCAGTGCGTGTGTCGTCATTGCGGGCGGCGATGTGGAGAGCGGGCAGGCGCACCTTCCCCTTAGTACCATAGTTAATGAGAAGAGCCACCACGTTCTCGTGACCCTGCTGCAGTGCCACAGCCAGTGGTGTGAAGCCATCCTAACATGCCATAGAAGAGAGCAAATATTGTTAATTGCAACAAAAAGCAACTCATTTGGACTCTAAAAACCAACTTATTTGCCTTAAATTTGTACTGATTACTAGTAACCCAGTTACCCAGTGTAAGTATCTATCCAGTGACGTAAACTTCAAAGCACTTTTTGTAAGTCGCTCTGGATAAGAGCATCTTCCAAATGCCTAAATGTAAATGTAACGATGATTTGCATATCAAACAAATATTTCCTGAAGACATTTGAAGCACTGGTAATGAGGAGTCAGGAAACAGACATGGAAATACAGTAGTAATGCGTGAAATAACACAATTTTTGTAAAAATGTTTGTACACAGGTAATCAACTTTATTAGGAACACCAGTGCACCTGCACGTTCATGCAGTTGTCTAATCAGCTAATCATGTGGAAGCAGCACAATACAAACATCATGCGGATACAGGTACTGATTATGTTCACAGCAAACCTCAGAATGAAGAGATCTCTATGACTTTAATCATGGAATGGATAGTGATACCAGATGGGCTGGTTTGAATGTCTCAGGAACTGCTGATTTTCTGAGACTTTTACACACAACAGTCTGTAGAGTTTACACAGAATAGTGTGAAAAACATTGCGTGAGTGACAGTTCTGTACATGGACATTCCTTGTTTATAAGAGAGTAAAATGGGTTAGAGGAAAAAGGCAAGGCTGGTTTTATATTTATATACAAACTTATTCTTTACAACTGTAAAGCAGAAGCTTGCACTGGATGGGTCACAAGTTCAGTCAAACCGAGCAGTTAAAGAAGGAGGGGTCCATTTTTATTCAGTCTGTGCAAAGATAGCCTCGTGGTCCTGTTCTTGGCTGACAGGAGTGGAACATGATGTGGTCTTTTGCTGTTGTAGCCCACCCCCCTCCATGTTTGATATGTTGTGTCTGAGATGCTTTTATGCTTACCACAGTAACTATACACATCCTGTCTGCTCAAATCAATCTGGCCTCTACTCTATCTCTCAGGAAAAAGGTGATTCAGCCTGCAGACCCTTCACTTACAAATGTTCAGCTCTGTGTAAGCTCTTAAAACTGTTACCCTGGATTTTCACCAGGAGCGGATCTCTGATGTCACGTTTGTAATGTGTTTACTTTTGTCCGTTGCAGGAGAATTTCAGTGGATTTTTGGTGACATATGGTAGGACAAATTTATAGAACACCTCTTGCTTCAGAAAAAGAGGAACACCAACGGTTTTAAAAATCTTCATTTCATGTGGCACCAACAGCCATGCCATGGTTAAATTCAGAGGCATCACATTATCCCTATTCTGATATTTGATGTGAATGTTAACTGAAGCTCTTCACCTGTATCTGCATGTTAACTGAAGCTCTTCACCTGTATCTGCATGTTAACTGAAGCTCTTCACCTGTATTATTTTGTCCACAGTGCTGCTGCGACATGCTTGGGAATTGGATAACTGCATAAATGGCTAGTAATATATAAAAAAAAAAAAAAGAAGTGGACAAACAATGGTGGTCAGGCATTGCTAGTTGGAAACATTGGCGATCATTGACTCGATGTTGGGACTAAAGCTGATCAGGGCTTCATTGGTGCAAAAAAAGTGGTATTTTGGACCAATGGTCATCATTGATGGATCACATTTACATTATGCATTTGTCAGACACCCTTTACCCAGAGCAACTTTTTTTTAAACTTTATCTCACTACACATCCAAGCAGGTGAGGGTTAAGGGGCTTTCTCAAGGGCCCTACAGTGGCAACTTGGTGGTGGTGATGGGGTTTGAACCTGGGACCTTGTGATCAGAAGTCAAATGCCTTAACCACTGAGCTACCCCTGAGTGTACAGTGCATCACACTGTAAAGAATAATGATAAATTATTGGTGAGTAGGTGAGCTTAATGAGCCGGAATTATTAATTTATATAACACAGCTATGATGTAAGCTAGAGAGCCTGTTTTTCTACACAAAGCATTACTAGTTTTGTCAGTTTGCAACACTAATCTTAAGAATACTTTTAAGAAAATAGTCAGTGTTTATTAGCATATTGTAGTGTCTCTTACCTCAGTAGGGAGGCTCTGATTGGCTCCATTCTCTAACAGGAACTTCACTACCTCAAGGTGGTTCTCTTGTGCCGCCATGTATAATGGACTGAAACCTTTCTGAAAGATTGACAATGAAAGAAAACAAACATCAGCACCTCATATGCTGAGACCAGCCTAGAGGCATGATTAAATTAGTCTGGGACTTTTAGAGACTGACCTGAGACTGGGCATTGACATTAGCACCATAGTGTACTAGCTCGGCAACCACTTTCTCTTGACCAGCCAGTGCAGCTATATGTAGTGCAGTATTCCCTTTCTATGAGCAAGAGAAAGGTAGAATGCAGTCATTAAACATACATCATCAAACTAAACATATGCATTATATAGAATATACACCAATCAGCCATAATATTAAACCAATATATTGGAACCAAGATGTTGACAGTGGATCCTTTGGGTGCTGTGGGTTGTAAGGTGAGCCCTCTGTGAATTGGACTTGTTAGTCCGGTGCATTCCATGGACGCTCAATCAGATTTAGAACCAGTCAGTTTGGGGGCCGGATCAGCAGTTTTAAGTGCTTTGCCTCCTTTTTGTAGTGTATTCTAGTTGCGCCATTACACTATTTACAATAGTCTATACATTGTTTATAGTTATTAAGTTAACTTGCTTTAAAATGAGGCATGGAACATAGCTTGGGGTCTAGAAGTGTGGTAAAACATGTCTGAAAGTGTAGGAAAATTGTGCGTCACCTCATCATAGAGAGTGGCATGTAACGGGGGCGATGGTGCCCCAGGGACTTTTAAGGTGGGCAGACTGTACACCGCTTGATCGCTGGGAAAAAGACAGCTGGGGAAGGAGTGCAAGAGCTGCCCAGGCACTTTCAGTTTTGTTTGGAACTCAGCCATCGCGACACAGCGACACAATTCTGCTGCCGTGGAGTTAAGGCCCTCATTCCCAGTTAGGAGAGACGTTCAGATGTTTAATGGTCACGTTGACTCACGTTGACTCACGGCTGTGGCCACAGCAAAAGAGGACTGGGTGGGGCCAGCTGGCCATGATTGCAAAGCACACCATTGAGGACCATGCAAGAGCGCAGTCTGCGTAAGTCTATGAATCTATGTGTGTTTTAGAATCACCCACTATCAGGAGAATAAAGTAATGCACTTTTATTTTGTTTATATTTATTGACTGAGCTGTGTTAAAAATACCTTTGTGGTGCCCTCTAGGTCAATCCCATGGTGCAACAGCTCCAGCACCATCTTAACATGACCTTCTTTTGAAGCCAAGTGCAACCCGTTAAGTCCATTCTGCCAACAAAAAGAAGCATGGTCTGTTTAAAGCCAGATCTGTTGAATGAAGATACGTACACCACAGTGCCATTTAGTTATAATTTAAGTCAGAATATATATTCTGACAAAGGGGC
>JAOVVA010000021.1:19465964-19482593 GCA_028565275.1 Leiocassis micropogon
AATTATAATAAAAAATTTTATGATGAAGGCCTAATATGAGCTTCCCCTGTTTCAAAAGCTAGCAGCCGCCACTGATGTACAATCATGGGAGGCCTGGAATCTATCCCAGAAGACCTGGTTAAGCTAAGAAGAATCTAACAGCCCCCAGTAAACCAGTCACCATAGTGTACACTGTAATTACTGTTTTTGTTTGTTTGTTTGTTATTTTTTAACTGTGCAATAATAATAATTTGCAATAGTAACTATGCAATAATACAATTTTAAACTGTGCAATATTACCTAGTGCAAGATGTTTGAAAGTGTAACTACGGTATTGTTTGCTTCTTTTCTTTTGTATGTATACACTGTACTGTATATATTTATACTATGTCTACACTTATAAATGTATATCTTATCTTATTTTATTTTATTTCATCTTATCTTACCTTATCTTACTTCCCCCCCAAAAAAAAGAACGA
This sequence comes from Leiocassis micropogon, assembly GCA_028565275.1. NCBI lineage: Eukaryota > Metazoa > Chordata > Actinopteri > Siluriformes > Bagridae > Leiocassis > Leiocassis micropogon. The sequence continues at coordinate 19,466,423 of JAOVVA010000021.1, forward strand.
TTAAGTTGAGGCTGCCATCATAGTGTTGACAGCTATGATCTGTAAGGACTATACCAAGAGACGCTACGTAGCGTCCCTGTTAGCTATTCTGTTCTGATATCAACGTTATCAAACATTAGAACGTGCAGTTATGAAGGGGAGAGATTTTATTAACAAACTTTTTTTAAACAAAAGTACCTCTAGAACTGCAACTGAAAATAAAATCTAACAGAACGTCATTGCAAAAATCAGAGCTGCATAGAGACAGGAAAAAAAAAGAGGGATTCAGACTTTCAGTGAGGAAAATGATGTTCACACTAAGTGGCTAGCTGGTAGTGCAAAACTTTTCTTTATAGCTTTTGATGGTTGTTACTTGCCTTGCTATCCTGGTTAAAGTGCCTGGTTGTGCCTGATTATCCCGGTTAGTTTACTGTAGTGTCTGCTTTATTGCAACACAAAAAATAAAGTATTTGTTTATGTCATACAAAAGGGTTTATCAGTCAGTCATTCGATTCAATTTTTAAAAACTAAATTTTTATTTGTATAGCATTTTAACACTAGACAGACTTTTTTTCAAATCTATTTAATACACATAGGCTTTTTTTTATACAAATGTAAATTAAAAGTCTTCTAATTGTAATGAATGCTTCTTTGCAATTATTATTATATCTGTATTAACTGGTTATGCATTTTGCGTGGGAGTTGTATTAAATATTAAGTATTTAGTAGCATGTTTAAGAGAAAGTGTGTGTCTGTAAACAAAATTGCTGGAGTGTGTCCATGCGCATGTGCATGAGTCGCTGCAAATTTCAGATAATATTAGAAGCATCTGCATATAATAGTCTATTATAAAAATCATTCTGTGTGCTCTAATAGTTTATCTTGTTACATTTATTAGCTGTTAAAGCGCCAACATACCGTATGACAAAAAAGTGATAAAATAGAAAAAGAGTCTTGTCTCTGTTGGCTTCTATGAAGAATTTTCCCACGCCGTGCCACAGGTCACAAGGCTGTTAAAAAACAACTTTTTTTTTATTTATTGTGATTTTTTTATTAAATTTTTTTTTTTTAAAGCTGTAGCTCCATCTGCCACAGTTTTGTCACAATGGATAAAGCCTCCTGTTGTGTTTGTGCTTATTTAAGTGTGCAATTGGTGAGTGGCAAATTAATCAATACATTTTTTTTTGAGTTTTGAGACACACAAAAACTTTTAATTACAAACATTGTTGACGATTATGAGAAACATTATAAACAAAACAGAAACAGAAAGTTTCCAGCAGAATCAGCCTCGTCCTCTACCAGTTTTAGTTTCATTTCGGTGCATGATGACAGCTCCCTACCACAGTACAGGTAGTACACTGTTTAACCAACAGCACACACACAGAGTGTGTATCTCATGTCTCTTATACACAAATCACTAATACATATTTAAGTTGTGTAATATTATTGCTCTGCTTTTATTTAAAAAATAAATAAATAAATCAAAAGAATCTTAAGCAAATGTAGCAAAACCAGTACAAATGATAACATGAACAAGAGGAAAAACAGAAACTTATTGATCGGAAAATTAAACTAACTCCACTAGAATTCTTACACTACAGTATCCCATGTAGTTTTGTTAAATATACAACATGTTTTTTTTTATATTATCTGTATGTTTCCATGTCACTATGCCCATAAAACATTGCACTTCCTAATTCTTTATATGATAAAGCAATTTCCCTCTGTGATTAATAAAGTTCTTTGAATTGAATTGAATTGAATTGAATTGAATAATTCTTCCTAGCGCTTCCTGATTCCTTATATGGTAATTCTTCCTATAGCCTGTGTCCACACGTATAGATACACTATACCGCTGGAACCTTTTTGTCTAACCTGAAAATGCTAATGTGTTTCCTATCGTCTGTCTGTCTTCATGACTTTCTATGACTTACATGTTCTTTTGATGTACGGGTTGTACGTGACACGGGGCACCTGAACAAAAGCTTAAAAATGCTCTCTTAGCTGATAATAAACAGAGATCATCAGACACATTATGCGCACGTGTGTGGCTGTCCCTCTCCCCTGATTTGGGGCCAGTCGATAAGCGTGCCGAGGTATGGCAGACGCATTAAGCAACAATTCTTCCCGTATTACATTTTTAAACTTAACAAGATCAACATCCAAATCACATAATGTCCTATTTCATAGAACTTATAGCAGACATTAAGCAATGCACACCTGTGAATCATTACTGTTGGAGTGACTACAATGGCAGTAACAGAGTATAAACATTGTTTTGCTTGGATACAACATTCCCCAAAAACCTTAAAAACAGTGTTAAACCACTCATGACAACCGGTGTGTTGCACTGGAAATATTTAAACATCACTGATTACATGACTGAAGAAGCGATGCAATTCTCTTTTCACAACACATCAGCTTTTTTTCTGGCTAGCTTGTGTTACTGTATGCTTTACTCCAAAGGTGGAAGGTTAAAGCTTCTAAAATAAAATTGTGTTGCAGTTTCTATGTTATAGATTTTTGTTATAGACAACAATGTTTGTCATGTTTTTTCATGTCATGTTTGTTCATGTTTTATTAAATAAAAATGACAACAGGTTTTTAATAGGGAAGACCAAAAACAATATAATAGTACATATTCATAAATCTGTGTTCATCTCTATGTCACTCACAATCACCCGATTGCAGTTCAAATACAATAATGCGATGTAACCAAGGGCATGGTGCAGATACTTTGTAAGAGGTGAAATATGGACCAGTAACTTTTGGACATCCATGCATGCAGTATTTCCCACACATTCTTGCATAGACGTTCAAGCTCCCCATGAATATTTGAACATTCCCCACTCAAAAGCACCTCTTATTGATTTTATATTCTCTGTGTGAGGTGAATTTCCCCAGGCTAGCTTAAGGATTTCAGGGAAACTGGTTTTCTCAGAGAACAATAATGAAATAGCAAGTCGTGCCACTTCTCACATGACATGAGGCTGTAGAAATATATAGAACTTTTAATAGAATGGAAACCAGCCCACTGCAGGACACTATGAAGATACACATCACATACTCATTCATCCCATACAGACTGGTGATAATTTAAAAGGAAAAAACCGATCTTGAGTGATGCTTCACTTTCAGATGGAACTAATGGAGCCCTGACAGCATAACAAACCCACATGTTTTTGCATTGTCACCCATTTATATGCGTTGCAGTTTTATTACACTGTATATTTTTCCCTCTGCAGATACAGAGGTGCACTTTATATTTTCTAAGACTGAATGGATTTATATTTTAATAATTTTTTATACTTTATAATCAGTGCTGTTCTGAAAATTCAAACTGAAATAAAACCTTTATATGTTAATGTGTATATGCATGTTAATTAAAAAAACATGTGAACCCAAGCTTTGTCTTGTTTTCTGTAATATTTTCGTTCTCATGCTTAAATGAGAAGGTTTGAAATATTGATGGTTTGCGTCAGAGCCCTGCATTTGCAATCTATTTGAAATATGATGCACTTTATATTTTAAAATCCTGTGTTCTGCCTCAAGTCTCTCACAACATACTCCAAAGATAAGAAGAGAGTCTTCTTGAAAGTCACACTGATATTTATTAGATGCGACATTTAACTTCAATAAGAACGACTTTATGAGAAAACCAGTAATCACTGTATTACACATTTAAAACCAGTAAAAATGGTATATAAGTTTATAGGATTATAGATATATAGATATATAGATATATACTGTAGATAGGATAAACTATAGTAAACGATTTTCCAATGGTATTCATCATATACTGATTCTGATACCATAAACTCACCTGCCATCACATGCATATAAACTTGAATAACATCTTTTCTGGCTTTCCACAAGGTTTAGGAACGTGTTTATGGGAGTTTTCTTCCAGAAGTGCATTTGTGAGGTCAGTCATTGATGTTGGACAAGAAGGCCTGACTCTGCTCTAATTCATCCCAAAGGTCTTCTATCGGGTTGAGGTCAGGCCAGTCAAGTTCTTCCACACCAAACTCACTTATCTACAGTACAGTATGTCTTTATGGGCCTTGCTATGTGCACTGGTGCACAGTCATGTTGGAAGAGGAAAAAGTTAGAAGCATGAAATTGTCAAAAATGTCTTGGTATGCTGAAGCATTAAGACTGAACCATACTTCTGAAAAACAACCCTATGTAATAAAAAAAAAAAACAAGCGTACCCAAGCTTTGTCTCGTTTTCTGTAAAAAAAAATTTCTCATGCTTAAATGAGAAGTTTTGAAATATTGATGGTTTGCCTCAGAGCCCAGGTTCAGAGGACTGAACTTGCAATCCAGTTCTTTATGGATTAAGAATTGCTTATGGATTAAGAATTGGATGGTATTCAAGTGCACATGCATGTGAAGCTAGGACAGTAAATACATTTAGCAATATAGTGTATTTCTGAATCTCCATATAAGCTGCTAGACGGAAAACAACATTGAATTATCAGTTATGGTTAGGGAAAACCACACCCTCTCTTAATTAGAAGAGTTAGTGAGAAGTAAAAAAAAAAAAAAGGGACCACTCACTCCATCACTTATTCTACAATATAATGATTATCTTATTAGTACAGGGTTGCAGAAAGCCTGCAGCCTGGGGCACTCGGCAGGGTACACCCAAAGGCAGCGGGGATTATGGCCAATTAGCTTACTCTGCATAGCTTCAGACTGTGGGAGGAAACTGGAGTACCCAGAGAAAGCCCAGAAAAAATGGGGATGAAAGCTTTGCACACACAGTACTGAGGCAGGAATCAAACAATTGACCCTTGAAGCTTTTTGTGTTGAGACCAAAGGCAAATGAAAATATTCATGGGTGAAGTCACGCAAAAAATACAACTGACGATGAGAGCACAGAAAAAATGGTGAGAAAGCCTGTATGATGAGGCCAAACAAAAATGATCAATGCTTGGTGAACCAAAACAAAAATTTGTCAGTGGTGAGACTGAACAAAAAGTACGTATAATGAATTTTAATATCAAAAGAGATCATTTTTATTTATTTTTATTATTATTGGGCACTGGTGGCTCAGTTGTAGGTGTTTTGCCTGCCATGCGGAAGGCCTGGGTTTGATTCCCAGCTAGTGCCCAAACCCCCCAGCCACTAGACGTGGTGCTGGTCCCAAGCCTGGATAAATGGGAGGGTTGTGTCAGGAAGGGCATTCGGCGTAAAACCAGTGCCAAGTTGTTGTGCGGACTTGATATTCTGCTGTGGCGACCCCTTGCCGGGAGCAGCCGAAAGACCAGCAACATTTATTATTATTTGACTAGTATAAAAGCAGCACAAAAAATGTAAATAAAATTTAAACAAGAAAGGTTTGCCTAAATAACAATACTAGAAGCAGAATTTCACTCTCTGACTCATTCCATATACCACTTATCCCAGGGGTACACCCTGAATGGGGTGCCAGTCCATCGCAGGGCACACAAGCACACACACTCACACATTCACTCAATTTTGGAGTTTCCTACATTTACATTTACATTTAGGCATTTGGCTTACGCTCTTATCCAGGCGACTTACAAAAGTGCTTTGTAGTTTTCATCATTGGATAGATCCTTAGGCCGGGTTACTAGGTTACTAACTAATTACTATAAGTCAAACAGTTTTTTTTGTTTTTTTTCAGGGATTAGCCCAATTAGCCTACATTCAGTTTTTGGCAATTTTGGGACCATGACTAATCTGCATTGGTGGGAGAAACCCATCAATAAAGCGAAGAACATGCAAACTTCACACACCCAAAGGTGCCAGGAGATACAGTACCTTTGCTTAAAAATTATTGATCATTTTAATCCATGGTCCGTAAAAAAGAAAGGTAGCTGAAATAATGCACATTATCACTAGTGCATAATCATTTAAATTATGTGGTTTAAATGTTGGTATTTTTTTTAATGATTAGCCTTTATTCATGTGCATTAAAAATGTTCTCCCGGCATCTTAACAATGAGCTCTGGCATTGCTTTCATTCAGACTCTCCTGTATTTCTCCAGCTTTCTCTCACATCTCATTCCACACCTTAGTCTCTTCTCTCAGTTCTTTTATAGCAGCAGCAGTTTTTCTCAGCCACATTGCAGCAGTTGGCTCTTCTGCTTTTAAATATTTATGAGGAATTCATAGAGCCTGTCCTGCTAAACATGCTGAAGTTTCCCCAACTGGTTTTAATTTCATCATCATCCTGTGCTGACATTGTCCTCTCTTACAGTCGACAAGATTAGCAAAGTGTATTTTGTCAATTAGATTTGACCACATCTCCATTGCAGTACAGTAATAGTCTCTTCACATATTGCTTAATCTTTGCTTTCCTGTTCTATTTTATATACATTATACAAATTGCTTACGCATCGTCTATTATATCGTTTTGTTATGTATATGTTATGTTTCATCATCAAATCTTTCCTTTATATACAGTATTCCTCAATAACATTTTTTTCTTTTATAGTTCCTTAATTTTTTTCCATTTTAAAAAGTTACTATAGATACATCCAGTTTTATTTCAATTACTTGATCTACGTACAAGGTCATAATCCAAAAGGTAGGCCTTGTACCTTCATTTCAGCATCATTAAAATAAACTTGACCAATTTTTTAAATTATATTCTGACTAGCAAAATGCACTTTTTACTGCCTCTCTACCTGAATAATCCTTCTGTAATTAAATACAAACTATGTATGCTCTTCATGCTTTTTGGTTCAAAGCCTTGCTATTGAAGTTTGCATCCATATTAACCAATTAACACACAGGCTCCTTGTGGTCAAAGAGAACAAAGACCAGCTCTGGAAATGCACAAGCTTGCAAGTAGAACCTGGATGGTGAGCTGTCTTTTTTTACACACAATAGCCTCTATCATTTTCTCACAATGTTGTGTGGACGGAAAATCCCTTGGCCATATCAAGTGTTTTTTTTATATCATTTCAGCCACATACTGTTGGTACAACACACAGTAATATGAAACATCATTCCTCCAGGAACATGGTGCTACATAAAACAACACAGAACTACCTTTGACTACACATACTGTACTGTAATTAGCCATGATTTATACATAACTATTTAAAGTGCACAATAAAAATGTAAGCAAACAACTCAAGATAGCAATAATTACGGGTCAATAGACAGAGTAGGAGACAATACAGCACTGACTAGTACATAGTTCTCGTGTTCGTGAGTGAGGTCAGTGGAGACTGGATAGATTGGTTGGAGATGACAGAAAGGCCACAATAATTCAAATAGTCCATCTTTAAAATTGTGGTATGGAGAAAAGCATCTCAGAATGCACAACACATTGAACCTTGAGGCAGATGTGTTAAAACAACACAAGATAGAAAAGACAGAAAGTAGCCTTAGAATTTGGTACTGCATCAATCCATGGACACAACTTTGTGTCAACAGTGATCGAAGACAGAGAAAATGTTCAAAGTTGCTAAACGACTGTTACTTATGATAAAAACAACAGTTGATAGACAGAGAGAGATCTAGTGAGAAACTACTACTACAAGACTGAACTGACAGACAGAAGGGATAATACAGTAGATATACAGTACCAAGTGTAACAGACAGCCTGACAAATGGGACTAAATGAAATATAAATGTAATGACTGACAGAAATATATTTACACTAAAATATGTTGTATTTCAATGCATTTTAGTTCAACATTTCTCAATGTCAGTAGCAAGTCAGTCTATCAAAATTGTATATCACAATACCCAAGAGCATATTTACACATAAAAATAGAGTATATTGCAAGTGTAGTAAAATCATGCGTAAGAGACTTTAACTGAACCTTAAGTTATTTAATATAAGCACAATTTAATTAGGTATATTTTAAATATAATTTAAATGTTATTTTTTTATTAATATATTCTTATCTGTGCTTATTTTAAACTACACTTACTGTAAATGCATTTCTTTTTTTTAATCTAAATAGATTTATTTAGTGATTTTTTTAAATGACAATGTAAAATGCACTCGTGCAACCCTGTACAGGATAGGTGGTATAGAGAATGAGTGAGTAATCATGGGTTGTGGTATAAAAGGAATTAAAAAACAGTTTGCTGTTATATGGAAATAATTCTGCTTCATCAACCTGTTATTAATTATTTTGAAACAGCAGAATATTCCAAAGTGTTTTACGTATCTCTCTTATACCACGTACATATGCAAAAATCTACAATTTAACAATAGTTACTTATATGTATTTCATGGCTTCACATTGCTGATATTGCCATGTCAGTAAATAAACTTGGCAATTTTCCAAAAAGACTGCATATTTAACTACAATCAATAATGTCCTGCTTTCGCTGTTTCCTCACGTAGGCCGTGCAATGCCAGGTCCTGGATGGGTGTCAGGTGATCGGTAAATCTGCTTCAGCCTCAAATAAATGGCAGTAATGTGCAATATGGTAATTATTATATGATGGAATGGGCTTAAATTTAATGAAATTAACATTTTTCCTCTTTGTCACAAGGGATAGAAAGCTAAGAGAAGTTTATAGCCACTGGTTTTGCCTAAATCACATACTCATGTAAGCCCATGCAGAATTTTTCTCAGACAGACATTCATTCTTGATGACATGGTTTCTGGCCCTGAATGAGTTAAACGCATTTCAACCTTCAATTTAAAGGTAATGAGGAGGTGTCATCTAATTTCTGAGGACAAGAATAAAATTCTAATTAGAATATCTCTTCCGTTCTACCAGACAGCCATGATGAGGTTTCCTGTTGTGTCACTAAAATTATTCTTATATTTAAATAAATAAATAAATAAATAAATAAAACTAAATCCGAAGCACTGCAGACATGTCCACTTAGCCATTATGGGATACCCGATTGTAAGTCTTGATGCGCACTATATATTTCTTGTGCACAAAAATGGAAAAATGGTGAAAGACAAGATTGTGAATAATAAAATTATAGTAGTCTTATCAGTGCCTGAACAATATTCAGCTATGAAGTGTTTCTATTATCCACATGCTTCCTTTTTAAGTCTTGGACAGCTTGACTCTGCAGGATAAGTATGGCCACTAATGTTATCTAACCAAAGTAGTATGCTTTGAATTTTTATGTATGCGACATAACTTAAAAACTTTGGTTACATACATTGTGCAACACAAATATTATAAACCTTTGTACTATATATCTGTCCAGACTACATGTTCTTGTCAAGTAATGTACTTGTGATTGTTGCGACAGAGGTGTGTGCATATTATTTTGTTGTTGTTGTTAAAGTTTTATTACATATTTACATTCCAGTTTGATTTTATTTTAATTAAATAATTTCCTGTTTGGGAAATTGTCATTTGTTTGCCCTATAGTTATAAACAACTGTTCACCTGTAACCTGCAATTAAATAGATATGTTGCTCTTCTGGTGGAAGTGAACAAGCCTCCAAGCTGAATGCAAACAGTCAGCTGGAATCAGGAACCCAGGAGAATTCATGTCCACCTGTGCTCTCCCAAACACCACCTGCCCACACTGAGGTCCACATTGATGCCCCTACTGCTCTACCGAAAGCCTGATTTATACTTCTGTGTCAAGTCTATGCAGAGTCTACACAAGTGCAAGTGGCCTATGATGTAAGAACTCATATCTGTGCACTGGTGTTTCTGGGTTGCTCTGCAATTACATCACCAAACCGCTAGTTTGACGTTGGGTTTCTATGCTACGGTCATCATTCCACTGTGCAAATAAAATTGAGCGGATCTTATTGGAATTGGAGTTGGATGTTATTGGAATACTGCTGACAAACAGTTACTTTTACTGAAATTGCTGCAACACAAACATGAGAGAAGACGTTGGAGGAGATAGTCATTATGACGTTCAACTTAAATAGAAGAAGAAACCAAAATGTGATGCTGCCAGATGAACTCATCAAATTTGTTGCAGTCTGTGTTGCCACAATGTGTAGTTACATTTCTGGGGAGGTGCATGTCATGTTACGCCATAGGGTACACAACTACACGACCCCTACGACATGGACTTGACACAGAAGCATAAATCAGGCAAGTTCTACAGTACATCAAGACTGCTCTCACTGTAGTCTGCAACAAGACATTTATTTATTGATTTAATCACAGTATTTTTACATTTTTAAATTAGTTACTTGTTCAAAAGTATTTTTATTCAATTATCGCTGTTTCTTTCACTGACAAGCATTCTATTACAGACTGTAATACCAAAGATATATATTTCAAATACACATAATAATTGTAGCTCTGTAGCCCACAGTGCAAGCAGCAAAGCACATAAGAGTAATTCGAGAAACAGACTCCATGCATCAGAGCCATTGATTTGCCTATAGCTGTGCCTGCAGTGTATACAATTAACCCAGGATGGACTAGCCAACATTTACTAACGCAGCATTTAGAGACTAAATGAACATGAGTCGGATGATATATAAAAGAGGACATGCTGGAGGACACAAATGTGTGAATGTTGTCCTGCTCTGTGCTGACACGGACTGACTCAGTCAGAAATCTGCCCTGTCATGAATCAGCACTGACAGGGCTCTCTGAAGCTGACAAGCCCAAATGCAAATGCACAAAGTCTCTCTCTCATTCTCTTTCTTTCTCTTAAATACACACACACACACACACACACATTTTTCTTACCTACCCTATTATTACCTTGCCACCTTAATATCTTATTGTTGAGGTAACTAATTAATGCTATGTTACACCTAAATTCAAATCTAACCTTAACTTTGACATTTGGCTCTTTCTCTTTCTGGGAGCGGTGTTGGCTCACTGTGTTCAGAAACGTTCAGAGTTACTGATCGGAAGGTCGGTGGTTCAACCCCCAGCTCCATTAGGTTGCTGCTATTGGGCCCTTGAGCAAGGCCCTTAAACCTATCTGCTCTAGAGGTGGTGTATAATGGCTGACCCTGTGCTATGACCCTATCTACTAACATCAAACCTGGAATATGCAAAGTATAAAGAATTTTACTGTGCAGCAATGTATACGTGACGAATAAGGGCTGAACTTATCTTATGGGTAACAAACATAAAAAAAAAAAAACTGGTATTCTTATCTTTGTTGCAAACACCCACCCACATACACATACCATTTTGCTTTGCAGATCTTCATCAGCATGCAGACTATGTGTATGACATATGTCTCACACTGCATGACTGTTTTTACTAAAATATGCCCAAGTGCACAGCAACACAAACACACACACATATACACAGACACACACGCTTTCTGCATAGTTAGCCGGAAATATGCGTAAATGAGTGAGGTCATTGTGTGTGTGTCAGGCTAGTGGTCGTGTGCCTTCACTCTGTCCCTCCACCTCTTCCTGCTCAACGTCCCTCGTTGCATGACCTGGTGGCCTGCATGATGAAAGATAGTCTTGTTAGTGCTTCCTCAAATGAGCCACAGGGAGAGAGAGAAGTGCGCAGCTTGGCTTGATGGATGGAGCACTAACGGGGACAAGGTGCTGAGTGAGAGAGGGGGGAGTGAGCACAACTGGAAGTCGAAGAGTTATTGCTAGAGGAGTACAATGTCTGAAGTACAGTACATTCAACACACACTCTGTCCCAAACTGCTATTTATTGCGCTTACTATTGTACAAAAATGTATCCAATTCTGTACCTTGTTTAAGTAGGGTCTATTTTTGAAGTAGGAAATCATGCATACTGTTTTCTTTCTTTTTTTTTTTTTTTTAAGCAAACAAAGGGGAAAAAATGGACTGGGTCGCCAGGAAATGGTAAATCAGAGTGCATGCTTCATTTAAATTGATAAAGCTCATTTTCCCACAGAATATATCAGGATCTTTACCAATGCATTTACTGTACTAGGATATGTGGGGGCGTTCAAGTCAAGCCAGCACTCATGATGAAATTTCTTGTGAATGAGGGCGTAAAACTGACATTTAGAAAGGACTTAAAGCACAGTATCGTGATGAGACTCATAGTAGCAGTAAAACATTTGAATGGTGCAAACGTTTTAAAGAAGACCATACATCCGTGAATGACGATCCCGAGGTAGCTCAGAGCCCACTGCACAGATTTCAAAGAACATTCAGTGAGTAAAACCCCTGCCCCTTAAAAATTGATGGATATCTTGTCACCAACTTGTAGAGGAGACTGAAGCTGGAAGTCCTATCATGGACCCGCCATTCTGAGAAAATTTCTAACTTTATCCAAGCACTAGTGAAATGCTGGGTTAAGTGCATTAGTGTAGCAGGGGATTGTATAAAGAAATAAAGATTGTTCTTGCTCTGATAACTCACTTTCTCTCACTCATTCTCTATACTGCTTATCCTGCACATGGTTGCAGGGGGGCCTGGATCTTATCTCAAGAGACTTGGAGGGCAGGGCAGGATACACCCTGAACGAGGTGCCAGTCCATTGCAGGGCACAATCTGAGTCACAAGTCTTTGGACAGTGGGAGGAAACCGGAGTGTCTGGAGGGTACCCAACAGGGAAGAACATATACTCCTTGCACACAGAACTGTACCCTGACCCTGGAGGTGCGAGACCAAAGGTACTAACCGCTATGCCAATATGCTTCTCATAACTGTTTTCTGTTATTCTACACTTACTACAAAAGTAACTGTTTGTCCTGGTCTGACTTTGTACGACGAAGTCATGGTGGGCTTGAGTGTGGTCTTGAATGAAAGAAATGGGTAAATAACACATGAGTGTTAAGACCCAGGAGCTGTGTTAAGGCTAATGTAGGAGCAGAGAATTATTAAAGAAGTGGTGGAGCTCCCAGAGAGTGTGTGTGAAGCTTTGTCAGCAGGTCATCTCTAATGCACCAACAAGCCCGGATACACCACACGTAGGCTCCTGTCCAATCCCACCCTCTCCACACCCCCATGTTTCCAAGCAACACGCGCTCAGGAAAGATGAAACAGCATGGGACCACACAAACATAATTATTTATTTACCACAAGCTTCTCTTTACAATCTCTTCCAAAGTGGCATTGTTTTGACTGGGAATTAGCAAAGAGCAAGACTCATAACTACGGAATACACCTTAACGAAGCATACACAACAATTATGTTGTACAGTGGCTAACTCATAATTTATTCAAAGCGTATTACTTAGCTAAGATTTCAACACAAACTTGACTGACTAATTTTCCATTATTTCTACTTATATCACTGAAATGAAACTTCATTCTTACTACTGTAACTTTATTTTTCTAAAAAGATATTCAATGGAAATTCACCTGTAAAAACAGAAATTGCTACCAATTATTTGACTGTGCTCATGTAAATATTGGATCCAATTAGCAATCGCTAAAGAGCCCAGGTGAATGCTCCTACATTACCAACCTTACCTTAAAGTCATGTGAGAGTTGAGACAGAAGATTAGAGTATATATGGTTAAATTCATGAATTACAGTATGCATTTAACTTTTTTATTTATTCAGTAAAAGAAAAGAAAATCAACACCATGTTGGATGCGAATACGCAAACTATTACATACTGTAGTTTATCATAAATGCCACATCCTACCTTCCTCACCATCATATTTTTCCCATGACACACACTGATAGCCATAAAATTAACACCATATAACATTAACATATTAACATTAATGATCAATCATAGACCAGTAAACTGGTAAAAGAATCACAAGCACCAATTATTCTGACCAAGCCTCAATTATGCCTGTAGGGAGAAACGGCTAGGCTGCCTGGACCTATTCCACATAAAAGACGATGCACAACAACTCGCCAAAAACCATAAATACTGGCCATGAGAGAAAGGCACCAGAACACCTACTGCATGATAGCCTGCTGTTCAAGGGCCCAGCAGGTATAGAGCACAAGCCCACTGATCCAGCCTGCAAACTCCCCATATCCCAAGCTGATCGACCATCCATGGTCCAATCAAGTCTGATCCCCAGAGGACCCACCAGGTGACCCACAGCACCCAAAGGGACCGATTCTAACTTACACACTCCCAAAGGTCTTGTGGCTCCAAAAGGTCAGAGACACCCCTGAAGGACAAGGGGAACCTGCAGAATACTGGGCATAATGTTTTGCGCTGTAATTTTATGGCTGGTCTTATGCACAAAATGCACAAATATTATATATTGTCAAACCGCAGATCTTTTTTGTTTCAAACACATATATCTCACTCACTCACTCGTCATCTATACCGCTTTATCCTGTATTAAGGGTCACAGGGGACCTGGAGCCTATCCCAAGAGACTTATAGCACGAGGCGGGGTACACCCTGGACAGGGTGCCAATCCATCGCAGGGCACTCTCACACACACACACACACACACACTATAAGCAATTTGGTAATGAAAATTAGCCTAATCTGCACTGTGGGAGGAAAACGGAGTACCTGGAGGAAACCCACCAAGCACAGAGAGAACATGCAAACTCCAAGCACACAGAGACAGTAATCAAGTCTGGCCAGGAATCTAACACGGACTCTGGATGTGCAAGGCGACAGTGCTAACCACTACACCACCGAGCTGCCGATCAAAAACATATATAACATATATCATTGCGATATATATCATTGCGATTTACCAAAACATTAAATCAGAATCAGGTTCATTGACCCAGTATGGTGACACAAGGAATATAATTACAGGTGGTGGTGACTTTCAAAAGTACAGGCAAGACACTATCCACAGAAAGTACACAACATTAAAGAACTATACAGATTAAATAAAGACCACAATATGCATCATATGCAATCTGCAAGTATGTAACAGATTAGCAATGTGAGTGTGCATGGTAGTCCAAATAACATTAGTGTTCTGCTTGTACAATACACAATATACAGTACAAGATGTGTGAGTAGTGCAAATAACAGACTGTTCTTCCGTTTGTAGATGTAAAGTAGGGTGTAAGAAGCAGTTGGTGCTTTTATACATCAGATTGTATGTACTGTAATCAACCTCAACTGTTTATGAGGGAGATGCTGGTCCTGTGTCTGGCAGTTTTGGTGTAAAGGGTTCTGTAGTGAATGCCAGAAGGGAGGAGGTAAAAAGGGTTGTGTGCAGGGTGTAAGAGGTGTGTACTGCTTTTCTCTGCTCATTTCCTGGTTCTTGTAGAGTACAAGTCATAATCAAGAATGAGCAGAAAGAAAAAAAGAACACTTAATGCCTGAGATCATTAAAACTGGACATTATGCAAACCCCATATTACATATTCGGTAGTGTAGATACTTATAGCAAAGCTATATAGAATACTGCAGTTTAGCTGCAGTGTGAGAGTGCAGCGTGCCAAAACTGTGAGCAATTCCATTCACTGATTTTCCATCTTCATGTAACCTTTTGTTTTACTTCCACTTCCCATTTGCTCCTTGCTCCTGCTATCAATAGCACTGGTCTTACTGCATTTAGGAGCCATGATGTATTTCACAGTAATATTTTAAAAAGAAAATTATCAACCTTGTTTTGCTGAAGAGAGATTATAGAGATATACTGTATAGAGATTATGCTGCAACAGTAGAAATTACTTTTAAAACTAAAGGGACCACTGATGTACAGTATGGTGGCGAGACCTTCTGCAAACTTGGGGGGGGGGGGTAAATGTTACAGTATACGTAAACACTGAAATTCTGTTGTTTTTTTGTGTTTCGTTTCAACATTGTGTTTTATTCATTTATTCAATGTTATTCCAACATCATTTTATGAAAAAAAAAATTATATTTTAAATTACTGTGTTTTGTTTTTTGGGAGAATGAGATCGCAAACTAATTACAATATTAGGTTTCCTCCTGGAAGGGCCAGTTACAGTATTATCTCAGATTAATAATTGCCACTTGCTTTTTTATTTTTTTTACTTTTTTTAATTATTTATACAGATTTTCTAGGCTATTAAACCACATCTGCCCTGGTCAATGAATATAAAAGGTGTTGCAATAGACCTAGCGCTAAAGATGAATTAGAGCAATTAGTGGCTTTTTCAGTGCTGAGAAAGCTTCTGGCACTTAAAATGAATATGGAGAAGTGTGGTGAGTCAGAGAAGGAGTGAATAAACTGAGGATGACCAGGATGAGTCAGATTCATTATTCTACAGTAGGCTCATGCCAGCCAGTACATCACCAGCTTAATCCTCATGACATGGATAGAATATATATATATATATATATATAAAGTGAGGGCAATAAGTATTTGATCACCCTGTGATTTTGCAAGTTCTCTTACTTAGAAATCATGGAGGGGTCTACAATTTTCAGCA
>JAOVVA010000021.1:19482693-19512180 GCA_028565275.1 Leiocassis micropogon
TGCATTTCCACTGTGAGAGACAGAATCTAAAAAGAAAAATCCGGAAATCACATTGTATGATTTTTTAACAATTTATTCAATATGGATAATATAAGGAGTCTCCAATTTCAGTGCTTTATACTATACTGGTAATACCATACCATTGTTATTTTTACATAGGAAAGTTTTGGTGTTTAATGCTATGTAGTTTATCATTAACATGACAAGCTGCACAGAAGTTCATTAACATCAATAGCGAGAGAATGTACCATTAAACAGTGGATAATACAACATGCTAGGCAGCTAAGTTATGTAAGTGTATGTAACATTGGTTTATGTAGTCCAACTTAAGTCATGAATTTAAAAGAAAATATGAAAAAGAAAATAAACTACTAAGGCTAAGCAAAATGTATGTTAAGTAATTAACGTTTACAACACTAAAAAAAAAAAAAACATTTATTCCAATACCGCAAGTTCTGATCAAGTATAAACCAAAGTTTGTTAATTCGGCTTATTAATAAAGAGCACTGGAAAATAGAAGAGAACGGGAGAGAAAGAGAGAGTCTGTATCAATTTAGTATTGGCTAGGTGTCATTTTCACCTTCATTGTTTCCTCGAGGGCCTACTGTATCTGCTGACCTTCTGTCAGAGGCACAAACAGCTGAGTCAGAAAGAAAGGGTGAGATAAAGGGTACAAAAAAGTATGTTCTTTCCCCTTCCCTGCTTTTGCATAGCTCAAATAGCAGATTATCCTGGCTGTTATATATTTCCGGCTAAGCAACATAGCTAAGCACACTCAGACTAAAACAGCCATGAAGTGAGATTCCCGTAAGCATCATTGTCTGACAGAGCATAACGCATTAATAATATATGCTATAGAAAGAGTCAAATATGCACCTAATCATAGAACAACTCAGACTATAACTAGGCTAATGTATAGCATACAGTAAGCCAGATAGATGCTGGCTTTGCACAATATTAGCAATCATTTTCTTTCTGGTTATTTCACACTGACAAACCTTGACCTTGTCATACTATGTCCATCGAAATTAATTTTACAAGCACATTTACAGCTCATAGCCAGTAAGTCAGGGATGAACTCAACCTATTAGACTTCCTATAAATGAATGCATCATCCAGTTTTTACCTCCTCTATCAATTCCATCTTCATCAGTTTCAAAGTTGAAGAAGGCCTTGTTGAGTCACAAAAGCTTCTATTACATTTCTTATCATTTAACACCCGCACCCCATCTCTCTCTCTCTCTCTCTCTCTCTCGAAGACAGAATGATACATGCAATGATACATGTCAGTGATATTTAAAAAAAAAAAAAAAAAAAAACATAGCACAATAGCAGAATAACTCTTTATTCTATATTTTTCATGTATGCTGAGGTACTATTGTACATGTACCACTGTACACCTGGCCAAAAAAAGTCATCATTGCAGAAGGGTCAAGTTACTGGGCTGCATCAAGCAAAGAGAACAGCTAAGGAGATTTTAAATTATTGAAACTGTGTTAAGAACCTCTCAACACATTATCAAAACCTGCAAGGATAGTGTTGAACCATCACTTTATGAAGGAAAAATGAAAGGAGATCACTCAAATACTTGGTGACATTACATGGCAAAAAGTCAACAGAAAAAACATAGCTATGTTCAATGTTAAATTGAACATGATTGTGACTAAACAGGGAAGCACATGAAGTGATGCACCCATCATGCATAGTGGCAACTGTGCGAGCCTCTGGAGTCAGTGTAACGACATACTGTAGGGTTGCTTCAGTTGGTCAGGTCTAGTCTCAGCAATGTTATGTAGCAATAAAATTAAGTCAACTGATGAAAAACTAATTGAAATCTTAGAGTGTGCAATTAAGTTATTTATTTATTTGTTTGTTTTTTATTTGTTTGTTTATTTATTTTTATTTACATTTATTTAGTTTATTTTTTGGCAGTGTAAATGACATGGAATGAATAATGGCTGGACCAGGTAAGGATAAAAGGGGTATTTCAAATAATACAAACAGAAATGTGTTCAGTGCTGTGAACTTATTTTCAATGCAAAGACAGAGACAAGAATAAGATAATGTGTCTCCCTGTTGACGTGGGCAAAAAAATATTATTCATATAAAAATATTTATTAAGTAGTATTTTTAAGCATATTGAGTTATACCCAAAGATTTTTCATTTAATTTACATTTAATGTCATAACAGCTTTCATTTTGTTTCCACATGTCCATTGGGAAAACTTTGCGCTCAATCACATCAAGTGCTTTTCATTTAGATGACCTTTTTGTATTACCAAAAATATTAAATTTAATAGTTGTTATTGTTAGTGGTGTTAATCTAGTTGTATATATATTTTATATATGAGTCTTTTGTAATAAATTTTAACTTCATAAACGAGCGCGGTCGTGATTTACGAGTAGTATGATCACAGCTGAGCCAATGGTTCTTCTCTTCCTCGTTCTTGTAGCTTGTGCGTGAGATGAACCTGTTTAACGTTAATATAATGTTACATTTCTGTGAAATCCTCAAAAGTAGGCAAAAGCAAGTGTCATTAGAGAGGTTCCTTGTTAAAGATGTTTTCCGACAGAGCAGTGATACTGTTAGTTTGCGTGCACCCACGTGTGTGTGTGTGTCTCTTACTTACGCCATGATACTTATCAAAAGTAAAGGGCAGGTTAATTTGTTTTATTTTTACTTTATATTTTGTAGGAATTATTTTTATATGAATATTGCACAATGGTTGTGGAATGAATCATCAGAGTTTCCATTATTCCTTATGGGGGAAGTTTGCTTTGATATACAAGTGTTTCGATATACAAGCACACTTTGAAACAATTATCAAAAAACAATTATGCTTCCAATCCAGGGTTTAACTGTATATATTCACTATCGCTCAAAAGTTTGGGATCACTTGCAAATTTCTTTGTTTTGTTTAATAATTTATTTTATACATTCTACAACAATACTGGGGATTTCAAAACTGTGAAATAACATATATAGAATTAGGTAATTATGTAACTACAACAACAATAAAAACAACAGTCGGTTGTTATTTTAAGACACAGAGGTCTTAAACAGATTTGAAGAACAGTATTGTCAGGTGCAAAGGTGCATTTGCAAAACCCATCAAGAACCATGATGAAACTGGCTCCCATGAAGACCTTCCCAGGAAAGCAAGACAGAATTTAGAGTTAGCAGCCTAAAAAGTCAACACTAAACAACACCTTGGATTAGAGCCATTATGAAGGCCCTAAGTGTTCACCATGGAACTATGAGTAGCAATACCTACCCATTGTACCACTACTCCTTGCTTTAAATTAAAAGTAGACTTTGTTATGAAATATTGATTAACCTATGCAATGCTTCTTTACATACAGTACATGAAGGTGCTGTGTTTGCAACCCAAAAACAAGAGCAAATGAGTATGCCTCTTTGACTCTAACACCTCACATTTTGTTATGCCCCACTGAGGCAGTGAACTACAAAACCCACAAAGCACTCATATAAATACTTCATCCCTAATTCATTTTTAGATTGAGGATGGAAAAAAATGTTCCTTCTCCCGAAGCTTCCATTAGCCATCACTTGCAGTCCACCCTCATAATGGACGAAGGCCATATTGGAAAGCCTGTTGTTTCCCAGGATAAGGTTTCCCCAGTGGATGAATGAAATGGGATATATTGCAACAACTATGTTTTCTTTAATGGGAAATCCTGAGCCTGTAATTTACCTGAAGCAGATTTATCTGCGGAAGCAAGGTTATGTTTCTACTCAGCTCTCTAGCCAAGTCTCAAAACACAACTTAGCCTTCCAGACATACTCCAACTGAAGATAAAACCTGGATCCATGCCTGCTCTTTACATAAAAGGCCAGCCATCATAGGGAGCCTGTATTTTGTATTTTGGTGATTTGATTTTGGTGATGTACTGTCCATCTTTATAACGCTCTACCTTTAGAGGTTTAGCATGAGGTTTAACTTGATTCAAAGTCCTTCCTAAATTCTGCAGCCAAAATATTTTGGTGGGTTTTTTTCATATTCCACTGTATATACTGTAGTATCTGCTGCATTAAAATAACATTATCTAGAAAAGATTTATTTTTATCCACTACAATAGGTTACTTAATATATGCATATAAGAAATCTTCCCTTAAAAATAATAAAGACTTCTAAAATATTTGAATAGCTTCATCAGACATTATACAGTACCAACTGTTTCAGAGGTAAGTGAGAAAGTTGTTTTTAATTTAAAAAAGCAGTAATAATAATAATAATAATAATAATAATAATAATAATAACGCATAGGGTCGCAGGACGCCTGGGGCCTATTCCATGGGAGTTGGGATACGGAGCAGAGTACACCCTGCATAGGGTGTCAATCCATCGCAGGGCATACACACTTACATACTACAGGGAATTTGGATATGACAGTAAGCCTACTTTGCATTTCTTTGGACTATGGGAGGAAACCAGAGTACCTGGAAGAAACCTGCCAAACACCCTGGAGATGTTAGCTTGAAAAACTGTAACCATGTTTATTAGAGCAAATTGTGTAGACTTTAAATATACAAATAAAAGTTGGGTTAATTTCACAGGCATTACGTTGTGGGATAAGGAGTACAGAAAAAAGCCCCATTAGGACATCTTTATAGCTTCTGAAGGACATTTAAGATAAAAATGAGACCAACTGTGTAGCGAGGATGGTATAGACTTCCATCACAGACCAGGGAAGACGAGACTTGTCCTTATCCGTCAATATCACTGCGTCACTGCTGCAATGCTGAATAAGCACAGATGCGCTAAGGATGTGTGATGAACACACCTCAATTTCTCCTTTACACTCCAGTAAGGGCATCACTGACTGCAGCAAAAAGGACCGATAAGGACTAAAAAACTATCCAGATCTGACTTACATATTGTGGCAACTTGTCTTGAAGTGAAAGAGCTTATGTTCTCTGAAACAAACAACCATAACCTGTTAGGTTTAGTCAGGCTAGTCAGAAGGAAATACTTGATAGTGAAGCTGATAGCAGTGTATTAATTAACAGTAGTTTACAGGATAGTAAGAAAGTGCTTTTTCTCAAACTAATCACATCATGTTAATTTATCAGTCTTACACAGTGACTTGTATGGCAGATGATGGATGTTCCTCTTAGTGTTTGTATGTTATGTTCTTTGTAAGTTTCTTTATAACTTTCTCCTTTGGTTTGTTTATTAGGCTTCTAGTCTTAGATTTCTCCTAAGCTGTTTTGTGTTAGCTGTTTTGTGGTTTGTGTGTATAGTCACTTTAGTGGTGTCTTAGCGCTTATTACACTGTCTCATATCATCATATAGCCCCCAAGGCTGACATGATTCACTTGAACTGACCTTTAAAGCAGAACATATTTTATATCCAGATTTATGGTTCTGCTTTCTAATATAGTATAGACTTGTCAAACTGAATGCAGCTCAGAGGATAACACACACTGCTGAAATAAAAAGCTCACCATACACTTGTAATGGATTGGTTCCAATATTCCAATATTTAGAAATATGCAGACACTTCACCAGTGTTGGTTCTTCATGTTTGCAGATATGAACATTGTGGGCCATCCTACTGTATGTATATACAATCATTTTCAAAGGTTAGTACCCCCTCTTTAAATCCTAGGTGTTTTTGTATAAAAACACAATACAAATCAAATGATCATAGTGGGTCTTAGTATTAAGGAAATACAACCTCAGATGAACAACCAATACCAACATATAACTGACCAGGTGCTAGCTATCATCAGCCCTTGATTAATTAATCATCAGCAGGTTTGTAGACCTCTATAACAGCAGACGTTTTGGCAGTTTGCTGGTCAGGAACATTCAGGTGTGTGGGTAACACCTGAAAGCCAAGAAGCTAACACAATGCCAGGAGGGAAAGAGACAGGCAATGGTCTTAGAGAAGCAGTTGTTGCTGCACATCAATCTGGAAAGGGTTATACAACAATTTCCAAACAATTTGGAGTTCATTGTTCTGCAGTGTGAAAATTATTAACAAGTGGAAAGCAGTTCAAGACAGTTGCTAATTTTCCCAGGTGTGGATGTGTCAAGGTTAGACTGTGCAATGCTCAGAGAAATCCAAAAACAGGCAAAAAACTTAAAGAACTACATCTCAGACCCTAAAGGCCTCACTGAGCATGTTAAATGTTATAGTCCATGACAGCACAATTAGAAGAAGACTGAACAAGTATGGTTTGTTTGGAAGGGCTGCCAGGAGAAAGTCTCTTCTGTCTCTTCTTTCCTATGGACAGGTGAGACCAGGGTGGAGTTGTTTGCAGCAGAAAACACCTCATATCTACTGTCAGACACAGCAGTAGATGGATGATGAGTTGGGCTTGTTTTGCAGCCACAGGAACTTGGCACCTTGCAGTCAATAAGTCAACCATGAACAGTTCTGTATACCAGAGTACTCGAGTTGCAAATGTGAGGCAATCTGTCCCACAGCTAAAGCTTGCTCGAATTGGGTCATGCAACACATGCAACAATGATCCGAAGCAAACACAATGATATCTACATCAGAATCCTGAAAAAGAAAAGAATCAGGTTTTTTGAATGGCATAGTCAAAGTTCACCCAAAGTAACACAACTGTAATGCTGTGGCCGGACCTTAAGAGATCTGTGCATAAGCAAATGCCCAAAAATGTCAATGAATTGAAGCAATGAAGAAGAATAGACCAAAGAAGAATAGACCAAAATTCCTCCTAATGATGGGATACTAAGAAAGTTATAAAGGAAGCAATTTCTTTAAGGCTCTATAAGCTACTGAATCATGCGGATAACCAGTATTGTACTAAGACACTAACAGCATCACCAGCAAAGCACCACCACAACATCACACCTCCTCTTCCATGCTTCACAGTGGGAAGCACACATTTAGGAACCATCTGTTCACCCTTTTTATGTCTAATAAAGACATGGTGGTTTGAAAAATAAAAAATTTGGACTCATCAGACCAAAGGACCCTTTTCCACTAATCTAATGTCTATTCATTGTGTTTCTTGGCCCTATCAAGTTACTTCTGCATGTTGGCCTTCAGAAGTAATGGTTTCTTTGGTTCATTTCAACCATGAAGGCCTGACTCATGCAGTCTCCTCTGAACAGTGGAGGTTGAAATATGTTTGCCGCTTACACTTTAAAAAAAATTTATAGGATCTAATCTGAGGTGCTGTAAATCGGTGGTTTCTGGACTGGTCATTCTAATAAACTTTATTCTCTGAATCAGAGGTAGATCTTGGTCTGGGACGGTCTTCATAAGAGCCAGTTTCATCATAGCGTTTGATGGTTTTGGTGCCTGTACTTAAATTAGTATAATACTGGTTATCCCCATGATTCAATAGCTTGTGGATCCTCCTCTAGCAGCAATAACTATAAGGAATCGCTTGAGATTTTTCATATTGACTGACATTCATTACTTAAAGTAATGATGGACTGTCTTTTCTCTTGACTTATCTTAATGTTTTTTGCCATACTATGGATTTGTACTGTAGTTGCAGTAGCACTAATAGGGCTGTTGACTCTGTACCCACATTACTTCTGCTGAGCCTGTCTCCAAATTCCCCTGATTCTAGTCTGATCAAGTACCCATAGGATGCATCAGGCAAACAAGTTCGATCTATGGAGGCACCACCTCACAACCCACAGCACACAAAGGATCCACTGTCAACGTCTTAGTGCCAGATACCACAGCACACCCTCAGAGGCCCTACAGAGTTTTATGTTCAGTGGTAATGTAGATCTGTTCAATTCACCTTTATATCAGCCATCTAGTGCCAAACCTTTTATTTAACAAATGCTATTACAATTCCTAGAAAAGTGCATACACTGATATGTGATGCTACTCTTGAGGTCAAATTAAGCTCTACTGTTAGAAAGCCCCATACAGTTTTAAGATAAAATGAATTGACTTGTTTTGATCAGTTATTTATTATTATTATTATTATTATTATTATTATTATTATTATTATATTTCTAACTAAGTTAAACAACACTGAGTTGAATTCGTTCTGCCAATTTGCCCATTTATGAATTATCATTATTATTCATTATAATGGATAAACCATCAGCTGGAAATTACTGATATTAATCAACAGTCTTTCTGTCTCTGTTTCCTTGAACATATGGTTTTGGGGCATTTTATGATGGAATTGAAATATGCCCTTTTTTTTTTTATTTTCTTGTATAAAGCTACTCCAGATTTTTTGGAAAGAGATATTACTATTGAAAATCCCAGGCTTGGACGGAGAATAACTCTGTAATAATAAAAATATTAAATACAAAATAAAACACATTGGAAAAACAACAACAACAATGATAAAATAAGGCTATTCTATGTACAGACCTCAAGGGCAGTGTAACATATAAACTCTTTTGATTGTTTTATTCAAAATTTCATTTAAGCCTCTCACCCCCAGGCTTATAGTTGTCTTATTTCCCATTTTAAAAAAAAATTAAGGATCACATCATTTAACATAAGCCTATCCTTGGGCTTTTCTAACGTCAACTAACCCCAAAAATATAAATATGCCTCCTGCAGAATAACATAAGTGATAGACTGTATGTGTATAACCTGGCATCATAATGGTGTAAATAAAAAATTTTGTGTTTAAACACTTGCCAATTCATTCAAAGAGCAATGATATGGTCTTAATAATCATGTTGTTTAATGTTTAACTATCTAATCTTGATAGAAACTATGCTACAGGTCTTCATATGGTATTAAATAGTAAGATTGTAGCGGAGTATGTTTGCTATCCATCACCTCCTGAGATCACGCTGAGCTTATGGAAGCTTAAATTGTTTAAAGGTGTTGTGGACATAAAGCAGCACTCAGCATATTTATTCTATTTTTTATCCTTTGTTTTAAATACTATGCAACAGACTGTCATTTTGATATAGCATTATGAAGAACAAGTTGCTGCTTCACTATACTCACTGTCAGAGCTGGATGTTGCTGATAGATGAGGGGGAACGAAAAGCCACACAAACTTGATGTTAAATTCTGCCGGTTGGCTTGAGAGTCTGTCAAAGCCTGTTAGCTTTACTTATATAGCAGACCATTTCTTTTTGCCCTTAAACTGTACTTAAGGTTCACCAGTCTAATGCTGTACCAGAAATAAATTTACTTCCAGCAGGAAAAAACCCAAAAGTAAAAAAAAAAAAAAGGAGGGGGCCTATTCCAGCTTTACAGTGTAGGAGGTGTCACCTAGGGAATGGAATAATACTAAGGAATTGCTAAGGAAAAACCATACCTGTTCATAATACTCCAGAACGAAACACAAGAAGCAGCCCTTTAAAATCAAACACATCAGCTCACTGACTACATTTGTGGTGAGTGAATAAATGTATGTTTTTTTTCTGTAAAATAATTTTTGTATCAAATTCCTGCTGATCTGAACATTCACTTTAAGCACTTTATTCCTGTCCCAACAGGTTTATTGTAGTATTCTGTGAACTGTTGACACCTCCTTTTGCCAGTTCTCTCGACATTTGTTTCAGGGAGCTGACGCGTGTTTAATATTGTGCCAGAATGGCTGGATAGTGAGAAAGTGTGTCTGAGTGGAGTGTTGCTGTCTATGGTGCCCTCCCACCCACTGATGGCTCGCCCCCGCTGGAGAATTTAAGGATGGCAGAACACATGAGGTTTCAGCAGACAGTGATGCTCTACCAATGCTTAAAAAATTCTGTGAAAACACAAGACTCTCTAGACACTACATTCAACTGGATCATTTCCATTTTGCCTTCTTTTGATTTTTTCTTTTGTAAAAAAAAAAAAAAAAGAAAGAAAGAAAAAAACTTTCAGTCTCTCACAGTTAGCAAGATCAAACCATCAATTTCTTTGCTTTGACATAGAAAAAAAGAGGAAATGTTTTCTTTTTCACAGATACATTTCAGAACAGTGAAACATATTTCAGGTGGTTAGGAAATTGTGGTCAGAGCACAGAGTTAGCCTTGATACTCCACTCCTGGGTCAAAGAGTGTCTTGCTCAGGCGTTACTCAGACACCAATGCAACACTGAACCTAGAGATAACCTCTAATTCTGTAACAATGAGGCCAATCTGGAAGTGCTGAAATGTGCAGTTCCTCGAATGGCCAAGCTCCAAAAGCATGTGAATCCACATGATTCATGATAAAATGTAGGAGTTGACATGGATGATATGTAAGGTATGAATGACAGAGTCTAATCTAAGACATTAGCTGATAAATTAATATTAGCCACTATAGCATTTGAGCTAAGCAAAAGCTAAGCTTGCTAGCTTATGGGTGGTAACTGAGTTAGAAATGGTAACAGGGTTACAAACAACACCCAGGCTTCATTCGTTCTGCCAATTTGCCCATTTATTAATTGGTTTTAGTTTAGGCAGAGGCAGATGGTGGTGGACAGAGATGGCTCCTGCCAAGATGGTGACATAAAGCGTGCCCACATTTGAGGGTCAAAACTGCTCTTTAGAAAATCAACATCATGGATGGTTTGTCCAGTTCTTTTCATACAGTCTATGGTAACTAATAATCTGTGAAAGCATCATGGATATGCTGGCTACAAGGCAAATACCGTTAAAGGCTCTAAAAAAACGGTAAAAAATCTTTTCTGTGTGGCTTTTAAGCCATTATTTTGTACTTGATCCTGAAATAAAGGAGCCCAATGATAAGCAAAGCTGCAGTACTTGTGAAGATGGTGTATAAATATAAGGCACGGTATCCATGTCCTAACAGTAAGGATTACAAGAAGATCAGGGAAATTAGATCTCTGAGTCCTTCGAGAACATGCTGAGACTGGAGGAGCTTTATTAAGGACCTTTCATGCTATTATAGTTACTAACCTCACAGTAATCTTTAATCCTTAATCTAAAACTAACCTTGAACGTACCCTTAAGCATAGGAGGGTGTTTTAGTAGTCATATTTTTGGAAGAGAAGCTTCTAGCTCTTGGTATACCATTCTGTAAAATTGTTAATGTACCATGCACTCTCTACAAAAAAATTACTGTGTCTAAATTTATTACCTATTCTCGGTATAATGTATTATTACACTGTAGCCTTGTCTGAGTTCAAAATAATTTCAATTTGTTTATTTGATGACTGGTCATGATGAGGCATTTCTGGAGCACTCACTATTAAGTGTTGTCTGGGGTTACTTCTTTTTTCTATACAGTGGTCTACAGTGCCCTTCACAGTTACTGGCACCCCTTGTAAAGAGTAGTAAAAAGGATTTGGAAAAATCCACCTTTTATTGAAGTAGCTTCATCTCACAACTGAAAAAAGAGGGAAAAGTCCAACTTTTAGTTCAAATAAATATATATTTTTTTAAAGTCTCTTATCAAGAAAACAAAATATTTTCAAGGACTCACGTGTGCCACAAGTATTACACCAGCATTTAATAGTATAATACATTTAGCTTTGCAGTGTTCTGTTCTTAGGTCACATTCCTTAATGCACTCTAATTTTTTTTGCCACAGACTGCTCCTCCCCTTCACACAAAAGAAGCTCTACAAACTCATCCCTGAGAGAGTTGCTTTGGTCCAAAAAAGACAAGAAAACTGGGATGTGCTGACCTTCTGCAAATTCATACCAGCTTCTGTGTCACAAGTGAACAGAAACAGCTATCTCTGACTTCCTGCAGAAGTTTGTCATGAAGCATCTCTCACAAACATCCAGCAGTTGCTTCTGCTGTGCTCATGGCTCAAATTCCTCATTAACAGCTGCAGGTTCAAACCGTGCTCTAAGAACTTCATCGACAAAATTAATGCGGTACAACCTCCCTTTGACAAATAAAAAAGCTCTGAGTCTTCTTTTATAACATTTTGCAAGTTTGGAAAATACAGAGCAGGTCATCTTTCCAGATCCTTTAGGGTCCCATGCTCTCTCTTTACTCCTGAGCTCACCCTATGGGGCTCAGATCAGGGGACTGAGATGGCCATGGCAGAAGCTTGATTCTGTAATCAGCTAATAATTTTTTTCTGTCAATTTAAACATGCTTTGGATTATTGTTCTGCTTGAAGATTCAATGATGACCCAATTTTAGTTTCCTGGCAGGGACACTCTAAAACATTCTGATATATCATGCAATATATAATGCCATTGACAATGACAATGTTTCCAGAGCCTTTTGGAGGAATAACAGTCCCACATCATCATCACAGAACCTCCACCACATTCTACTGATGGTTGATTCTTTTAATCATAGTCATGTTTATTTTCATGGCAAACTATCTTTAATTGTTTATTTCCAAAAAGCTATTTTTTTTGTTTCACCAGACCATAGCTTGACCAGACCACATACTTCCAGAGATATTAATATTTGTTGTAAAAGTTGCTTACATTTGAGGTACACCAACAGAAAAAAGTTTTTTTCTGGCATACCTTTTAAATAATTTTCTGGCATAGAGGTGATTTCTGATGGTAGTTCACCAACAGTGATCCTTGGGAATTTTTTAATTTTATTTATTCATTTATCCATTTATTTACTTATCTATTTTTTATACATTTTACTTATACTTACCATATTTTTTGTGAAAAACCTGCACTTTTACTCTACTACATTTTAAATACAGACTTGTTACTTTTCACAATCACACAAAAGTGCATTAATTTTCCAATCTAAGCATAACCTTTAAGCTGTCCCTCACTCCAATATGACCTAAGCCCCACCCCATGTGAGAAGGACAGGCACACAGAAACAATTCCATCCACCCTAGTTTACAGAAATGACTGGCAGGTCATTATGAAAGCACTGATTAGTTGGAGACCAAAGTGTTGACAGTTACCTGGGCAACAATCCCACCCAATAGGTCTCCGAGTTATGGATTCTTCTGGCTCATCTTTCAAATGTCTAGAATAGGCACAGCTATTAAGGTAAAATTAGAAGTAATCTATAGTAGCTACCTAGGTAACATACTGTGCGAAAGAGTTTTGAACTTGTGTTTGGTTTAGTGCTAATTAATACATTTTAATTAATTTCAAATTATGCCTAATTAATTTCAAATCATGCCGCTAGTCATGACAAGTCCATGGCCTCATTTTCATTAGCTTCAGTAACTTAATAATTTTAATAATAATTTTTTAAGCTATCATCTGCCTTCATGTGTCTCAGACATAATTTTAAAATAAATCTCTACTTGACTTGTGCATTCATGTTATCAACAGGATCAACTTCAATTGTGTTTAAAATACTTTAGAATACTGATTATCAGTTTTTCCAGAAAAATCAGTTTCTTTGTGGAGTACTTGTACTTTTGTTCTTTGCACATTTTTAGTCCTTGTACTTAAATAAAAAACATGAGTTTGTACTTCTACTTGTAGTGGAGTACATTTTTAGGCAAGTACTTGTACTTTTATGTAAGTCTTGAGTTTGTGTACTTCTGCCAACTGTCATGTTCATTATAATTTCCAAGGGTGTCAATAATTCTGATGTGTTTTTGTTGAAAATAATAATTTATCAATGAGGGATTTCGCTTTCTCTGTATACGTTTATTTTAATTATGTGTTGGATTGTGTCTCAACAGTTTAGACGAAGCTAACCCCTTCGAAGCTAACCCTTTTACTGATCTTTACAAGGGGTGCTAATAATTTTGGAGGACACAATATTTAAAACTGTCAACATAGAAAGTCATGAGTGAGGAACTCATGACACCCTTGGCATAGTAACACCCATACAAAAGAAATATTTTGTTATAAATACAAATACAAATAAGTTGTACTACATTCTCATCTAAATTATGTGCCATTTATAAACTCTTTAAGACATGACAATTTGTTTTTGGTAAATGTCAAAATGTTGTCAATTAAAAATCCAGCTGTATATGTTGGGATAATCTGCACATCTGCACAAGATGACTTACTGAAAAAAGGCCAAAATTTTCTCTTTTAATTCACTTCTAATGTTTAATGCCATCTTTAAACTTGATGCCACCCCTCCTACCTAAATCTATTGCTACCAAGCTACAGTACATACTGTATATACTCCAGAATAAAATGATTTGGTTTCAAGTTGGAGCTGTGGCTGTTTTTATTTTCGCATATGTTTATAGATTCCTGATAGAGAGTCAGAAATATAAAAGCCACTATTAGTGCATTCATTTTTCTTTCAGGCAAAGGAGCACCAACATTTAAACATAACAGAATGGTCACCCTAATGAACAGCGTGGTCACGCTATAATGTGACCAAAGTGGAAATTCCATTTTCGTGCACTTGGTTAACCTCAGTCTCAGACCTCAACACACTTTATTTCACTTATTCAATATATGTTCTTTACAATTGTTTTTGCACAGTGATCATACAAAGTGATTCAGAACAGGATTTACCAGCTTTTTTTTTTTTTGCTTTAGAACTACAGTACTGTGCAAGTCTTGAGCTACCTCATTTCTTTACATGTACCTCTCAAACTCAGAGAGAGAAAACCCTCATTTTCCCTAGAATGGCATGCCCAGTTTCAAATGTTCACTGTTCCAACATACTGTACTTTGGTTGTGGTTCATGAGGCTTATCTCAATTGAAAGCTAAGACAGAACATTGGACATCATGAATTAACAATCTGGATTTTCGATCAAGTGTTTGTTCCAGGTCTTACATGCATACTGTATGTTCCACAAGATTAAACATAACAATAAATAGATTATAAACATGTCTTTCTTGACTACCTAAAATTTGGTCAGCCATATCAACTTTTTGTATTATAATAGAATAACATACATTGTGCATATTTTGTGTTATGATGCTTCACACCAATCTTATTTCTCTCTAACAGTACATCCCAAGTATTCTAATCTTCTAAGTGATCAGCCATATTGTTAAAACCAGCTGCATAATGCTCTGTAGGTCCCACTTGTGCTCACAAAACAGCTCTGATTCTTAAAGTAATAGACACCACAGGAGCTCTGAAGGTGTGCTGTGGTGTCTGGCACCAACATTAGCAGTAGATCCTTTAAATTGCATGACCTTGCAATTTTGCAGGGTGCAATGTTTAGGTTTGTGTCAAAGTAACATTCACATGAATTCAAGCATCCAAAGCTTCCCAGCGGAACTTTTCATCAAGCATCACACTGCCTCCACTGGCTGCCATCTCTTTCTCAGATAAGCAAAGCACATATACTTGGACGTCCACACAATATTAAAAAAAATGTGATTCATCAGACCAGACCACCTTCTTCCGTCGCTTCATAAACCAGGCCTGATGTTTGTTTTAGGCACTTTTAATAGTGGACAGGGGTCAGCATGAGAAGCCTGACCTGCAACTGTGATGCACCATTTGTTATGACATATTTTTTTCAATAGCCAGCATTGAATTTTTCTGGATTTACAGTAGCTCTTATGTGTTATTTGAAAAGACGTTCTACAGTAGCTATCACTCGCACATTCATCAGTCAGCCTTGGGCACCAATGTCCCTCTCACTGTATTTACTGTACTGATCTTTTGTAACATTTTTGGTAGGTAATTACCACTGCATACCAGGAATACTCCACAAAACCTGCTATTTTGAAGATCACAAGTCAGTCCTTGTCAGAGTCTCAGAAATCTTTATGCTTGCCTGTTTTTCCAGTTTCCAACACATCAACTTCAACAACTGACTGCTCACTTGCTGCGTGATATATTACGAGTTTATTTAAGTTGATTATGATCTGTGTTTTGGATTCTCCCCCAATTTTCTTCCTAATTTAGTCGTGTCCAATTTCTCCCCGTCACTAGGGGGTTCCCACATTAAGGCTACTACTACTACCACTCTGTCAGGAGGGCCGAAGACTATCACGTGTTTCCTCCGTACCACGTGACCAAGCCAACCGCATCTTTTTAAACTGCCCACTCCCACACCATTGGGAGCGGCGTAACACACTCGGAGGAGAACGCTATCCACTCCTTCAGCTTGCGTGAGCTCACAGATGCCTCTGATTGGCTGTAGAGCCGTGATTAACATGGAAGCATTAGTACCTCTCACCCCTTCCCTCTGAGAGAGCTCGGCCAATCAGCTCTCTCTAGACCTCCGGCTGCGAGAGGTTACAGTATCATTGAACTTGCGATCTCCGGATGATAGGATGTGCACTTTACCACTGCACCACTCGGAGGCCCATGATCTGTACTTTTACATTACCCATATACTGTAAAAAAACTTTACTTGAAAGATTATTAGCTACTAGTATGGGATGGATGGATATATTAAGAATTTATATAAACAAAGAATTGTAGAAACTGTGTCGGACTTTTTAATTATTTCACTGTAAATATTACACTGTGAACTGAGAATTTTGATTTAAGTGTATACACAAGGATCATTATCCTACAAAATTGTCTATTACATTTACATTTCCACAGCCATTTCTATGACTGTAATTAAGTATTAACATACTCTTTTGCAAAATTATTGCACCAATTATTTAAATTATTTTTATTTAGCTATAACTAACAAACAAACAAACAAACAAACAAATAAATAAATAAATAAATATGTTATTTTTTATTTAAGCTGGAAATTTAACTTGTATCCTGTATGCAGATGCAGGTAAGTAAACTGCACCTTGGCTTAATTATCAAAAACCTGACTAGTCAACCAATCTTTTTAAATTACAGGTCAACTTGTAATCAGATTAGCTACAGTAGCAATGTTCTCCAACCTAAATATGGGTTTGGTTCAATTAAACTCTGTATGCTGACTGTCCAGAATTTCTTTACCACTAAGCTACCCCAGTCACTACATGTACTTGTTCTTACATGTTATAATTTCTACACAAGCTTATACAGCTAACTTAATATACATGTATAAGTATAAATTAGATTAAAACATGCATTGTTTAGATGGTGAAGTTTCTTTACATTTATGGAAGGATACAAAAACTCATTAAAACGACACGACTGCAATATAACCCAAGGCGTGGTTATAGAGTTTTTAATAATTCTGAAGAATATTATTGGTGAATATTATTCTGTGATTTAAAAAAACACTAGAGTCTTGTTCGTATTTTAAAGCAGAATCCTTCACCTATGACACGTGTGACTTGGGTCTTATCTTCGGCAGGCGGTGAAACTGTCTAATTTGTCTTTATTGATGGGGTGACTGTCAAAACAAGTGAATTGCGAAGTACAGCATCTCAGTGGAGGCTTCACCTTGGAGAAGGACAGCAACGTAAAACATGATATACAGTAATACAGTATATATACTGTGTATACATTTATTGATTGATTCTTGATTCTTTGCACATTGTGTCCATTCAGAAAAAAAAAGTCATGTCAAACAGCTCAAAAATCGACAACTTGACTTTGGTAAAAATTATGTTGATTAAAACTCCCTTCAAATATGTTCCCTAGCTCGCTCCAAACTCCATAAATGAGCTGTATTTTAAAGTGCAGAAGGAGTGAATCAGCAAAAAACTACCTTCGTCTCTCTCTCTCTCTCTCTCTCTCTCTCTCTCATGTGCCAATGCTTGCAAAATTTTGAACACTATCACACAAAACCTATATCAAACCTGAGAAATGGGTCTACTGCCTTGTTCAAAGATTAAAATGAGGCAAATGGTCAGTCCCATTTTGGCCATTAATTTTGCACTGTAGCTGATTTTCACATAAAAGGCCTGCTAAACCACAATGGAAAAACTGCTAGTCTGACGCCAATTTTTGAAATACACAGGCCACATGTTTAAACCCTCCTCCAAACCTTTAGCACATAAGGTTTCTGGGATTTAATTATCAGAACCAGGGGACTGCCACTGCTGATTAAGTTAATGCAAAATATCAGGTTACATTCTCTCTGTCTGTGAGTTTGCCATGCAGGGGGAGGGGTGCTGCATAAAGTACCAGGACCCACAGCCAGTATGTTTAAATCTAGAGAACAGTGTGGGGTAGGAAGTTGCCATTTTTACTGTTTTGCCCAGGAAAAGCAGGAAAAGTGCATTGTTGGAGACCTACTTTTTCACAATTTCTCTCACAGTTGTATCTAGTTGAAATAGCATTAAACTTTTTTTACAAGAATAGAAACAATACTAATCTCTCTAAGAGCTTATTAACAACAGATGTGGATGGTACTGAAAGGTACCTAAAATATGAAATCAAAGAGGATAGAAAAGAAAAGAAAAAAAAAAAAAAAAACACACACACACACCTAAAACATTAAATTGAACACTGATTTACAGGAATAAAACACATAGTTACGTGCTGTTACAGAAAAATGGTGCTATGGTGCTAAAACAGTATAACCTAATTTAAAAAATTATCTGTATACATAATGTATGGTATGAAGTCAGAAATAATGTCAAATTACAGTTTTAAATAAATAAATCATATACAGTGAGAACCAGCATGATATTACTGATAAACCAGAAACAAAACTGGGCAGAAAGAACTGGGTTTGATTAAAATACGATTATTAAAGCATTTACTGGTCTCTGGTTCTGGGTCCCCTGCACAGGACACACCACGATGCGCTGACTCCAGGCACCTCACTCAAGATTAAAAAGTGCTTGAACTCCTTTTTACATGCACCAGGTAAAATTATTAATATTATTTTACTGGTAGAGTTTTGTCCTTTTAAATAAAGTAATTTTATCTGATTAAGACAAGTTTCAGGAAATATGGTAACTTATATAAAAACACTAATTGGAGTGTTGCTACTGTGATTTCATTATGGGTGACTACACCCTCACCCATGATAAAATCACTGTAACATGCTCCGAGTGACTTCTCGTTTTTATAAAACAGTCGTCAAAAATTTAGGATAATATCCACGATTCAATAAATCATTGAATTTATTATAAATAGTGCTCACAATAAACAATTCCTTGGCTCCACATTGTACTGTAGACTGTTAGTGCATTTGGTATGGACATCTTGGATTCAATGGCTATAACACTTTTCAGTTTTGAAAACATGCAGCTTTTGCGTTTCTGGTAGCACCGTTTACAGTAAACAGTGAGAGAGAATATTTCTCAAACAGCACATCACAATGAATGTCTGCCGTAAGGCATTTTCAACAAAACATCGTTAAAAATGAATGAAAAATCACTTATTTTGAGCATTGCTTCAAAATAAAACAGCTCAATGGAAAGTAAACTGTGACGACCATTGTACCGAATTATTATTTTTCAATTATTGTTATTACTCAGATAGAAACTGCCCCTCACTTATTTTTCAATCAGTAAACTGATATACTAATAACATGGCCAACAAGGTATTGATTTTAGAATTAATGTGTGATGTGGCACATTATTATTTATAGAAATGTAATAATAAATAATGATTATACTATGTAGGATGTTGATGATCAGAATTCGGTTAGTTGTGGAATAAAGCTCTACCCGTTTTTGTTAACATCGAAACCATTTCCATTATCTCTAAATCAATAAAAATAAAAAGAATACAGCCAAAATTTGTAGTAAACTGAATAGAAAAATATAAATACACAGAGTTCTGTAGTATGTTCATGTTGATCATTATTATTATTATTATTATTATTTATGGGATAAATGTTGATAAAAACAGCTTCTTTGACTCAAACAATCTGTTTTCTTACTCACCAAACTCTTCAGCATGATTTATTATGGCAGCCTGAAATCTGATACATTGATGAGTGAAAATGTTTATCTTTAACATTAAATGAAATATATTCTTATCTTGAAATGAACAAGGAAATGACAAAGAATTGTAATATTATATATACCAACGATATATTTTTTAGGATTTCTAGTTTGGTAGAAAGTACTAATTGTGACCCATCTTATCAAGTCAGGCTCACTCACTCAACATCTATACCGCTGTATATCCTGTATACAGGGTCGTGGGGGGCCAATCCATAAAACGGCACACGCACACACATTATGGGCAATTTTGGGAACGCCAATTAGCCTAATCTGCATGTCTTTAAACTGCAGGAGAAAACTGGAGTACCCGGATCTAAAAATATGTGAAACTCAAATCACATGCAGATCACTACTGATGACTTGTTACATATGTTCGCAAATATCATCCCAAACAGAAGTCAGCTCTAGGGGGTGTTGCTCTAAATAATCACTTGATCCAATCTGTCACTGATACAGTCGTCTGCACGAATCTACAGTTTTGGCTAGAAATAAATAAAACCAGCCTCACCTCCTTATACTACTGTATATAGTGTGTTTTGCTTAAGCACATTAGTGGTGCTGTTCCACAAAAGTCCAAAATAAGACATTTGTTAACAGGAAATCATTTTATGTAGACACCAGCAATGTCATGTCACATTGATGTCTCTTCCAGCTGATACTAACCTTGCTTTTCTAACCACCTTTAGCATCTTTTTTATTCTCTAACCAGCTTTTGGATCCACTCATCTTATTTTGTACATCGGCGTTAACATTTTGTTTTCACCTTGTGTTTTGTAATTGTTTATTTCCATTTAAAAAGCTTATGGTTGCAAACTTTTACACTTATCAGACTTTAATATTTTATTACAAAACCAGCGAATATTGCCGCTTTATATATTTAAAAATGAACCATACTCAATTTCCCCTTTATCCTAAACATACAGTAGAGTTGAATTAAGACACATTTTGTGTCTGAAGTTTACTTCTTTAGTTTTGAAGAATTCAGATTAAACTGTGTCCCAGTTGTTCAGAGGTTTAAACAGACTTGCTTTCTAGCACAGCATGACACACTGTTGCATAGGCCAACACTGTAGTATCGGCCATCTTGGATACTACACTCTCACTCCTCACACTCTGCTAAGCATTTGTATGATTTTCACAAGCTTAGCACAAGCCATTTCCATTCCAAGATGGTGTCAGTGTGTGTGAGGGTAAATGTGGAGGGGAAAAAAACAATGGCTGGAAATATAATAATGTTGAACCTTAAAATACTTCAGGATGTCATGCAAGTTCTTGCACCATGACGATATTAGCATATTTGGATATGCTAATAAATTGGACTTATCTCAATCAAGGTCTTGTCTGGCTAAGCTGATATCCAGAGTCATACTGACATTGAAAAAGTCCGTATTTAAAATACTTTTGCTTCCTGTGTGTGTTGAGTGCCTGCATGTGTGTGAGACTGTTAATTAGTACAGCAGAGACATTTTTCTCCCACCCCGCCCTCAGTGCTCTGTCTCCTCGCGTAGTGGAGTGCTGGTGTGATAAATGCTAGCCTGACAGATCAATCTAGTGGAAGCATAACAGTCGCAGTGGACTCCTTCCTCTAGTCACATGCACCCAAAACATCAGGTTTTATCTCACTGGTGAACAACTGAAAAGAATTTATACCAAGCAGTGCTGCGTTTACTGGGAAAGGTCTTGATGCAGAAGAAGTCTCTAAAGAATTGTCCACATGGGTTAGCATCGGACCTGAATACAAAGAGCTGCAGGTAAATCCTTAGGTGATTATTACACACACTAATTCATACACACATATGAGCATACATACATACTGTACATACATACATACATACATGTATACTGTAGATGCATATTCATATATAATGTGTGTGTGTGTGTGTGTGTGTGTGTGTATGCAGAGCTTGTGAAAATAGGTGAGATATTTTGTATTGAAAGAGGATCAACCAAACAATAATGTCAGGTTCCCTGTTGCCTTCAGAGCAGCTGAATACATAAAGCATGCAAACAGAACAGAGGCATAGGGTGCACTGCTCACACTGCAGCCTCGGATGTAAATGACATCAGCTTCAAAAGCTTAAACCATGCTCTCGAGTCTCAGAAGAGCCGTGCGCTTACTTAACCAATCATCTCTAGGTCCCCCGTTGACCCCCTCCTCCTCCTGCATCTCGTCCTGCATCTCCTCCTGACTGAATGAATCTCAGACTAATGCAGCTGCAGCACTATCCACAAACCGGTCTGTGCATGCCTGGATAATGCGTCTGTGCTGTGTCTCCTCAGATTTCACTGAGATAATGGAAGTAACCCAAATGCTCTTTACCTTGCGCCTGCGGTCCCTCGAGCGGTTCCTCTTCTTGATCTTCTCCTCCTCTTTCTCCCTCTGCTCCTGGGCCGCGGCCTCGGCTAGGTCCTTGTTCTTGCGGATCTGCTTGGCGGCTTGCGCCATGGTGCTGCTGTGCCAGTGTGCTTCAGTGTCGTCGTGCCAGTCCTTGGGCCAGTGCCTGCACCAGTTCCTGCAGGTGCCAGTTCAGGAGAGATGGGAGCGTTAAGCCCCTGGGAGGGAGCGCCTTCTGAGGTGGCCGGTCCCAGGCAGCACGCCGCAAAAAAGAGCTGCTGCTGATGCTGCCGTTGCCGCCGCCTCCTGCCTCTCATCCGCACAAGAGCCTTCCCCTCCCCCTCCCCTCTCTCTCTCTCTCTCTCTTATACACACACACACACACACACACTGTCGCTCTCTTGCTCTGTCTCTCTCCCTTGCTCTCTTTCGCTCTCACGCTTGCTCTCTAACAGCATACACCAGTCAGTCACGCAGTCTCAAGAACGACACTGTGAGGATGAATCCTGCAGCATCTCTCTCTCTCCTTCTCTTTCTCACTCTCTTATTCCTTTTATTATTTCCCCAGCAATCATTTATTCACAGCTCAAAAATATATACAATATACATACTAAATTTACTGCACTTGATTTACACCCAGCTTGTTTTTACTTCACACCTATGATTAGTAACAAGCTAACACAGATGCATTCAAATCAGGATTTCCATTTTTACTCTAACCCTTCACATCTCAGCTTTTAAATTTGCATTCAACTATACAATGTAACAGCCTGTTTTTACTGGCCCACAAAAAAAGCACACATTTGAAAACAATTTCTTGATCGTGAGTTCAGATCTGAGGTCTAAGAATGAAAAATATGACGTATTTTTCTGATGATCGATTTAGTGGCACAACAGCAACAAACAAAATTCTGGTACTTGCAGGATTTTTGTAATTCAAATCTTTTATCAAAGACTTTGATCAGTGATACAGTGCTCATCTAAAAAAGATCAATACAGGAATGTCATAGGATGATGACATACCTACAGAACCTACCTGAACTGCTCTTTGCAATATTTGCACAATATTTCATTTTACCTGCTATTTGCACACTATTTTTTTTTAATCATTGCTGCTACCTCACAAATGTCAACGTTTACTGCTGACTGTTTCTCTTCCCACTACCTCAACTCATACCTCATCACTAAAAAGAAAAAAAAGGTACTGTAACGTGTTACGTTGTCATGTTACTTTGTTCTGTAGCTCTTGTTTGCACATTGCACGTGCACTTTGTTGTCTGTTGTCTTTTGTTGTTTTTTTTTGTATAGAAATACATAGTTTTTAGGTTAACTTAAAAATTTAAATCTTCCGAGAAGTGTGTTGTTAATTTATGTTGAATGTAGTATGTAGCACCTTGGTCCAGGACGAACAGCGTTTCGTTTTACTGTGTACTGAACTGTATATGGTTGGAATGACAATAAAAGCCTACTTGACTTGACTTGATGTGAAACTTACAAGATAGCTAGAAATCTAGATGTGGTGATTATGAAAAATAAATGAAACTTGCTAATGGACAGACAAATATCCTTATTAATTTAGATTCACTTGTGTGTGAGAATGTGTGTGTTTATCTCAGCATGATTTCTGCACAAGCCTGTGTCGAGCTCATTGATGACTTGAGCAAAATGTAGTCGTCATTTTTAAACACAGCTTTATCACCTGGGGGCCTACATCATACAGTCTGACATGTTATTACAAAGAGTATTTGATAGAGTTGGTCAAGATTTTATTTGGATATTTTATATAATCTTAACTTCCCATGGCCTGAAATTCATTATTATGAAATTCATCTCAAACATTAGAACCCTGCAGTGAAATGATGTCCAAGCCATACAAAGAAATGCCTACAGCATCGATTTTCCCCTGTGCAATCTCAAGCTCTATTCCATACACACCACCTTTTAAAAAAAAAAAAAAAAAAAAAGGGGGGGTTATTGCTGAGAAGCAATAACCAGCCCTGTTGTGATAATTTCCTTCGCTCCCTAATGTCACTGTTTATTGCAGATTAGGAATACCTTAATAACAGAGCTGCTGATTACAGCACTGTAAGGAGGCATGCACATTATGAGGAAGTAAAGACACTAAGTCTGGATCTCCAACAAAATGCTTAAGAAATACTACCGAGAAAATGTGTGCTTCCCATGAGAAAGAGCTGTGGGGTCACATGACCTGCAATACATCATTCTTATTTGTGGTCATTGTGGCACTGAGCCTCAATGCCAAAGAGTTAATCAGTAACCTTAATGATAAATAGCTAAACTGAAATCATTATCTTCTGTACTGTACAATGCAATATGGAAACAGAACAGTACTCAATTTGATGACTGAAATTACAAGCTACAAGCCTGACTCTGCAAAATCAGTAGCAAGTGACAAGGTGCTCGTATTACTTGTAATTCACCCTCTGCAACAGTTACTGTTGTGTTTTCTGGGCATGGCCGGTCAAGGTGTCCAGCTTTATCAGATTTGTGTAGGGTCAGTAAATATGTCAACAACACAAAAAAAAAAAAAAAAAAAAATCTACTTATGTGAAATCATTTCTTCCTGGAAAATTTCCTCAAAACTCAGAGCATATCAAATGATGTTCAAAAGAGGTTACAGCTAACTTAGCTTATGACTTATTTAATATGCAGTCACTGTATACCTTTAACAGGAAGAACAATATCCATACTTATCCAGTTAGCCATTCTTGTGGCATCAGCACAATGTAGAAAAAAGTGTATTGCGCTGCTGCCACATGATTGGGAGATTAGAGAACTGTAATAAAAGTGTTATTATTAAAGTTATTAAAGTGTAATAAACAGTGTTATTATTAAAATAGACAGTGACTGTCTTCTAACAATAAAAAGAAAATGGTATTTTTCTTACAAATAGTTAACAAACGTACCGATAATGTAATGATGAAAAGCCTGCTTTCTATTCCTGCTTCTCTGACATCACCAATTGGAGGTCATGTGATCAGAAGGTGCTTGACATTTGATAGTGTCTTATTGAATCTTCATTATCTTTGCGCATAATTATTACAGCTTTTTTATTTTAAATCCCCCCCCCCAAAAAAAAAAAAAAAGGTAAATAAAAGCATTACAACTCAGCAGTATACAAACAGCTGAGTTGTAAGAAAAAAAATAAATAAATAACTCCATCTGGTGGGCACTTTCAGAATAGTGTTGCCCTGCATTCAAAGTGACAGATTGTCAGCTTAGCGCGTGACTGTAGAGCAGCGACTGGAGATATGGGTGGACGCTGAGACACTGAGACTCTGAAGACCAGCTCATATAGGCTAATCCATTATGTCATTTAAAGTACTGTAGAGTAAGCATAAGTAGCTAATGTACTGTACCTATACTACTGGTGAACTTTCACACTTCAGCAACCACATCCTTATTTTGTTAACATCAGATAACTCTTTTCATATGTGTAAAAGTATTGACCAGTAGTTGGTACAGTAAATCAGCTACTTTATATTGATTAAAATATAGGATTAGTCTATTTCAGCTAGTTAATAGCAGTCACAAAGTCAGCTACAAATCAAAACTAATATCTTTTTCTGACAGGACAAAACTGAATTTGCTAAAGAAAATTATACCAATAGCATTACCATTTAGCATTTTACATATTAATTCATTCATAATGCTCCACCACTTTTAGATCTTATGTTGCATTTCAGATAATGTATCTCATTGTGCCCTCTAACATCATGAAGCAGGTCCATGTTCATAACCTACACAGATGGAAAAGAGGACGTCTTTACTGTGCCTCCAGTCTTTATTGTGACTCTGCCTCCAATTTTCTGCTGCTGTACCGTGCCGTTCAATTTTACCAAATTTGAATTAAGGCTTGAATGCTTCCTTGGACCAAATCTTTTGGAATTTGTTGGTCAATGTTTTTGAAGTTTCCCTGTCAAACTTTAGTCACTTAACATACAAGTCACGAGTCAAAAATTAAGTCACTTAACATTTGTTTCACTCATGGTTTCGTTTTATCTTGTTATATACAACCTCTCATCAAAGAGACATTACAAAGAAAAATGTTTTCACAATGATTGATGCATTATTTACTGTGAGTTTAGATTTTGAGGGTTCTACATTCATTAAACTACAAAACCATTAGACAATGAATGCCCACAACTGATAACAGTAGTGGTTGATAAAAAACTTTCACTTGCTAGTGAACACAGGGTCATTCTCTTTGCCAAGTCTTAATATGCTTAAAATTGGTTCATTTACCTTTTTTTTTTCAAACCTAAAAGCAAAGAGAGAAAGAAACTTTGAGCTACTACAGTTTCCATTATTGTCATGCAGAAGAGAAGATTAGATACATAGTCAAAATTTTAAAAGATAATTAAAGTACTCTACAAAACCAGAACAGATTTTTGTAGAATAAGCAAATGATTCATTCTTCAATAGAAATGGCATTGGACTCCTCAACATTAATCACACTGTCAGGCTGTGAAGTGCTGATGTCTGGGGTTTTAAAGACCACTGTGGAGTATTCAGTTTTTGGGTCAAACGGCGTTACATGATCAGAGTCTTTGGCTGCTCCGGTGAACTTTACTGTGGCATACCATAAGTCTTCTTCACCTGCCTAAAAGAGCAAGAATTTACGAAGTAGTAAGGAGCAATTTGTTTATGCGTCATATTGAATATATTAAAAATATGAGACTGTACTACCACTTTGCTGCACTCTTTGTCCTTCTTGCGTGGGACAGGAGCTGTATGTACAGCTTTAATGGTGAAGAAAAAGAAAAACTAATTTAATATTCAAATTGTTTAAACATAGTGAATAAAATAATTGTTCATTCAGTAAGAAAGGACATATCCATATTTATTACATACTCTCTTGACGCACACACTTTATATAGCTTTATAAAGTCACTTTTGTCTTTTCGTAATGAAGCTGCTCTATACAGTATTCACGTTTATTAAGGTAAACACACACACAAAAAAAAAACAGACGTTATTTTATTTCATTAAAAAATGAAATCCTTTGTGGACTTTGCCAATTGTTTTTGTTCAATTATGCAAACCTTTACAATTAAAAACCTCAGAGTGGAGGTTATTATTAGAGGAAAAAAATAGACTGTCAGGAGATTTTCAATTCAGCCACAAAAGCATTAGTGTGGTCTGGTATTAATGTTGGTTGAATAGCCTGGAGCACAGTCGGTGTTCCAGCTCATTGCAAAGAGGTTCAAGTCGAGGCTTTGTGCTGGCCATTTGAGTTCCTCCACTCCAGCCTTAGCACACAATGGCGTCATGGAGTTTGCTTTGTGCACAGGGGCAAAGTCCTGCTGGAACAGATTTGGGCCTCTTAATTCCAAGTATGGAAATTGTAATGCTATAGCAGGCAAAGACATTTTATACAATTGTGTGTTTTCAGCTTTGTGGCAGACATTTATAAAAGGTACACATATGGATTTCAGGTGTCCACATACTTTTAGCCATATAACTTTCTAATGTATTGTCATTTAAATTGAAAACAAAATATGACAACGAAAACATCTGGTTCATACCTTTTCTCACCATAATGACAATACATGTTATCCATTGACAAACCAATAAGAGGAGAATCAGGAAACACACCACAGTCAGTCCAATGGCACCGTTTGAATTCAGTATAACTGCAAGAAGCCAAATGCCAATCATTACCCATTTTTGTTTTCTTGAGTTGTGTACTTTTAATAACACTAATACACATTTATATAAAAAAATATATATTTATATAATAAAATATTTTATACTTATTGTTTCTACTGTGGTTTCATTTATGCTGATTCCTCCGCAAAAGCGTAATGGATGTATGCCTCCTAAATGTCAAAATTATATGTTACCAATAAATGTAACTATAGGGAAACAACATATATTACTTTCATACTGTATGTGCTTTGTCAAACATGACCACTTATTTAAAAACATAATGACTCTAATAAAACTGACTAGGACATTATCTTTTTGTAACTGTAACTAAAATAGTTGACATAGAAACAGACTATAAAACCATTGTATAAAATGAGTAAATAAAACAGTAAACAATAAATAAATAATGAATAAAAGTAAATGAGAACAGGACGAAGAATACCTCATCACACTGTATTAAATGCCAAAGAGTATCAAAAGGTCTTAACGTGAGATTTACAATTAGGAAGAGTATGGGCCTGTCAGATGTAAAGGGGAGGCTCATTCCAGAGTTTAGGGGCTGCTACTGAAAAGGCATGATCGCCCAGACTCTTCAACCTAGATTTAGGAACTGTATGTAAAAGCTGATTACAGACCTGAGAGACCGTGCTGGACTGTATGGCTTTAAAAGGTCAGAAATATACTGTACAGTATGTTGGTGCTAGATTATTCAGTGCTTTGTAGGCTATTAACGAGACCTTAAACTCTGAATTGCACAGGAAGCTATGTGGTGTTACTGTATGTGTTCTCATTTACGTGTTCCCATTAAAAAACGTGCAGTAGCGTTTTGGACCAAACGCAACCATGCAAGTGAGGCCTGGCCAACACCAATATAGAGGGAATTAC
The DNA here is from genome assembly GCA_028565275.1 of Leiocassis micropogon. Taxonomy (NCBI): domain Eukaryota; kingdom Metazoa; phylum Chordata; class Actinopteri; order Siluriformes; family Bagridae; genus Leiocassis; species Leiocassis micropogon. The sequence continues at coordinate 19,511,155 of JAOVVA010000021.1, forward strand.
AACAATCAAGTCGGCTTAAAAAAAGCATTTGTAATCTTTTTTTATTAAAAATGGCTTAATGTTGGATAAGAGCATAAGCCAAAAAAAAAGCTGACTTCAACAACAGAGTTAATTTGCATATCCAGTTTCAATTCACTGTCCAGCAAAACACCCAGGTTTCTATCATTTACTGTAGTTTTACATAAGATTTAAAGCAACACTTCTCTGTAAAAAGGTCAACACAGGCTCCACTGGGTCCAAATACCAGAAGTATTTGTATTGTAAGTAAAGTATTAGTTTAAGTCTCATTAAGACTCAGAAAATGTAAGCTATGCTTTAACATCCACCAGACATTCCAAATGTGGTGTTAAACTGTTTCTATTCGTCTCTTTCAAAAGAATATAAATTTGAATATCATCTGCAAAACAGTGAAAAGACATGATTCTGTACTTCCTTATAATGGATCCCAATGGCAATAAGTAAAGTAAAAATAATAAAGGCCCAAGAATAGACTCTTGTTGGACCCTGTATGTAAAAACTGCTGAGAAGAATACAGATTTTCCAAGACCAACAGAAAAACTTGTGTTCGTCAGGTATGATCTGAATCAGTTCAGGGCAAAACCAGTAATGCCCACACTGCGCTGCAGAATATATAAGAATGGAATAATCCACAGTGACAAATGCAGCTACTGTATGAGATCCAAAATCAGAAGAATGACGAAATGTACGAGTCAGTAGTAATTAAGTGATCATTAAAAACTTTTAAGAGGGCAGATTCAGTGCTTTAGAGAGCTTAAAAACCAGACTGGAACACCTCAATAATTTCATGTGCATTTAAGTAAAAGTGGAGCTGTACAGAGACAATTTTCTCCAGTATTTTAACTTAGTAATTTATAAATCGATCAGAACTTAGACAGAATCGAGGGGCCAGGTTAGGTTTTTAATTAATGGAAGCACCACAGCATTGGTTAAAGAATTATTTAAGTTTGTATGAAATGTGAATGTGTATGAATCAAAATGGTCAGTTTGTCCCTGGTGAGCAAGCCG
>JAOVVA010000021.1:19540617-19553838 GCA_028565275.1 Leiocassis micropogon
TGTGAGAGGTAAACAGCATCACCCGGGGTTCGAACCTGCGACTCCCGGATGATAGGGCGAGCGCTTTACCACTGCGCTACTCGGAGACATCGAAATCGCGATATTGTTCAAGAAAATCGTAATAGGTTTTTTTTGTCCATATCGCACAGTCCTACTTTAAACAAGAACAGCAGATGAGATACTTGCCATATGCATGTGGAAGGTCTGACAATCTTTTAAACTCTCCGATATTAACTTTCTCTGTGAAAGCCACACTCCATTCCCCATCTCTCATTAATAACCTCTCTGGAAGTTCCAAACTGAAATAGATGTTGACACCAGGCTCTTGCTTTCTGTCTCAGTAAATGGAAAATGTTTTGAGTTTGTTCATAATCTACCAGTGTGTGTTTTGATTCAGCTAATTTTAGACGAGTATATAGTTAGGATCAGTTTACTACACAGTACGGCTAAAGGTTTGTTGACACCTTAATATCACACTCGTATGTGTTTTTTGAAAATCCCATTTAAGATCTAGTTTTGCTGTTATAATACAGCACTCCACTATACAACATCTAACCTCCACTCTTCTGGCAAAGTTTTCTACTAGATCTTGGAGTGTGGCTGTGTGAATTTTTCCATTCAGAGTGTTTAGTGAGGTCAGATACTGATGTTTTCATGGAGCTCACTTTGTGCTTAGAGGCATTGTCATGCTGGAACATGTTTAGGCTAATCCCTTTTGTGAAGGTAAATTAAACTGCTACAGCATACAAGGACACTGGGTAGAATTGTGTGCTTCTAATGCGATGGTGATGGTTTGGAGAAGAACAAATGGGTGTAAGTTTGGGGCAAGTTTCATATATGCAAGAGAAATAAAACAATCAGGTAGCTTGTGAAAAGATGTATGATTGACATTGCAGTACATATATACACATGGGACACTAATGCTATACTGACTGTAGTAATAATGTTTTATTTAATCTGCTTTAAATCATCTTTCAACAGAAGGGCCTTCTTGACGTGCTGTATGACATTTTCCGACTCCCAGTTCCTGTAGTTACCCAAGACTTCATTGAAGCGCTTCTTAGTGTTGGTGGGTGATGACATGATACAATGTGGTTTACAGAAACTACTGCCGTTTAATAAATTGTTTAAGTAAAGTTGTCTGTAATAGGACTGCTAATGGAAATAATAACTTTCTCTGTAGATCCTAGTAGATTTCAAGACAGTTGGAGGCTGTCAGATGGCTTTGTGGCCTCAGAAGCCAAAATTATCCTCCCTCATCGGGCACGGTCAAGGTAAGAGTTTTGGAGAGAGAGGTGTATGAGTGTCAGGGCTGATAGAGTGAGAAATGTTGTACTATCATAGCAAAGGGTTGTGAACCTTGTTTTAGATTTAATTGCCTTTAAATCTTTTGAAATGCACAATTTATGCTCATGGCTCATGCTTTCTTCAGTGGATAATCTTACTTGGATCCTGTAGACTGCTGCAGCACTCATAAAGACATGTATTGCAGTTTATCCATTTTGCCAGCTCACTATGAGTTTTTAATAAAGAATTTGTATTGCAAACTGTTCTGTGAGTCTTTCAGTTAAGAAAAGTTTACAGTGAAATATAGATGTTTGGTTTTTAGCACTATCCAAAGACTGCATTTATTTTTTTGTTTGAATGTGAAAATGTATACATGTATAATTTGACTGATACTTATTTGTATTAAAAAATGTAAATATAAAAAAAATACCTAATAGTATTAGTAGTCAACTGGCAAAGATTTTTTGTAATGTCTACATTGTTATAAATAAATGATGATAATTAAATTCTGTCGTGTTTCTATAGGCCTGACCTGATGGATAACTACCTTGCACTTGTACTGTCTGCCTTCATTAATAGTGGACTTTTAGAGGTATTTTTTTTCTTTTTTTTTCTTGACACTTCAGTGAAATGTACTTTAAGGTTATTTTTTTAAATTTAGTGTTAAAAGTAGAAGTGCTCTGAATATTTTGACTGCAGGGAAGATTGTACAACAATAAAAATGTTTACATATGCAATGCTTGCTCAGTTAAAAAAAGAGGGAGTGATTCTAATCAATCAACCTTTTGTCAAATTCAGCTAATATCTCCTCATGGTCTACTGGCAATCAGTTCTGTTTGTGGGGTGAAAAACAAATCCTGTGCGATCTAATTTCTTGCTGCCCTGGTAATCTGCAGCCATGAATTTGTGGGGCGGAGCTTCAGAGGAAGCACTAAAGGAAGGAGGGGGGGTGTATTTTTGTGGCTGTTAAGTTCAAATATCAGCTCTCTTTCTCTAGTATTACTGACTCCCCCTCTAAACCTGGTTGTGTCCTCAGGGGTTGGTGGAAGTCGTCACAAGCAGTGAAGATAGTGTTTCTATATGTGCTACTATCCTCCTCGGAGAACTCTTGCACATGGTATCTTCCCATTTTTACTTTATTAGCTAATGCTGACTTTCTTCTGCATTCCTTTCTGAGTCAGTGAATTGTATTTCTATTTCCTGCAGGCCAACACCATCCTCCCTCACTCCCACAGCCATCACCTACACTGCCTGCCCACTCTGATGAACATGGCGGCCTCATTCGACATCTCTCAGGAGAAGCGGCTGTAAGTCTTATAGTTTTAAGTATGGCTGCTGTTCTTATGGCCTGGGACAAAGCGGGCCCTAATAACAATTTTTTTTTTAAACACATGCGCACGCACACACACCTTCATACATATATGTAAATGGGTATAACCCATAATTAAACAATAACTCGTTGTAATAGATATTCAATATTGCACTAAGAACTTTGCAGTACAACAGCCCTTCTTCCTTTTTCATGAGAAAAGCTCTGTAATTAGCCATAGAAGTTGGATGTGAAAGCTCTTATTACATTAACACCCCAGCCAAAGCTGTTGAGCAATATTGTTTTCTTCACTCTGTGTGATTGAAGTGGAAATCCATTGAAGTCCCAGAACGACACTCTATACCCCAAGAATGTTACTTAAAAACATTAAAAAAATACGAAAATGGCATGATTGAATGACCTGGAGATACATAAAAAGTGTTTCTAAGCCTCAATACTCCTTTTAACACCAAAATGGATAAAAATAAAAAAAAGAACACTAATGTAGCAGTTAGTCTGGGTCTGGCAGACAAAATAGTAATCATCAGAAGAGCAAATAAAATTGAACGATGCGAGTTTCTATTTTTGGGACATCCGATCTATTGTATTAGAACTCTCTTGGTTTGTACAGCTTAAAAAAAAATCTGGATTGTTAATAGTTTACAACTGTTTGTTCACACACACTCACAAACTGCAGTCATTGTAGTTAACGGTCATTACAGTAAAATACCTGTAATGCAGAGTGATGCATGTAGTTAAATGTCCCAGTGCTGTTACTATTATTATCATCACTTGTTCAATCAGATTACTTAGTTAGAACTAACTATTGCGTAATATTGCATTATTTAATTCTTTATACACTTTATAGGCAAAAGTATTTTGCCAAACCTGTTAATTATTGAATGCAGGTGTTTCAGTCCCCTTGTCCCCAGTGAAGGGCAATCGTAATGCTTCAGGGAAGAAGAGTCGAAGCTGTTATAGCTGTAAAAAAGGGGACCAACTGCATATTGAAGTATGTATGTATATATTTGGAGACAATGTCATTGCGGGTTTGGCTAAATACTTTTGTTCATATAGTGTAGCAATGTGAGTTGTATACTGAGGTACATTTGTACAAGAAACTAAGGACATAATGAACAGCAGGTGAGCGTAATTAGGTTGCATTCACCTTTCCTCATAAGCAATAATTTGCAGGTTCAAGTGATATTTTTTTTTTTATTGATTTTTTAAAATAAATTTAGTCCTGTCCAATTCTTTTTCCCCGATTTTCTCCCCAATCTAGTCGTGTCCAATTCCCTTCCCGTCACTAGGGAACATTAAGGCTACTTACCTCCATTCCTCCGAGCCACGTGACACCAGTCGACCTCTTTTTTTCGAACTGCTTGCTCACGCATCGTTGGGGGCGGCGTCACACACTCTGAGGCCAGCGGTATCCGCTCCCTCCGCGTGCGCGAGCTCACAGACGCCCGAATGGCATAAAGCCGTGCAATTAATGTGGGAGCACTAATACATCTCATCCCTCCCCCCTGAGAGAGCTCGGCCAATCAGCTCTCTCTGTGTCTCCGGCTGTGAGAGGGTAAACAGCATCACCCGGGGTTCGAACCTGTGATTCCCGGATGATGGGGCGAGCGCTTTACCACTGCGCCACTTGGAGGCCCCAGGTTCAAGTGATTTTTAACCTGCATTTGTCAACCAAATTGGGCAAAAACAAACACAGAGATCCCATGTTTATTTTTTGTTAAAATCAAGCTAGTCAGCTAATTGTAATGAGTGATTTATTTTGATGATTGTTCTCCTGTCAGTAGCATGGACTGGTGTGAAGCAGTTAAGTTCTTGATGTGATGTTAATACAAGAAGGCGTCAAAGGTAAATTTGAGGATTTCTCCCTCTATTTCTGTCTTTCGCTTCATGCTGTGTTAGACGTGCAAGTGCTGCAGTAAACTACCTAAAGCGCTTCCATGAGAGGAAGAAGCGAGGCGCCAAACCCAACAGTCTTTACCTGGATCACATTGTTCGCAAGTCAGCTGCAGCCCAGTACTGTCGAGACCAGCACCTGCGGCCCCAGAAGGACATCTATGTCATTAAGGTACAGAGAGCAAATCTTCACTTTTTAAGGTCCAGGTTAAAAAAAATACCTCACCTCATGCACTGCAATGCCAAATTTCACACTAATAATTAAACTGTTAATATGTTTAATTACCATGCAGATTAAGAATTAAAATATTTACTTTGGGATTAACATTTAGCAGTGATGTCCAAATGTTCAATTTCAGACCAGAGTCTAATGTTATTTAAATTCATGTAAAATTGCTTTAAGTTCTGTGTATGCATGCATGTTGTTTTGTTCCCAGGACACTGAGGATGCCCTGATGATGAACCTCAGAGACAGTCAAATTCTTAATCACAAACAGAACCTTGATTGGAACTGGATACTCATTGGTACAATACTAAAGGTCAGTAAGAAAGAAGAGGATGAAATGACTGGGGCTCAATGAGCGGTATAGTGTGTAATTTACTGTGTTTTTTTTGCAGTGGCCAAATGTCAACCTGCGCAACAACAAAGATGAACAAATGCACAGGTAAGAATATATTCAGGCTTAATATTTCACGTATCTCCATATTTCATTTAATGCTACTTTATATGGTGCATTTGATGATGATCTGGGTTTTCTTCTAGGTTTGTACGGAGGCTCCTGTTTTTCTACAAACCCAGCAGTAAGCTATACGCCAGCCTGGAGCTGGACCACAGCAAAGCCAAACAGCTGACGGTTGTTGGCTGCCAGTTCATTGAGTTCCTGCTGGAGTCAGATGAGGTGATTGAGGGGAAACACTCATGCCCTCAGGACTTCCTTTGCCATTTTTTTTTTTTATTTTTTTTTTGCATGCCTGCTTATAAATTGATTGTTAAATCTTGATTTGTTTGCATCTCTTGTACCAGGATGGTCAGGTGTACCTGGAGGACCTGGTAAAGGACATTGTGCAATGGCTGTCATCGTCCTCTGGACTCAAGCCCGACCGTAGCCTACAGAGCAACGGTCTCCTCAACACACTCAGTCAGCATTACTTCCTCTTCCTGGGTACACTCTCTGCCCACCCAAGTGGCGTTAAGTTGCTGGAGAAATGCAGTGTCTTCCAGTGGTGAGTTAAAAGCACGATGAAGGACTTTCCTTACACACCGATGCAGCTTTATTTGATTTCTGATACACATAATTCAAAGGCCCCAAAATTTGTTTAGTTTTTTGAATGCTATTTATCTGCTTAGTTACTTATGGCTTTGTGCATACACTGATTAGCCATAACATTGAAACCACTGCCTAATATTGTGTAGGTCCCCTTGTTGGACACAAGACCTCTGAAAGGTGACCTGTGGTATTTATTATCAAGAACCACACATTAGCAGAGATTTTAAATAAAACTTTGCCAAAGCCTTAATATTTAAGTGTTACTTAAAAGTAACAATTAAATAAAAGTCAAAACTTTAAAGTTATTCTGCCTCATCAGTTCTAACATATGAATCCTTGTATTGGTATTTTTTTTGTTTGAGTTTTTGTCCATGACCCTGATAGGTATAGAGCTGTTAATATACATTTAGCTGGGTTCTTTTTCCTGCTTTTCTCCTTCTCTGCTGATCAATATATCAGCTCCTAAAGTTATTCTTGTCACACAAATCTTTGCCACCTAATTTGCTGATATGCTCATGTATTGCTTTTTTTGTTTGTAAATAGAAATTCAATTGAAAAGTATAATATAAAGCAAAAATAGATGTGCAATAGACAGGCATTCAATCTTTGCTTCTTAATCAGCTACCTATGTTTAGCATTATGTGTATTATGTTCAGCTTAAGTTCTTTGCTGATATTCTGATCATCTTTGTCTGTTCAGCCTGCTGAACCTGTGCTCCCTGAAGAATCAGGACCATCTACTGAAACTGACTGTGTCCACACTGGACTACAGCCGAGACGGCTTAGCGCGAGTCATCCTTTCCAAAATCCTCACTGCTGCAACTGATGTAAGCTACATGTTTATAGAGCTGATCTTCATAGCTTTAATAATTTCCATGTCACATCTAAGAATGCATGTGAGCTGCTGAAAACATGTGTGGTCTGGTGTTGATGTGATGATGTCAATTTCAACAGTTTGGACTTTCTAGTATTAGTTTTCAAGTTTAGATCCGTGATGCACAGACAGGAGTCTGTAAACCTCAGTAACTCAAAAGTGTAAGGCTGTAAAGCAATGTCTTTAGTGGATCTAAAGTGTTCTGTGGCAAGGTAATTAATTGGCCTAAAATAAACATTTGCCTGAATATTTGAGTAATTCATAAAATTAATTTCTGCTGAGAAGTTCCATGGAATTGTTTTTTTTTCTATTACTAAAGTGTTGCTGGTTTGAAACGGTTAAGATAAAAATTATGGATAGAAATGATTTACAAGCTTAAACGTTTCTGCATACATTACTGCTTCACTTATGTAGTAAGTAATTCCCTGAGATGTTTTCCTCTAGTTCAGAATTTGTTCTTTTAAATTATTAATATGAATTGTTTGAGATCATCTAGTAAATGTAGTAGAAGTACTGATTTCGTATGTGTATGTATGTGCACTTGCTTGCGTGCATGCCTACAGAATTGTAGACTGTACGCCACCAAGCACCTGCGTGTGTTACTGCGTGCCAACGTGGAGTTCTTCAGCAACTGGGGCATCGAGCTGCTGGTCACTCAGCTCCACGACCGCAACAAGACCATCTCCATAGAGGCCCTGGACATACTGGACGAGGCCTGTGAGGACAAGGTGAAAGATCAAATAATATTATTGAATTATAAATTACAAACAACAAACTCTAAAGGCTTATTAATAATGTAATATTTATATTATACTTATTAATTATAATAATTATTATAATTAATAATTAATAATTATCAGGCGTATTAAAATAAGAAACATGTGATCTGACTGCAGCATAAGTTACTGATGTCACGTTAATTTAATTGTTTAATGCTACAGTAGTACCATATTGTAGGATAATAATCAATGTTAAGGTGGTATAATTAATTTGTTTATTGTTACCAGTTATTGTTACCACCCAAATTGTACAAGTCTTTTATTTCTCGTATACCACAGCAATTAATCAATAATTACACATACAAATGACTAATTATTAATGATGTCATCCATTCCATATCCAAACAAACAAATTAAACTGTTGTCTACACTAATTCTTCACCAACAGACTTTGTGTCTTGTGTGGGGAAAAGTTTTAAGTTGTGGATGTTCCACTGGCTGTGACAATAGAGTCTTTTTAAATGTTAAGTAAACATCGCCTTGCAGAAAAACCATCTCATATCAGCAACTGTACCATTTTATTTCGGTTATTTTATGAATTATTTTACGAGTCTTTATTAATAACCCATTGCTATATAAATTATGATATTTTTCAACAAATTAATTAATGTAAATCTGTCCAGCTTAAATTGGGCCTGGGAGGCTGTTTTAGAACATTTTCTTACAAGTCTTGTGAACTACTTTTGTGTTGTTTAGGCGAATCTTCATGCACTGATTCAGCTAAAGCCAGCACTGACTCACCTTGGGGACAAGGGTGTGCTCTTGCTTTTGAGGTATGCTGGGGATCTGTTCATTTATTTAGCAGCATATGTTAGTGACAGGAGTTCAAACAGAGACACACAATCTCCTTGGTTCCAACACTTTTATTATTTAAATTAAATCTTATGACTTTTATTGATTAATGACTTTTAATGATTTGCCTCATTGAGTTTTCATTAATAGTGTTGCATTGTTGAACTTAAAAGAGTGCAGTTTCCTTACTTGAACTGTTTGTCTCTTCAGGTTCTTGTCCATTCCAAAAGGTTTTTCCTACCTCAATGAGAGAGGCTACGTCACTAAGCAGCTGGAAAAATGGCAGAAGGTGCTTTCTCTCTACTGTACACTTTTACACTTTACAATTATATTTAGTGGACTAAACCCAACAATCATCTGAATCATTTTAAATGGCCAGGAACTGTCCATTTAGATTTGCATATTTCCATACATGTTGTACTATATCAACTACATTTCTTGTAATCAGTTACACTACCACAAGAATTGTAAACTAGTGGTTTGATACCGGCAGCTGTCACTCGCAGCTGTCACTCAAATTAGCCACACCCCTACATGGCTTAACATAATTTTAATTGATGAGTTGCATAAAAATTCACCATTGTATAGATGTCATGAATCTAGCTATTAAGACCAAAACAGTATTTTGTAACAGGCTGTAAACATGTTTATTTCTCTTGTAATTTTGGGGTCTGTGAGGATTAGCCTACTTTCGGAGCCAGGCACCAGTGGACATTCAAGGAGCTGCAAGTTTTGGCACTTTGTGGTGGCTTAGGAGTTATTATACCTTTCCTTGTAGCTTCAACCAATTTGAGCATTTTCTTCTGACCTCTCTTATTAACAAGTCCTTTCCACCCACAGACGTTTCGCTCACTCAATTTTTTAAATGTATTTATTTATTATTAGCACCATTGTGTTCAAACTCTAGAGAATGTTCTGTTTGTGTGTGTTTGTGTGTGTGTGTGTGAGAGAGAGTGAGAAAATCCCAGGAAATCAGAACATTTTGTAATACTCAGACCAGCACATCTGGTACCAATATCCATGTTACAATAAAAGTCACAGAGATAATTAGATTTTTTTTTTCTCAATCTGACATTTAATATGAAAAATAGTCTACAATTTTTCACCTGTATCTGCATAAATAATGTATGCCACAGACCAGATAACTGCACAAATGTACAGGAGTTCCTTGGGTGAGACAGTCAACACCACAGGGTGGAGAGACTGTTTTATTCCCTCTAAACCAAGCAATTACAATTTATATAATTGGAAAAGGTTTTCTTATGGTTAAAAAAAAAATAACTTACTGACTGTTACAAAGCAGTCATGGGATAAAGCAGTGCTTTTACAATTGTTAAATTTACATCTGTTTACAAAAAGCTTTACCTTTTTAACATCTGTTTACAAAAAACTTTAAGTTAATTTACATCATGTTTTTGTTTACTTAGGCTTAAACAACTGTATGTTGGACATCCTTTTTAAAGGTCCCTATGAATTAACTGTTACTATGGAAATAATACAAAATTAGAACACATTCAAATAAGTCTGTGCTTTTCAGCTGCAGTTATAGAAAATATATTAACACCTTCTGGCCAATCAGAAATGAGAATTGAACAGCATTGTGGTTTTCTTAATTTAAAAATAATCACACACAAATGTTTATTTAAGAGATTGTTTGTTTGTTTTGAGCAAATAATATCTTGTCCTTTGAAGTTGCTAACGGTATACTGTGTGCCTCCTGCTTCTGTCCAGGAGTATAACCTCAAGTATGTGGATCTAATAGAGGAGCAGTTAAATGAGGCTCTCACTACATACCGCAAACCTGTCGATGGGGACAATTATGTACGACGGAGCAACCAAAGGTCTATAATTTATTTTTGTCCCCCAATTTTCCTTTGCTAAGTATTACGTCCTCACCGTAGTTCTGATTAAACTGTTGTTTAATTTGGTTTGCAGGTTGCAGAGGCCAAATGTCTATCTTCCTGTGCATTTATATGGTCAGCTTGTGCATGATAAAACAGGCTGCCATCTCTTAGAAGCTCAGGTGAGAGTGGGTTCCTTATAAAATTTGACCAGTCATAATTATATTTCATTTTATGCATGCTTCATGTCTGTCTTTTTTTTTTTTTTTTTTTGACAGAATATCGTACCTGACCTAAGCTACACTGTGCGATCCCCAGTGCTGGACACCTGGGAAGGCATCAAACAACTTAAAGCTGCTCTTTGGGCCTTGGTTAGTACAGTTCTCCAACATGGGGTGGAAAACATTTGAAAAAGTGAAAATGGTTATTGTTGATCATTATGTTTGTGTCCAGGGTAATATTGGCACGTCCAACTGGGGTCTTAACCTGCTACAAGAGGAGAATGTAATTCCCGATATTGTGGCTCTGGCCCACCACTGTGAGGTTCTCTCCATCCGGGGGTGTGTAACCAGTATATTGATAATTATGTGTACTGTGTATGTTGTTAGATATATAAATGCTTTAAACTGACTTTTGAATTATGTTCTTCTATGTCCCTTGTCTCTTTCAGGACATGTCTGTATGTACTGGGTCTCATCTCTAAGACAAAGCAGGGCTGTGAATTGCTGAAGCTTCAGGGCTGGGATTCGGTGCGGCACAGTCGTAGACAGCAGTGGCCAGTGGTGCCTGATGAGGTCGAGCAACAGCCCCCACCTCCCCCCACCCTGCTCTCATCAGTTCCCAGCACCCTCAGCCTTAACTCTGAGTCCACTAGCTCTAGACACAACAGTGAAAGTGACTCCACCCAGCCCAGTAAGTGCTTTGTCAAAAGCTTCTTAATCATCAGACACAAGGTTATGGCAATGCATTTGTGCCATTATATATCTACACAAACACTATTTGTGAATAAACAGCAAAAGAGTGATGGCGATAAAGTGCGTACCTGAAATACCATATTTTAAAGGCTTTAAGTTAGAATTTTTTTGTCATCTGGCTGGCCATGCTACTTATATTGTGAAGTGACTTATTTGTGTGAATTTACAGTCACTGGATGGCACTTTTTCCCTAGATGGTACTTTTGTCACTAGATGGCGCTTTAAAAATTTACAAGCTAACAGTATCCACTGTAGTTTCTGTTTCTCACTTAATTAAAAAGTGATTGGTCGCTTATGAAATAAATAACAGCATATAAAATAAATGTGACTTATACACAAAAACAATTATATACGTGTTTCTTTTTTTGGTTTATTTATTTATTTTATTTTATTTTTTCTACAATAGCGTTTTTGCTAATAGCGAGTAATATTCCGGTGCATATAGTCCGGAAAATATGGTAATTACTTGATTACCAAGTAATTAATTGATATATATTCAGTTTTTCAATTCAATTTATTTGTATAGCGCTTTTAACAATTGACATTGTCCCAAAGCAGCTTTACACAATCAAAAGAATTATTTAAGTTTGTATGGAATTTGAATGTGTATGAATCAAAATGGTCAGATATATAAGCTGTAATTGTATCAAGAGACAAAAGGGACGATTAACCAAAAACGTTAAGGCTATAATCATTTTAATAGACTTATGTTGGGTAACTAATTTGCATGTAATACTGCAGATGCTTTAAAAATGTAAATAATATTTAACAGCCCTATTTTTCTGTTTTTTTTTTTTCCTAATATGAAATGCATAGACGTCTGTCTAAAAGCACCTTTGTTTGGCATGGTTTCTACTTTTTAGGCATGTACATCCTCGATGATGATAAAGATTGCTCTGAGCTGTCTGAAGAGCAGCCACTGTACATGAGGTCCAAGCTCCTAAAGGACCGCAGCCCCTTTACAATTTTGGCATCCAGCCGCTTTGTGCGCAATCGTTTCCTCATTTCTCTCTCCGGAAAGAAGCCACGCAGCACTAGTGACCCCAAAGGTAGCAGCAGCAGCGGGAGCAGCAATAAGCTGATAGGCGAGCCCAAAATAGGAGGCCTGAGGAGGAACCGCACAGTCACAGAACCGTCTGTGTACTCCCCAGGTCAGGGGGATGTGTTTAGCCCGGTGTTTCCTGACTTGTCCAAGAGCCCATCAGTCACCTTAGAGACCTCATTTATAGGAAGTAAAGGGGATGAACAGCAGGATGGAATTGGGGAGACCGAGTCACGTCTGCCCAGGGTTACAGAGCGCAACATTGCAGGAGGAGACATGCAGCGTGAGCAGACCAGTCGTGAGAGGCTGGCAGGTGATGGACCTACCTCTGGAGGCGGGGCTCAGTTCAAGAGCCGAAGCCAAAGCTTCAACACGGATACGACGACCAGTGGAATCAGCTCTATGAGTTCCAGCCCGTCCAGGGAAACGGCGGCAGGTGCCACAGACTCGTCCACCATTGACACGGACTGCGTAAGCCTCAGCACAGTCGTCAGTGCACAAACCATCCGGACCCTACATTCACTCACGCCCCAGTCCAATCACCTCCCCCTTTCCAAATCCAACTCAGTGCTGCTGGTTCCACCAGGCTCATCTCACACACTGCCGCGCCGGGCACAATCTCTTAAATCACCTTCTGTCACCACAATCACCAGTCTGACGGACTGCAGCTTTATGTACACGAGCCCCAGGGATGCACTGGGCTACGCAACACTCAAGCGTCTTCAGCAGCAGCGCATCCACCCATCCCTCTCCCACAGTGAGGCGCTGGCTTCCCCTGCCAAAGATGTGCTCTTCACCGACACCATCACCATGAAAGCTGGCAGCCTGGACTCCAGACTCACACCAAGAAGGTCTGAAACGTCCTCTCACACATAATTTTTTTAGCAGCTCTATATAAACTATGCTTTTTGCTCCCTGGATTTGGATTTTTTATATTCCCAGGCTGACTGATTTTTATAGATTTTTACAGTTCTTCAGCACCACTTAATTACTCAATGCAGAAAGTGCAACATGCATATAAAAACAATACACACATAATATTGTAATTTTTTTTATTTTTTTATTATATTTTTATTGATATTTAACAACAACAAAAAAGCAGAGCCAGATCAATATACAATCGACACCCACAGCAAACATTT
>JAOVVA010000021.1:19562559-19593067 GCA_028565275.1 Leiocassis micropogon
CACACACCTCTCCTTTCAAACTTTGAAATTGTGCTTAGGGAACATGCTAATTCTAAAATGTGCACAGATGTCCAAGCTGGCCATCTCTGTAACAGTTGTGTATTCAGCTACACTGTGAAGCTTTGTTCATATTTTATAGTTTGCAGTAAGTCTGCTTTCACACTTGGGATGTTTCCTCAACCTCTGGTGTCTGTTTTTACGTGTTATGGGAATATGGCTGCCATTTAAAAGCATGGCCAAAAGCATTTTCTTCTTGTGGTTAAACAATGACATGCAACAAACCCTCAGATGTTCAGGGGTAAGCCATAACCACAAACATGAAGAACAAGTTACTGGTGACGAAATGTTAGGCTTGTTAGTGAGACAAAATAAGATGTTTGACATGTTTGATCAAAAATATTCTGTTCTCAACGTACTTGGAAATAACAGCATACAGTACGTATGTACTATATGGGATGTCGGTTGCTATAACATGGCATTCAATGGAACTGTGTTGCACGCACTCAAGTTACATAAGCAACTTGATTGTCTGCCTCCAAGGCTATAAACACCTTGCTCATCACCAGCATTACTGAGAATAATGACTGTGATCTAGAGAGCAAGTTTGGGCCTATTAATGAGCCAGTACTAGTTAGAACTGGTAAGATTGGTGTCATGGTTAGTATCTCTTTTTGTTCCACATAAGAGCCACTCCAGCTAGTATAAAAGCAGCCGCAGTTTGTGTACTAAAACACAGCAGCACATAACACAAAAAAGTGGGTGTGGTCTGAGGCTCATATTTCAAAAATGCAACATTTAGTCTATAAAAACAAAAGACAGACAACAAACACGTCTAGGTATAGATCCTTTAAAAATTATTATTATTCATTCATTCAAAGCGGGTCCACAGCATTTGTCCAGACCGTTACATAAGCTCAACGCAATAGATAACCCAGTCATGATGAAGCCACAGCAATGCCTTTTTTTTCTTTAGGCTGTTCATCAGATAAAGGTTAATCGTTTATTTGGTTCAACTTTATCTGTAGTGATAAATTTGAGATTCATTTTGAGATTGTTTTTATTCAATGTGCTTGTTAATTCCAAATAAATTATTTAGGTGTCATAATTGGTTTTATTGAAACAGGATTTGTTTGCTTCTTTTTGGCTGGACCAGTCATGCTATATAGGCAGCTTTAATTATTTCACCTTATGTATTTTTATTTGCTTTAGAATTAATGAAATTGGCTCAACTTTTTTATTTATTATAGATCCTAATAAATCAGCATCTTCTCTTGCTTTGGCTTTCCCTGCAAAAACAAGGTGGTTATTGTTGTTGTTATTATTTTTATAAAAAATTTTAAAGATGCATTTTAAAAAAACCTTATGGCTCTAAAATGACTGGCAATAATAAGCCCATTGTGGTTTGGTTTTGAAAAGTAGATGATTTTCTTTTTTTTTCCCCTTCCTTCCTTTTTTTAAGTTTGTGACAACCCTGTATCAACTTGTGTAAGTTAATCGGCTTAGAAGAATCTAGCTTGATAAAGACGTGAAAATGCTGGAGATGCGGTTATAATGCTGTTTTTTTTGTTTGTTTGTTTGTTTTTTCTTACTCTGTTAACTGCAGAATTGTGTGTGAACTGTTAACCATTATTTCCATGCTGCCACTCATGGAAATCTGCCGACTGAAAACTCTCTTCGTTCTTGCATCAACCATGTTCATGATCCGTGTTGCCAGTTGACCAGCAATGCTGGTGCTTTTCTGCATGAGTCATTTTTTGAAGCATGGTCAATGCGCGTGGTTTCATCACCACTGAAAAACTGTGTGTTAAATTCAGAAAAATCTATTGTGTTTTTTTTTTTTTTTTTTTTCTGGGACTGCATTCTTTTCAAAGGACGTGTATTCTCTGTCACCATTCACACAGACTAGTAGGAATTGTACATTTGAACTGTACATTATCATGTAAAAGCAAAATAATGCACCTTCCATTCCTCCTTACTTTTTTTTTCCTTCTTCTGAAGTGCACTCATGAATTTGCAGAGCACTGTATTAAATTTATTAAGAACCATTTAATATTGCAGAAGTGGATACAAAAGAAGTGTTATTTATAATTTTTCCTTGAGGAAAAAAAACGTGTTAGAAAAGTTGTACATACTTGTAATGTTTTCTTTTATTTTCCTTAATCGTGGTCTCCCTTGTATAGTTCATTGTTTGTTTTTGGGCATTAGAAGTGAGCCTTGAGAAACAATCATATGAAAGGGATGCATTGTTAATAAAAAAAAATGACAAAACAAAAGATCTATATAAATATATACATTGTGTTAACTTTGATTAACTTCAGGAGCCCATGGCCACGGGACTACAAGCTGAAGTTACAGTATAATCTGTTCTATTACAGAAATCGCTATTCTGTTGAAACTGAGGTAAAACTGAGAAATTTACTGAGGGCCATGAACATAGCAGTCGACAAAATAAAATGTACTTCATTAGCATGCTAAAACTTAATCGTATTTCAGTGAAGCTCTTTTAAATTACATGTTGTACCAGCAAGTGTGGGAAAGTTCGAGTGTGGTTTATCACTTACACAAGACTTTATGAGGAAACCCAAGTTTCTTGTAATGAAATGCAGTGCGTTTTATAATTGACGTACTAAATGTCAGAATTGCCCGCATTCCAAACGTACGTTTTTGATAATTCAGCATTAATTTACAGATATTTTTTTTGATAACCCTGCAATACAGTGTGAAAATAGAAACAATATTAAAAACATTATATGCACGGTTGGGGGGGGGGGGTGTATACAAGGATATCATAAATACAATACACAGTTGGAACACTTCTAGGCTCTGTTCCAATGTTGCTTCTTGGCTGCGTTTTCCACAGAATAGTGCTCCCTGTACTCTGGTGGTGAATTCCAAAAATCCCCTCGGTGTGACGTCTTCAGTCTGTTCCCACAGTTTTTCATATCCATGAAAAACCTGACAACTAAGTAACATAAGTCCATCAAGCACTGTTGTGGCAGACAGGGTGTGTTCGAGTGTCAGCTGCGGGAGGAGAGGAGATGAGGTGAACCAGCAGGTAATACGTGTTGGTTCTTATCGGAATCATCTTTCTGCCAGACTTCTGAGAATATAGAAGATCATGTCATAACTGGTGCATGCATGAGCAAAGTGTTAGCTTTAATGCCAACTTGAAAGAGGCTAAAGCCGGAAGCTAGTAGCGGCCCCCGTCAAGTTTATATACCTTTGTTGATATTGTTTCAGTTTTTAAATAGTGGAAATATAGAAGTTAGGTCTGAGCTAAAAATACAAGTACATACCGAATAGTGACAGCTATAGCAAGTTGCAGATTGATGCAGATAAAATCCTACAGTCATGGAATAACTATTTAACTGCAATTAATGTTCGGGACTCAGAGACTGATATAGCATTTAAGTATAAACTGACAAATATTTGTTCAGCCAAGAAGGAGATTAGGAGATTTTGCAGACTGAGACTGTTTTCATGAACTACTTCTCATTCCCCCATCCCTTCCCTCAGGGTTGTTGACATCAAAATGGCTGGATACTTTATTTGCCAGGAAATTTTCACGCCTCGTTTCCTTCTGGTTCTCTTTTAGTTGCGTTACCTTACAATCCTGCTGGGGGCCCTGCTTGCACTCTGCACAACAATATACAATTTATTTAATAATTTTGTGACAGTGAGCATACCTATTGTATCTTCTGCTATCACAACATGCCTGAATCCGTTCACTGGATTCACTACTTCTGGTTGGAGTGCTCATCACCTGAAAACCACTTAGTGCTGTTGAGGATGCAATAAGGGGTCCTAATGATCAGTGAGATTTTTTTAAATGGTACCACTTAGAAATGGCATAGGGCTACAAATGTTTTACATTGCTGAACTGTTGATAACTTCAATAAAATGCACTTTAATTTAAAACAATAATAAATTTAGAAATCATTTTGATGCATATGTTCCTTCTTGCACAATTATAATTTTTGACTATATAGTACACAAACCTAGAAGGTAAATAATTTATATTCGCACTATCCAGTGTTGCCCAGATGTAAATGGGTTCAAGTCTGGTTCCTTTTAAAATTTCTTGCTCGTGTCACTAATTACTTTAGTTTGCTCATTAGGGATGAATTTATACATATAACATTTGTGTGGAAATTGGATATCTGTTCACCTGTTTTGAGCCAAAGTCAATTGTTAAAAGCACTATACAAAACAATATTATTTCATTAAACTTAATGAAAACAACCTAATAAACACTCGTTCTCTCACCTTGGCCTTTCTTTTTTCTCCCTCTTTAACTAAATAAAACAAGCATACAATAGAGCATGTCATAATACTGAGAAACTGGAAAAAATGAACCTCTCCTTCTTGATTACTATCTAGTATTTTAAACTTAGAGCTAGTTACAAATATACATTATGTTTCTGTGAATTAACTGGTTATGTAGAAATGATAATGTCTTAAAACTAGCATAGTAATAAACCTTTAATAAACCTAGTACTTTCCAGCTGCACTTAAGTGTCAGGGCTGTTGTTACAGTAAACTAATAAACACCTTATAACTAATCAGAATCCAGAATGCACAAGATGCATTGGAGTGGTTGATCTGGGTTTGAACCCTGTTTTTCCGGGTTGCCACCGCATTCAGGCCCAAGCCAAGCCCAGTTAGAAAAATAGGAGTGTTGTGTCAGGAAGGGCATCCAGCATAAAACCTATGCCAATTTTTGTATGGAACGGATGGACCACTATAGTGATCCCTTGACAGGAGTGGCTAAAAGAAAGGTTTTTTTTCTTTCCATCCATTATTTATATCTTATAGCTTATGCTGTGTAGGGATGCATGGGAGACGGAGCATATCTCCATCTCCATATGATGCCAACCCATCACAGGGCAAACGTATGCACACTATAGGCAATATAAAAAGTCCAATGAGTTTACACTGCATTTCTTGGCACCGGTACCAAGAGGAAACCCACCAAGGAAAGGGAAAACATGCACACTACGCACACAGACCAGAGGTGACAGTCAACAGTTCTAAGCATTATCTAACCATCATCATCATCATCATCATCATCATCATGGATGTAAAACTTGCTATAAATACTTTCTGGCACACTTTCTGGCAAGTTTTACTGGCTGTGTGTAAGACAGGACGTGTGTCTGTTCTCTGTAGAAGTATTTGCCTTAAGTCCTGCACAGAGCTGTTGCTCAACACGGCTGCTTCCTTTTCCTAGGAACAGCTCCGTCATCTTCCAGTATGAACCTCCTCTCACTGAAACACTCCCATTTCTGCATCCTCTAGTCGAATACTAACTACATTCCTAATCAACTGTCCATTCTTTAACTCTCCAGTGCTTCTGCTTGTAGTTTATTTCCGTTTTAATTTATTCCTTTCAGTTCACGGACAAATACATATTTTCGACATCTTTAAAAGGAGGATCAACTTCGAGGTATGTTGGCTGTTTAAACCCCACACACACACACACACACTTTCAGATTCGGAGTGTTTAGTTGAATGAGTTTTAAAGTCTGTTTGAAATCCGTCTACTTATAATTAGAATGTTTAACGTCATGTTTCCGTATGCTGTATGTAACTCGAAACTTAAGATAATATAAAATCACCTGTATAGTCGCTGGCTCAATCACGTGACTCTAAGACCATAAGGTGCGATGCAACGCCTCCTGCTGTTGTTGTATGTTTTGTTACCGTTTACCTGGTGAGGTGTATGTTAACGGTTATACAGATTAAAGTCACAAGAGTGGTCCTTCTTCTCCGTGTTCCTGAAATCCTTTTTTAAAGGTAAACTAAGCTGCCTGGTCAAAAAAAAAAGGAAGAAAGGAAAAAAAAAAGAGGCACCACCTGGATTAAGCTAAGCTAATAGTTAAGCGCCTTCCATTGGATAGTTACTGCAGCGATCAATATGTTTCAGCTGGCAACGAGTAACTTAACTTTAACTAGATGGAAGACAGTGAGTAGCTTCTCATTTCCTAAATATGAAGACATATTCAGAAGACATAACCCGTGTTTATATGTTTCAGATGGGTCAAATTATTGTCCTGCAACAACTATGGTGATTGTTAAAACGGCTAAAATTGAGTTAAGAACTGTCAAATGCATTATTAAAACCTACAAGGATAGGGGCAAACCATCACCTTCGAGGAGGAAATTAATAACATATGTATGTTTTTTTTCATGATCGGTGATCACTTAAATGTTTTGTGAAATCAAATCATAATTAAAAAAAAAGAAAAAAAAGAACAGTGTTAGTGAAAATAGTGAAAGTAAGTGCATTTCCAAATGCACCATGCAACGAAAACTCAAGGGACTGAGACTAAACAACTGTGTAGCCTTACAAAAACAACTTATCAGTAAGGTTAATTGGAAAAAGGCTTCAGCCATGACAGATAAATCTAGACTGAGTCACTAGGTAACATAAGAAATGGACATTGGAAAAATAAAGTGGAGCATTGGAAAAATGTTGTGTGGTCTGATGAGTTCTGATTTACCCTGTTCCAGAGTGATGTCTAGTGTCTACCATACAAGCCTCTGGGTTGCTTCTGTTGGCCAGATCTAGGTTTAGCATTGTTATGCGCCTAAAAAATGAGATCAGCTGAGTACCCCGAATATGCTGAATGACCAGGTCATCAATGGAGTTTTTCTTCCCTGATGGCATGGGTATAATTCAAGTTTACAATTACATGATTAATTGGGCTCAAATTGTGAAAAAGTGGTTCAGAAGGCATGAGAAATCATTTTCACCCCATTAAGAATTTTTGGGATGTGCTGGAGAAGGCTTTACACAGCAGTCCGACTCTCTCATTAATACAAGATCAGGGAGAGAAAATAATATGACTCTGAATGGAAATAAATATTTTGACATTGCGAATGCATGCCATAATCAAAGCAAAATGTGGCTAAATCTTAGTGTGTATGACTTTTTTTTTTTTTTGGCAGGGCAGGGTACGCCCACATTACCATATAACAGATCTTAAAGATACATCCCTTAAGTTTACCACTCCAGTGCCAAAGTACGGTGATTAGTATATGAATTGCTTTATAAAAATATAAATATAAAGATGTGTAATTGACAGCTATTTAGGGTTGTGAGTCAATAAATGGGTGACACGCTGGCATAGCACATCCAGGGTTTGAGTCCTGCTTTGGATCTTTGGGCTTGGATTTTTCATGTTCTCCCTGTGCTTAGCCTTTTTCCTCCACATACTCCAGTTTTCTCCAAAGACATGCAGATTAAATTGACTGGTGTTTCCAAATTCCCTGTAGTGTATTAGTGAGTTTGTCTGTGTGCTTTTGTGCCCCGCGATGGACTGGCACCCAGTCTAGGGTATATGTACTCGAGACTTGTGACTCCAGTTTTCTGGGATAGGCTCCAGGCCTCCAGCCACCATGTACAGGATAAACAATATAGCAGTATAGAGAATGAGTGTGTGATTAAGTGATTGAATATATAATAGGGGAGTTTACCACAGAATGATTCTGGGAGGCTGTGATAAATTCTAAGGTCCTTCTGTGGCCACAGGTTTATTGATTTTGGTGTCATTATTTAATTTCACTCACAACTGGTATTAAGATAATATGGGTAAAGAAAAATGTGTATATACAGTATATAATATAAATGATATAAAATTTCTTTTTTTCAGAAAAGACATTAAAACCCTTCTAATTGTGTCAAGAAAAGAAACCTGCATTTAAGCAACAAGGTATAGAAAATATTTCCTCATGTTCTTGTATTTCTTGATTTTAAAATTGAATTCTAAACACTAATTAAAATAGACTATAAAATGCACTATACTGTAATCACATTTATAAGTAAAAATGCATATTAAAGCTGAAAGTGCAATTTGACATTAGGTGACCTTTAGCTGTACTCAAAACAGACACTGAGCCAATGTTAGTTTGCTGCCTGTGAGACTTCCACTAATCTTGTCTACCACATATTTTTATTGAAATAGCAAGCCAGGGCAGTGACAGCTTTAGGAAAATTAGCCTGCTTGTTGTTATTGTAATTTAAATAGATTACTTTAAAATAGAGGTCTTGTTTAAGATTGTCTGAATATACAGTATGGTGGCACGGTGGCTTATGGTTAGCACTGTCACCTTCCACTTCCAGGTCCTGGGTTCGATTTCCATGTCGGGTCTCTGTGCTGGAGTTTGCATGTTCTCTCCTTGTTTGGTGGGTTTCCTCCGGGTTCTCTGGTTTTCTCCCACCCTCCAACAACATGCAGATTAGGCTAATTGGCAGTCCCAAATTGCCCTTAGAGTTGCCCGTGTGAATGTGCATTTGAATGTTGACTGGAGGATCTACCACAGTCATACAAAATGGAAATAAATACAATAGTCACCATTGGCCTCCATGGTCCCTGGCAACAGAAGTTCCTAAATGGATGGATGGATGGATGGATGGAATATACAGTTTAACTGTAACTATTTGCAAACTTAACTTGGCTTGCCACAGGGTTCATATCTAACTACCACTACTATAGCAAAAACATTTTCTTTTTGACTAAAATTTTCGTTTTCTAAATGACTTTTAAAATATTAAAAATATTAATTTCAAAATATTTTAAAAGGCTAGCTAAAACCACCAAATGTCATTGGATAATTTACACATTTACTGCTAATGAAAGTTCTGTTTACTTCCAACTGTATACAAATATAAATCAACTAACGTTACACTGTCACTCTTCCTTTTTTAATACAATAACATCATTCGATCTCTGTGTATAAACCTGATGATCAGTACTGATTATCAGTTGATAGCTTTCTACAAGCCTATTCATCTATGTTATGTGAAAAGCTGTGTATGTGTATGGAAATTCTGTTTAAGCTAAATTTTCTTTGGTCGTGTGGAAGCTCCACACTTACCATAATGACCATTCATGACATAAATTATGTAAGATAGCATTCAGCATTTTGTATGGTTTGCATGAGTACTTTGCATGTGTCAGTTAATGTGAACAGTAAAAGTTATTGCTGGCCAAAATCCAAGCTACAGCAGGAAGTTAAAACTTTCCCGACAACAGGGCATTGTGGCCTTTTCCTATACTCCTACCAACTAAAACCCTTTATTATGTTTCTCCAGCACACCCTAACTCTTGAGCTGAACAGACCAGCGTGAGTAATTGAGTGTACTGTCCTGTCATGGGCCATGTATATGTGTGGTTTCTGTGTGGTATTCTATCAGTGCTGACTGAGCGAGGAAAACAGGATGGTGAGTCTGCACCACAGATGTGGAAAAAACCCACATCAATCACACACGAATAATACAAAAGCACATATTATTCTAAGCTGCAAATCATCCAATAACCATTATCTAGGCCGTCTTCTCTGTCTAAACTATGTTACTTAGTAAAATTCGAAGTAAAATTGTTGAAAAAAAACAAAACAGCTATAATCACACAATTACACAAGGGGTGTTCACTTTCAGTTGTGCAGAATAACAGAACACGAGAAACATGAGAAATTTCATTACAAGCCCCAGTTTGATTTGAATGCCCCTCATAGGTTTTATATCCTATACAGTCACCTTCAGCTTGTTCAAAAACAAGCCTTTACAATGTCACTTTATATATTTTTTACTGTAGTTAGTAGACTGCAGTCATATCCTATAGATAGATATCTCTTCATTTCTAGTTTCTTGTCTGTTAAGAATCAGCAGTGTATTGTATTGTATGTATTTCTCTCTATCGATTGTTATTTAGAACTCAAAAAATGAACATAAACTAAAAAAAAATGCAATAACAATGAAGAATATATAGCGAATTACAGTGTGGTTATAGTAGTAGTGTTATATAGTGTGATATATAACACTGGTTATAGCTATGGTGTGATACTTTCTCTCTATAATGGTATGTAATGTGTACTTATTATATAGGTATTAGCTGACAGTAAGTTTACTAACATACTAACATACTCGTGGGAGAAGCAGCTGGATGTGCTGATCTGTAGAGCTTAAAAGATTAGCATTAAGGAGTATCTGCTTGTACAACCATGATATAACTAATAAGAAATAGATCTTTAGTAGCTTTGAAATGACACCAGCCTCATACCACTGAGATTTACAGTCCCTGAGAAAGAGAGGGCAGAATTCAGGCTATGGCTTTCACATTCAAAAGACATGCAGATTATGCTAATTGGCGTTCCCAAATTGCCCGTAGTGCATGAATGAGTGCGGGTGTGTCTGTGTGAGTGCCCTGCATTGATTGGCACCCCATCCAGGGTGTACCCCAAATTGTGCCTGGGATAAGCTCAAGGCCCTTCTTGACCCTGAATATAGGGTAAATCGGTATAGACAATGAGTAAGTGAGTGGTTTTGAGATCAAATCAAAGAAAAAATTCAAGGGAATTAATAAGTTTCAGTAATTTTTACCCATATATGAAAGAGCATGTGTTGCATGTGCTAAATTCTCAAATTTGACAGTTATTGCAACATGCTGACTATTCTAGACATGCACTAACGCTTCCTCCTTTTATAGGATACCATTACTGCATGTTTTTTTTATTTGAAGAGCTAGCCTTACTATTTACTATTTTTATTAATAATAATAATAAAAAATAAATTAATAAAAACAGTAGACTTTACAAAGTATTTATTGACTTGGTACAGTATAATCTGTGTATAAAACCAAACTTATCCTTTGTTTTAAAGTATTTTATAATAATTTAAATGTATAAGACTTTTCCAAAACACTACTATGAAATTTGGTGGTAACCATTAAAATAAATAAATAAATAAATAAAAAAATCACACACACCACAGACTTTACATGGTGTGTTGCAACAGTCAGACTTGTTTTCCTGCACAAGAGGAAGCACTGGTCAGAAACATCTCTCAAATAGACATGTGGCAGGAAGTCTCTCATGGAAGGTGGAAAAAACACATTGCTGATTTGTACAGAAATCAACTCAATCTTGTCTAAATAGGGCCTTTTTGTAGTGTTTTATGTAGAGATTTATGTACAGGTAGTGTTGAATTTTTAGATAGTTGGTTGTACTTATTTTTCTTTGAACCAGTATGATATTTGCAAGTTTCCTGTGTCAATGTGGTAATATTTTTAAAATCTGTCAACAGCACAGCCACTTACTGCCCCTGAGCAACTGAACGTTTACAGGGATGTTGATATGGATGATCTTGGTGTTAACATGCTAAATGTTGAGTGGAAGCATGGCTTCACCAACAGCATCAGACCAGACAAGGTCACCTACGACATTAGAATTTTCTATACTCAGCAAATGAAACTGGTCCATAATGTAAGTAATAATAATAATAATTATTATAATAATAGCCAATTCAAGGCTTTTCTCACATGCTATATCATGCCAGTTTTGAAAGCCAATTTTCATTCCAGTGTGAAAATATGAACTTTCAGAAATCCAGAGTAGATGATGATTGGTGTGTTGGGCAGGACAAGAGTGAGGGGTGTCTAATTACACCAACTATTCATGTTACATGATCCTTGACCAAATAAAAACTGAACATTTAAAACTGCAATCTTGTTAAAATGAATGCTCATTTAACTCACCATGTTTCATTAGATTTTATGGCCTTTGCTCAGAGTAACACAGTTGGGCACTGTTTTATTTCACAATCATGTAATTTATATTACATTATATTTTATTTTCTGCCTCTAATAGGAGACAATAGAGTTGAATGCAAATCAAATGGGCGATTATAAGTGGAGCTGGAAGTCACCAATACCACTGCAGTGTACATCACATTCTGTCCAGCTGCGCTACAGAGACCATGACCAAACTAGTGCCTGGACACCTCTGAAAATGTTACCTGGTATGTATTCATTTTAACTTCTTGATAAAGAATTTAAAGACCTGGACAAACCTGAATGGGATCAGTTGTATTTATAAAAATACACAGTGAGCTGTTTAAGGACCAAGGGATGTGTTTCTTTTGAATGAGTCAGCTCTTTGCATCTATTTTAACCTTTTTTATGTGAATGGTAAGAGTTGACACTGAAAGATAAGCCATTTGTTTACTCATCTACTGTACAGTATGTGCATGAGGCTGTATGGGAGGGAAAATATTCCTGCTGCTTGGTGAAGATATACAGTATACAGGAGAGCTGGGTTGTGATTCCTTTTTGTGGCAATTTATGTATTGCAACACTAACTTAAAAATCTTTTTGTCAGACATTACTATTGTATACTGAAGTATTATTACAAGCATTTCATAAGTGTCAAAAGCTTTTATTAACAACAACAACACTAAGATTATGCAAAGAGTCAGTATTTGCAGCGTTGACCTTTTTTTTCAAGACCTCTGCAATTCACCCTGGTATGTCAATTAACTGCTGGCCCACATCCTGACTTATGGCAGCCCATTCTTGCATAATCAATGCTTGGAGGTTGTCAGAATTTGTATGGTTTTTGTAGGGTTGTGCCTTTTTAACAAAAAGTCAATCAGTTTGAAATCCTT
Organism: Leiocassis micropogon; assembly: GCA_028565275.1. Taxonomy (NCBI): domain Eukaryota; kingdom Metazoa; phylum Chordata; class Actinopteri; order Siluriformes; family Bagridae; genus Leiocassis; species Leiocassis micropogon. The sequence continues at coordinate 19,575,005 of JAOVVA010000021.1, forward strand.
ATTGCATCCTTATTGCAAATTTCTCTCTCTCTCTCTCTCTCTCTCTCTCTCTCTTTTTCTGTATCTATCTATCTTTTCATAAATATGATATAGATATATTGATATACATTTATACTATTCTTTCTTCACACTACAGGAAGCGACACACCTGACATACAAGAAGCAAAATTGTATCCGGGTAACCGTGAAGCACTTGTAAGTGAGGGCATCAGGTTCTGCTGCATCTTAAAGCCAGAACATAATGGAGATCTTAATTCCTCTGTACCTTTCCCGATTCGGATCAGCAATCAGACCTATGTCACGGAGCCTATACGACATTCTTCCCCATCTCCCCCGCATGGTTTTGATGTAGTGTGCAACAGCAACACAGGCTCAACTTACTACACTGGCTGTAAGTATAAACCACTAAATTCCCATAATTTCCTAGTCTTAATTAATGTTTTCTTCATTAACCTTTTTAAATATGTTTTTTTTAATACAAAATTAATACAAAATTGACATACACTTTACATATGTACAGGGCAGCCCAAAATTTTAAATCCATATGCAAAAATGTATTTAAATGTATAAACAGCAAATTCTCAAATCAATAGCATTTGACTCTCTGGCAATTGTGTATATCTTGAATACAAGAATGAACTATAGATACCTGTATATACAGTTAAACCTTGGAATGCGAGCATAATTGATACCCAAAGTGTGCTTGTTTATCAAAACATTTTTCAAATGTTTATCAAAGCAGATTTACCCATAAGAAATAATGGAAACTCCAATGATTTGTTTCACAGCCCAAAATATTCATATAAAATAATTAATACAAAATATAAAGTAAAAATGAAACAAATTAACCTGCACTTCACCTCTTAAAAGCATTGTGGCTGTAGTGATTAATACCAGAGGGAGGAGAGGAGGAGGAAGGGGGCTACTGTGTAAGACGACTTACTGTCTCACACACACACACAGACACACACACACACACCAGTTTACCAATAGAGACTCTCACTCAGACAATCGAGCACGCACACACACACAGACAAATGGCCACACTCACACACTACCTTGCCAACTGCCAGAGAGAGAAGAGGAGGACGAAGGGGGCATAATGATTAATTAGTGATTAATACCAGTGGGAGGAGAGGAGGAGAAAGGGGGCTACTGTGTAGGACGACTTACTGTCTCTCACAGACACACACACACACACACACACACACACACATACACACCAGTTCACCTACAAAGACTTTCTCTTACACAAGCGTACATACACACACACACACACACACACACACACACATACAAACACAAAAAAAATGTTTTATGCACACACACATGGTCACATTACATTGTTATAGTAAGCAGTATATGCGCACACAGATGTAGCACGCACTGAGACCGAGCATAGGACACCATTACCCACAATACTGCTCGTATTTCAAGAACGAGCATAGGAGACGATTACCGACAATACTGCTCGTATTTCAAGACCTCGCTCGTTTACAATTTTTGCTCATTTTGCGAAACACTCGCGCACCAATATAAAATAGATACTAAATTATATATTTACATAGCCACAAACACAACTGCATGCTAATTTATCCATTAGGGGAAAAATTGAGAGGTGTAATTTTACAGTAGGATTGCAAAATCATCCATAATTCACACTGAAATGACCAAAAACAATTAGGTATAATATTTTGTGCCTTTTTAACAAAAAGTCAACCAGTTTGAAATACTTATTGCTTTTTTTAAAATTTATTTCTCTTTCTCTCTCTCTCTCTCTCTCTCTATCTATCTATCTGTAAATATAATACAGTGGAACCTAGGATTACGAGCATAATTTGTTCTGGATGCGTGATCGTAAATCAAAACACTCGTAAATTAAATCATAAGAAATAATGGAAACAAAAATTATAAATTATTCGTTCCACAGCCCAAAAAATAAATACATAAAAATAATTAACACAAAATATTAAGTAAAAATTAAACAAATTAACCTGCACTTTACCTTTAAAAAAAGCAAAAATAAATCACGATAGATAAGTGTTCCACAGAGCCTTGTTTGCGTTGGAGTGTGTGTGTGCGCATGTGTGTGTGTGAAGGCAAGAGGAGGAGGGGAGGTCTAATGACAAACACACAAAGTGCAGGCTGAGAGAGAGAGAGAGAGAGAGAGAGAAAATGGATCTTTAAGCTCTCTAATGACACATGCTTTTGCTTTACATGCGCGCACACGTGTGTTATAATAAACAGTACACGAGTGCATGAAAGGACGACTTTAACACACACACAAACACAAAATAAAATATGTTTTACGCGCATACACGTGGTCACAGTGTTATAGTAAACAGTACACGTGTGCACGAATGTTGATTATACCAGTGAGAGACGTGTTCTACTGTACACAGAGAGGCTTCTTGGCTAATTCTGTATATATATACTAGGACAACTTATGTTATACTGAACTTTCTGCAGCCTAACACATGCGCTATATAAATAAAATTTAATTGGATTGAATATAAATACATATATATATATATATATATATAAAATAGAGAAACTGCACAGTCTTCAGTCACAGAAACATCCACTCACTCAAGTACAGTTTGAACTGAACAGCTATTGTTTTTGTTTGTTTGTTTGTTTGTTTGTTTGTTTGTTGGCTTACTTGTGCAACATTAGGGCAACAGTAAGGCTACACAGTAAAATCCCCAGTATTGATTTAACACATTCACAGTTCATTTGAGTCCAGCTGGCCCTGTATGGTGTTAATTCAGCGATGGTGATTTTGCTGTGTAGTGGACTGCTTATAATTAGCAAGAAACTTTTATAATACTTTCTCTTCTAATGATTACAGTGTCCCAAATGTGGTTAAAAGCTAAAATGCAATAATGTGAAAGAAAATAGCCTTAAAGCTCTTTTATTTGTGTGACAGCATATGTGATTGATATAATAAATTAATTAATAATGAATATTAGTAATTAATCTAATTAATACAATTGTATTTACCACATTTATTATTTAGTAAGTTAATTAGTTATTAAATTGGTCATGAAATCCTGACATTATTGCAGATCCTCCTGATGTCCACAACATTACATGTGAGACTCGAGATCTCCATACCGTGGAGTGTCGTTGGATTGAAGGGTATATCTTCAGGCAAACAAGCTACACAGTCAATGGAAGGTAGGAAGCTAACAATGCTGCAATGATCTGCTGTGGCAAAACCTAACAACAACTATCTAATGAAGTCCAAAATTTACCACTTGCAACATAAAGCTTTTTTCACACCAGTTATTGTGGTAATAATAACAAAACACTTATTGTTGAAGACAAGGATCTAATTTAACATTAATCAACAAACTATTAGATTTGAAAATTGGAAGGTGTATCAATCGCCAGCGGTTGCCATTAAATACAAAACACTTGAGTCTGAACTCTATCAATCTCATTCACACTAAGAAAGAAAATAATAGTTCTGGTCTGTCTTCTGTACTATTCTGTATTTCTACATTGATTTTATACTGTGTGCTTAGTCTACATTTATTTTCTCCTTCGAATGGATTTTCACAGTACTTTCTTGTGTCTCAATTAGGACTTGCACTTCTGCAAGGTTTTGTGTTCTGACCATGACAGTAGGGGTGACGAATTGGACACTAACTGCTAAAAATCAGCTTGGTAGAACAATAATCTTTGACACAGCTGATCCAAAACACAGAGGTAAAGTACATCATAGCAAGTTTAAGCTCTGATATTCATGATAAATCTTATATTTAAGATTGATCACCTTTACTGTGATTCAGGAACTAACCTGCTCCAACTTTTCTGTAGTGCACCTGAACGCACCAGAACTCGAACCCCCTGCTCCGCTTACTGCAAGAAATGCCACTCTTTCCTGGAAATGGTATAAACCACTGAAAGACACATCATTTTCAATGATATGCCAAGTAGAGGTCAATGGACACATAATCAATGTAAGTGTTTTCATTCTAATTAAAGAAATAATTCAGGCAAAATTTAAGTGAACAGCATTATTCCAAATGTAGTCACAAGGCAATAAGTGTTATAGCTGCAAATTGTGGGCCAACAGCATATTAAATCCTATGAATTAAAAATTGGATACTCAAGTTCATATGCATGTGAAGGCAGAAGAGCGAATATAAATATTTTGTTTGTAAATTTTGTTGTGTAAGAAGAATAAAACTCATGTGGGTTTAATGTTACAGGACAATAGTCAACTTCAGGGTGGTAACAGTAACTGCACATGATCACAATACAGCATTATTGTTTATTTTCCTACTTTCCTACTCACCTGTATTTAAAATATTTTCTCTTTAGGAAGCATTTAAAGTAAGAAATCTGAGCTCAGTGGTCTTGCCCGATCTGCAGCCATTCACTCAGTACTTTGCCCGTGTCCGGTGCGGCTCTTATGAGCATTTTTATAAATGGGGGGACTGGAGTAACTTGATCACCTTCATCACCAAAGAATACAGTAAGAACTAAACATATTTAAATTTTGTTTTTGATAAGTTGCCTAGAAATCCTCCTGATAATAAGAACATCCCCTAAAAGAAATCCTAAGAGGGTTGTTCAAGTCTTTTAATTGCGCACAATAACAGAAAACAGTTACTTGTTGACCGTACACAGATTTAGATTCTGTTTCAATTAATCAAAATTAAAACACTTACTGGTTTGGGCAATTTCATCAACAGGCATTTTGATAATTGCCTGGCAAAATCAGTTTAGTGAGACAGTCTGCGCATCCGATCATGTGACCATTCATGCAGGAGCTTTAATTAAAAATATACTATATATTTACTGACGTGATCTCACATGGACAGTCTGTTAAAAGCTAAGACGATTCATATACTTGTGTATATATATATATATATATATATATATATATCAAATGCTTGTATATATATACTATATATATATATACACAAGCATTTGATTTATACTGTGATATTTCTAGGAGAGAGAATAAAGTGGCTGATGAGGAAAAGAATTAATATTAAGAATTGTTTTGTGTTTGTTACACAATATTTAATGTACCTTTTACTGTATTGAAAGTCTGCCAAGTCTGCCCTCTTGCTCTGTATTTTTTATATCGTAATTAAAGTATTAGCAAATTGCTGAGGTACAAGAAAAATAAATGTTACAGCGTGTTACTCTGCTTTGTACTACCAGCTTATATATTTGTATAATAACCTCAACATCACCTTAGAGTTGTCCTGCCAATCATCACTTACTCAGGATTTCTGAAGGTTTCTATTTTCAAAATTAAATTTGGCTTTCAGAACTGGCTTGTGGGAAAACAAACTTGAAATGGCTATTATTATTATTATTATTATTATTACAACACAACATGATGTATTTTAATCCGTCCTTGTTACAGGGCATAAAAATCAGTTCAATAGAGCATAGGCTTGTTAAGAGTTTTAATATGTGTAGTTTTAATGATGGGAAATTGTAGTCATTTTTGCTTTTTTTTTAATTGTCATTTGGTGGAAATGCCATATTAAGATTTTTTTTAATCAGTTTTGATTCTCATACATTTTTTTCAAGTTCCAGATGCTGTTGATGTGTGGATGCAGGTTTTTAATGATCAGACTTATGTTGTGTGGAACGTACGTGCACTTAAGGTTACTTGTTTTAACATAACCAAATACACTGTCATTAACAATATAATATTAAGATTGTATATTTTTGTTTTCTAACTGTTCCATAGAGTCTAAGTGCAGCTCAGAGTCATGGGAAATTTATAGGCTATGAGCTGGTTATCGGAAACTCTACAGAAAGAAACAAGGAGCGCATCAACAAATCACAAGAAGAACTCTGCCACAATCTGCAATCAGGCATCGGAAAAACTCAAGTCATAAATATATCTGCTAGAAACTCTGCTTGGGTCTCTCCTCCCTCCAGCATCACCATTCCCATTATGTCAGGTGAAGAGAGGCGCTGTACAAGTGTTTATTGTGCTTTTAATGCAATGGTGCAAAAAAAATTTATAACAGGGGTGTGATTTTATTACCCTCATTATTTTCTTTTCACAGGTGGTGATGTTGACACCAGTGATATTAAAGGAAATAATGGATCGTTTGATATGGTGTGGAAACCGAGCCCTAAGTCCACTTGTGGCTATGTGCTGGACTGGTATGCAACTTACCAAGCATCACAGTGTGCTATAAAATGGATAAAAGTTTCTTCTGCTGTGTCCAGTAAAACAATTTACTCAGGTCAGTAACCACACACTCAGGTGTACAGCAGCTCATGTACTGATTTTTACATGCCAAAGCAACTTCAGAAAATTACACAGCTTATAGAGAGAGACCACTGAGCTTATACGGAAACTGAATCTTTACTTTTCCAGATTAATCTGCATAAATTTAAGCATCATCTATTAACAATATATTTAATATATACTTTGTACACACACAATATTAACTGTAAAATGTTGTGATGCAGAAGTAAAATTTTATAATGTTTTAATCATGTCTTTTTTCATGTTTACGCCTTGTTATGGATGCAGATTTTATAGACGGCGTAAAGTACACTCTCTCAGTTTATGCCTGCACTTCTGGAGCACCGTACCTGCTTCAGAGGAGAGAGGGCTATATGGTTGAGCTGCGTAAGTAACCAATATTCCTTTGCTTTTAACCTTCAATTAAACTATTCTGCATAGAAAGAGGTGTGGACTGTGGGTCAGTTTTAGGGAGCAACGTGTAGCCTCTGTGTTAGTGTCAGAGAAGGGGATGTGCCTCTGTTAATATGAGAAAAGAAGGTGTAGGGTTTGTGTTAATGACAGTGAAGGAGGTTTGGGCTTTGGTTTAATATCAGAGAAGAAAGTGTGACCTCTGTTAATCTCAGAAAAGGAGGTGTGATCTCTTTTAATATCAGAGAAGGAAGTGTGATCTCTGTGACCATCAAGTCTTTCAGCCCCAGTATAATTGAAGGAACAACCCACTTCTCCAAGCTATAATTAATAATCGTTAAAACCTTGCTGCAAAAAATTCAACCCTTTCTTTATCCGCATGGATAGGGTGTGCACATTGTGTCTTAATCAATAGAGATATATTGAGCTTTGTTTATTTTTGTTTATCACTTAGTGATACATTAAATTGTTTATCATGAGCAAATACAAACACAGACATGTTGTTTCTATCCTGTACTTGTACTCTTTGTCAATATTCTTATTTCATGTAATTTGTCTTTTTTGTTCAGCCCCATCAGGAACAGTTCAGAACCTAAAAGCAAAGCAGGAGGGCTTAAATATTTACCTCTCCTGGGCAAATGTGCCTGGACAGGAGCAGAGGGGCTTTATAGAAGGTTATAAGATTTTTTACCAAGGTGCTGGCGGAGACAAAGGGAATGTTACACTGGGTAAGTGAGATTAGCACTCGCATCTACTTTTAAGGTAAAGAACAGCTGTTGTAAAGAGACATTTGTATATATAAAAATACTATTTGCATTTCTTTTTTCTTATGGTTTAAGTCAAACAGTACACAAAATAATGTGTAAAATTGTATCCTATTCATTCAGACCCCAATACGACAGAGCACAAGTTTAATCTTTCTGTGGACAAATACACATTCACAGTAAAGGCTTTCACATCTGTGGGAGATGGCCCTGGAACTGATCTCACTCTGCAAATGGATCCTGAAGGTACAAAACCAAATCGTCTCTGCATCCACCAGTCTTAGACCTGGTAGTTTCATGGTTTGCGCACCCCTAGAAAACATGTTTGGGCTTATGGGGCGGCACGGTGGTGTAGTGGTTAGCACTGTCACCTTGCACCTCCGGGGTCCGGGTTCGATTTCCGGCCAGGCTCGATTCCCGTCTCTGTGTGCATGGAGTTTGCATGTTTTCCCCGTGCTTGGTAGGTGTCCTCCGGGTACTCCGGTTTCCTCCCACAGTCCAAAGATATGCAGGTTAGGCTAATTGGCCGTAGTGTGTGAATGAGTGTGTGTGTGTGCCCTGCGATGGATTGGCACCCTGTCCAGGGTGTACCCTGCCTCGTGCCCTAAGCCTCCTGGGAGAGGCTCCTTGTCCCCGCGACCCTGAATACAGGATAAAGTGTTATAGAAGATGAGTGAGTGAGTGAGTGAGTTTGGGTTTATTTATTGGTGTATGAGCTAATTGCCTAACACTAGCTTTAGCACTTTCATGCTGGACAATTTTCTTTAACTTTAAGAACATTTAGTCTTATCACTTGTAGGTGTACTGACCCCTAGTGTCTGTCTTTTTTCAGCATTCAAAACTGTTTTATTGTTAAGAAAAACTGACTGTTAATTGTGCATCTGACACAGATTTAGAAAAGATAACCAGGCTCCTCACCAGAAACAGCTTAAAGCTACAGCTTAATCTTTTACCAAAAAATGTATATCTGATGTAAAAAATAATATGTACAGTACTGCGCAAAAATCATTTAAAGGCACATGCCAATAAATGCTGGAGAGCAAAGAAAAAAAATTCATCATAATATGTAAACAGTAATTAACAAATTAATGAACCAAAGTCAGTATGTGGTGTAACAATGCTTTGTCAATGCTTTAGAATAAGGTACAATTTGTGCAGTTTTATAAGTAAATTAGCTACAAAGTCTTTCTTAGCTTCTACAGAGGCAAAACCCAGCAGCCTCCATTTTGTTTAATTCTTCTTCTTTTTTTTTTGGACACATATAATATGCTGCTTTCTTTTCTGTCATACAAATATTTTTCTGTAACTTTTACTTTTTTGGTGGAATACTAAAGAAATGTTTTTGTACTGACTCAATAATGAAGTCATAAAATTAAACAATAAAAAATCTATAACAAGTTTGAACTAAACACATAGGGTGTCTAAGACTCCTGCACAGTACATCTGATAATTACATTTATTCCACAATTAATTGCAGTAATAGATTAGATAGATTTAGATAGATTCTAAATTTAGAGTAAGGGGTAGAGAGATCTAGATGTAGGAATGTCATATCTTAAAGTTCAGTTTGACATCTACTGTATTTAAGCTAATTATAGCCAACCCATTAAATAAACCATCACGACAACAATAACAATAATAATAATAATAATAATAATGCTGAATGCTGTGTAGAAAAATAACCTTTCTTGTTTTCTGCAGTTGGCCTGGTGATTGTTGTTTGTCTAGCTGTAATGATGTGTGTCTTTTGCATCATCACACTCCTTGCCTACAGAAATTGGAAATGGTATGGCACTTTTAGACCTTATGTTATGCTATGAGAAAACATAAGAGAGTGTATAATGTACAGAGTGACAAAGTATTTTTTTTCCACTGTTTTGAATAAATCCATCAGGTTGAAATCAGCCCTTTGGCCTGTGGTTCCCAAGCCGAGGCTTTCAGAAGAGTTTCTTAAAAAGGTGAGTACTGGTAAACAGACCAAAGAGTGTGTCAAGAATGTTACAAACTGATTTGCATTCATGCAATCATGCATATGCCAAAAAAATCTGATCAAAAGACATTTTTGGAGTATATGGAAAATTTATTGCTGAGAATGTTGCTTTATGCAAATTCTCATTAACAAGAACAGCACTTCTCAGACCTGAGAAGAGTATTAGTTCCATTCTCTAGTTAAATCAATGACAGTTCAAGCTCAATCAACACACTACTTAATCTGATTTATACTTATTTTAGTACTGAATAATTCTGATTCAATTAGTGTTAAGGTGAGTATTGTCTGTATATATAAATGAGAGTTTTACTTGTTGAGATATCATTTTATCATACACTGTGGGCACGCTGTTTGGACAGCAGTTTTGTTGCACTAGTAGCCTTATTAGCTTCATAGCTAGACCTACAAGTAAAGAGGCACATTTCAGTCTCCAAACATAGCTTGACTAATGAATTACTTTTCTAGTAAGATAAATGCTTGGCTGAACTATTGCTTTACGGTACCACAGGATGCAATTGCTAACTGGTACGCAGAACCTCCTTGTGATAAAAGTCTTCTATATTAGCTGTTGGTTTAATCTTTAAAGTCCATTTTTAGGTAAAACACAAATAAGTTTGTCATACTTATATAATGGGTCTCCGATCAGGATCACTTTTTTTGGTATTTTATCCGATTTGTTTTTGCATTCCTTTATATAAGAATTGAAATAGCAGATAACAGAGGAACACAAGAATATAAACACACGAACAAATAAACAGACTGGCACTGTTCACTCTTTGGTACTGAATTATGAAAATGATTTTGACTCATAATCCATACTTTTATTTTTAGAATGTTTATCAGTGGCAAGTGTTGGATCAGCTGTTGTATGAAGAAAGTAAAGTGCTGAAAGTAAAGAGCTCAGAACGCTGTCCTGTGTTAATTGTACCAGAGCTACAGAAAGAACGTTATGAAACCCTGGCTCTCACCGGTCCTCACTCCAAAGGCTCATTATGGTCTGAAGATTATCAAATACTGAAAAGTAACCCACAAACTTGCCCTCTCATCGATGTTGACTTTGCTTACCAGGAGCTTCCTGGGATTCAAAACCCAACATACAACCTGCCTCTGACAAATGCAGTTAGTAACAGAAACCAAGAATCAGATTACAGGCCTCAGACAGAGAATTGCAGTATCCAGCAACGCCCTGGTAATGCTTACCAGTGGTACCATACTCCATCAAACATGACTAAATTGCATTTTAAAGACAAGTTCATCATCTAATTTTACCTGTTGATGTCAACTGCACCATATAAAACATGTATCTGCTCCATCACTACGAAGTTACTGCACTTCAGCAATAGCACACTTTTCAGAAAAAAAAAGAAAAAAAAAAGTTTATGCCAGAGTGATTTGTATCTCTTTTTGAGTATTAAAAAAACTGCTGCCCTCTGCACTTTTAATGTGAACACTGTTGCAATGTGCATTATTACATTATGATTGTATATATTTGCAGTAATTATCTTGGCACAATTTTATTTCCCATAAAATGTCTGAATATTGTCTCAATACTGTCTGTTTACTGACTTAGGGATTTTATGCACTATGTACTTTTGAATGTAATTTGTACCAATGTGATGTTGAGTTCTATGATTGGTCAGAAGATGCTTATTAACTTTTTATAACTCCAGCTCTGACAGTAGTTTCTATATGTTATTACTGTGTTTATTATTAAACTTCATATTCGTTTTATTATAAAGTATATGTGTTATTCAACAGAGGATGTACAATATAATCACGGAGGTGGTGACATTTCCTGTAAGGAGACATTTATTTAACAGTTATGGTAGGAGTCTCCAGTGTCAAAACTTAAAATTTTGTAAAGCTGTAAATTTGGGTCATCGTGTTTAGGACATAGGGGTTTATGCTTTCGGGCTCTCTGTATATGCCAAGTATTAAATGTTAAGTGTTAAATTTAAGAGAAAAAAAAGGTGAGGAAACAATTATTTATATATGACCTTTAAACATAAGTAATACGTTTCTGCAGACATTGCCATAATGTTAGTGTCACGATATTGTAGTTGCAGGTGAGGCATAATTGCAGAGTTTAAGATTTTAAAGTATTTTAATAATATAAAGAAACGGAAACAAACTAAGCACGAATAAACTAAACAGGAAGCTATGGCTCAAACAGATTAACAAAACAGGACAGCATTGTAACAGACTGAATCCACAGTAGAACAAAATAGCATTTCAAACGTAACCAAAACAGAACAGATGCAAGACAAAGCACTAACTAAACACATGGCTACTTATACAGAAACTAATGAGCCAAACTAATCAGTCACTCAGGTGAGTGCTCCCATCACCTGACCGAGGTGCATTCTGGGACATGAAGTACAAACACAAGACCAAATGTATCTGGGCGCAAGGTGCCCTCTAGTGGTTATCCCTGACAGTTTGCTTTGAAAAAATTCCATTGAAAAATTGCTGTGGTATAAGATATAAATAAAACATGTCAAATGCTGTATTACCTCCTTAATTAACTGATATTGGTGACCTTGGCTAGCTAATTGTATATATTACATATAGCTAGGGTTTAGATCATTGGTTCCCCTCTGATGCAAAGCCTGGTAATATACTCTGATGGCAAATTAATTTGTTGTTAGTTTTTCAGCTGCTCCTGTCGAGGCGTTGCCATGTCGAGGCGATCCACACACAACTTAACACGATTTTACACTGGATTTCCTTCCTGACAAAACCCTCCCATTTTTATTTGGGCTTGGGACCACTGCATTTAGTGGATAGGGTTTTTGGGCATTGAGTGGGAACTAAACCCAGGCTTTCCGCATTGCAGGCTAGAAAAAATCAATGCCCTGATGGCAAATGAATTTATTATTTATTTATTTGAAGCTAATTGTGTTTAGAGTGACACTGATGCAGGGGGTAGTGTTGCCACCTTGCAGCTCCAGAGTCCTTGGGTTTGATCATGATAGTGGGTTAGTGTCTGTTTACAGTCTATAAATTTTCTATAAAACACCACAACTCTGATTTCATCATCATAGTAGTATATACTGCTTTATCCTGTATGCAGAGGAACCTGGAACTTATCTCAGGAGACTTAGGGCATGAGGCGAGGTACATCCTAGATGGCGTGCCAATCCATCACAGGACACACGCTCATTCACACACTACAGGCAATTTGAGAATGCTAATTAGCCTAATCTGCATGTCTTTGGACTGTGGGAGGAAACTGGTGCACCCAGAGGAACCCCACATAGAATGGGGAAAACGTACAATCTCCGTGCACACAGACCAGAGGCAGGAATCAACTCCGGACCGTGGAGGTGCAAGCTGCCACTATGCCACCGTGCAAGTTGCCACTCTGATTACAATATTTAGCAAAATAATATTGATTATTATTTTAATCGTACTTTTGTAGCTCCTCCACTCAGTGGATAACAGCAAAAAGCATTACAGTATACTAACATACTTACTAGACACACTGTTTAGTACTGTAGTATGCTGTAGTGGGCGTTAGCAAGAGGGGTTGGTGAGGCCTGTGTCGTATTTGATTGACAAGGAAAACACCCAAACGCGTGCCTGTTTTTTCAAGTCTCTGGCCAATGGGTGCTTTCGGGGGCGGGGTTTTTAAACTCCCGGTTGTTGTGCCGCTGTTTTCAATTGTTGCAACTGACACCAGATATGAAGGGTTGCTAGCTTAAAATGCCTTATCTAAAGTTAAAGGTATGATATTTATTATAGGTTTATCGTTTTATTTTATTCAATTATTTTATCGTTTTCGGTGTGCAAGTTAAAACTTGCAAAAATAAATGTAGGATTTAAATCACTTCGCCCAGCTGTTGGAATCACCGCGTCTCTAATCTACAACGGGTATGTAGCCTGTTAGCTTAGCTGGCTAACAAGTCAGTTTGTGTGTTTCGTAGATAGCTTGTGACATTTAATCCATTTTATTAACATAAAATAAGTTAGATTAGCGTTGGTTTTCAGAAAAGGGGTAAATAAACATATGTTGTTCATGTTATTGAATTAAAAGACAGCTGTCTTGCTGATATTTACCGGATAATGTTAACTAAATTAGTATTAATAAAGTGCACGTGAGCAAGTTTTTCAAAACTGGACACGAGATAAAAATAAACATTTAGCTATTAAACACGTGACTAGCGAAGGGAAAGGAAGCAGTTTAGCTATTAAATTCTGGTAGTGATTATAACATAAAATAATTCTCCGCTAACCAAGTCTGTTAACACCCGCTCTGTCCTCTGTGTAAACGGTTTACTATTTCAGAACGTATTAAAGCATTTTATAAGATTAATCTGCAGTATAGGTGACTGTGGTAGTGTACAGAAAAGTTATCTGCACAATTCCTCAGCTCCAGAGAGTTTTCACATTATCTTATACATTGTACCCTGTCTGGCATCAGCCAGGTTTATTCCTAATTCCTTCATACGAGCATTTACACAAAAAAGTAATTCATGAAACTCAAACAATTTCAGGGACAAAAATGAGTGTGTCTTAAGCAAAATCACATAAAAAGTGAGTGCTAATATTTAGCACAACAGTTCCACAAACACCTTTTTTTTTTATATCAACAGGTTATGATTTGTTTGTTTATTTCACATGTCATTCCAAGAATGGCGGAATTAACTGACCACAACTAAAGGAACCGACAGTTGGTGTCATTAACACAAGTGAAACTAGTTATAAATTCTTACTGGTAAAATTTTAGCCAAATGTGAGGAGAATAAACCATGAAGGTGATGGACTGTCCTGTAAATCTCACATGTTTCTGTTTATATTTCCACTTATTCTGCTGTAGAATATCTGCTCCATTAACTTCACAGTTCCATGGTTAAATTCCAGGGTGTGCTATCACTTGTTCAACACCAAGTAGTGCCCTTGGTTAGGGGTTACAGAGGGATTTGGGATTAAGCCTTATGTTAAAAGCAAGTTAGCTTTCTAGCTCAGTGTGGGTGTAAATAAAATACCATTTGCCATTTGAACTCGCATGGACAAAATTGTTGGTACCCCTCCTTTAAAGAAAGAAAAACTCTCAATGGTCACTAAAATAACTTTTTAGTGACAAAATAAATTGACAAAAGTGATACTAAGAATTTTTTTTACTGAAAATTAACTAATTTAGCATTTTAATCAAACTAATAAAGCTGGCCTGGACAAAAATGATGGCACTCTTAACTTAATATTTTGTTGCACAACCTTTTGAGGCAATCAAGTGATTTCTGTAACCCTCAATGAGACTTCTGCACCTGTCGACAGGTATTTTGGCCCCCTGCTTTTGATCAAACTGCTACAGCTATCTCATGTATGAAGTGTACCTTCTCCAGACTACATGTTTGAGCTCTTTCCACAGATGTTCAATAGGATTTAGATAGGGGCTCATATAAGGCCACTTCAGAATTGTTCAGTGTTTTGTTTCTAACCATTTGGGATGTTTTTAGCTGTGTGTTTTGGGTCATTATCTGTTGGAGGACTGAGACCAAGCATTCTGACTTGGGCAGCACATTTCGCTCCAGAATACCTGGATAGTCTTGAGATTTTCAAATGGGATAAGATATACTGGAGAAAGGAACTTGATTAAGTTTAAAATCAGGTTGGCCGTAATAGAGAGTATTGCATCCTAATCCGTATTTTTTAAAAATCCAATTCTTCTTGAGCAGCTATAGGATCATCTATCTATAAGGTAGATCAAGAAAGTAGGGGGGTGGAATAAAGTATCTAAGAAATGTGTATTTAAAAAAAGATTTAATCTAATTTTTTTTCCAGACTACTGAATATACCCTAAATTCATCATGGAGGTTGGCACAGTCATACAAGAAGATGTGACGTTTCGTGGGGTTGAATTTGCTATTAAAGTGGAGCTGCAGGATCGCTTACTAACAGTTGAGATTTCTGATCTCATGACAGCTGACCAGTGGAGTGGAGAATTCGATCCAGCATGTAAATGTGCACTTCTTCAAATACTGTTTGAAATTAATATTATGTTCTGCCTCAAAATTTCCTGACTTGTTTGTTGCTCTCTTTCAGACATTGAAGATCTCACTCGCAAAACTGGAAACTTTAAACAGTTCCCGATATTCTGTAGCATGCTTGAGTCTGCAGTCAGTAAGGTAACTTGCAGTGGTAACAACATGGTCTGTTATCAATTCAAGAAACAAGAACTCATTTACATTTGGTTTTCTGTAATTACTAAAAGAGCGTTCCAGTGTAAGATGAATAAAACATTTGGAAATATTCTGTTCTTGGAAAATATGGTGGTAAACTTATAACCGCACATTACTTCTTTGAGTCTTTGCTTACTTATTCAGCAGGCTTTATTTTCTGATATGGTTTTAAATACCCAGTCTAGTGAGTCAGTAACGCTTGATCTGCTGACCTACTCGGACCTGGAGCTTCTGCGAAACAGGAAGGCAGGTGTGGTGGGAAGACCTCGTGCCCAGCAGCAGTCTCCCGCTCTCAGCACAAAACGTTACCTCATCCTCATCTACACTGTGGAGTTTGATAGGTCAGTATTGTTTAAATCAACAGTTTAGGGAAAAAATGACACAATTTTTGCACAATTTTCCACTCCATCTAAATATGGATTTACAACCAAGATATATTTCGTGTATGAAGTGCTACCAAGTTTGTCTCCTGCAGAATCTTTCATACATGCCTGCATAAATGTTAATTTACTAGCTTAAAAGAATGTTAAGCTCTATATTTTAATGTTAAGTAACAATGCTATTCATAACTTTCATGTTTTAACTGCTTTGACTCTTTTTACTCTTTAACATATTAATCTTAATAATCTTTAACACATTAATTTTAGTTCATTTTAATAGATTATATTATGTTCAACTGTGTCCTAAACCACATGACAAAACATCTAGCTGCCATTGAATAGCTGGATATGGTTCGAGGTAGATTATTACTGAAAATAAATTACTGGGAGGGACAGACTTCCATTTATTCTTCACTTTATCATTTTAGTGTAAACCTAAAGAGGTAAACATTTGACACCCAACCTGTTTTGGTTCATTATTTTAAATGCCTTGTGCTCTCACTAGGATCCACTACCCTTTGCCACTGGCGTATGTTGGTAAGCCCAATCCTGCAGCGCTCCAGAGAGAGATCAGGGCTCTAAGGGCTGAACTAAATACTTTAAGGATGAGGGGAGACCATACGGTGTCGAACCAAGAGACGCGCCGTCTGCGTGCAGAGTTAGTCCTGTTTTTGCATTTCAACAATCTATAATGTGAAATAGTTCAGAATAAAGCAGCATGCTTCATTAATGAATCGATATTTTTTACTAACTGCTGGAATATAATGTGCTACAACAGGTTAGCTGTGGTAAGGGAGGAGAAGGACATGCTGGCCAACGCTCTGGAGCGTCTGCGAGCAGCTGGGGCTGGCCCCACGTCAGGAAATCGGGGGCTCAGAGAAGTGGTGCAGAGTCTAGAGGAGGAGCTTTTAAGAGAAAGAGCAAAAAGCCAACGTTCAGCAAGCAAGAGGGGTCAAGAACAGCGTCATTTAATGGAGCAGGTTAGTCCTTGTAACCTAGTGTTTACACAGCCATGGATTTTAACCTGTTTTTCAGAGTGTGATGGAGCCAAGTGCTCTGTAGATGTGCACTTATACAGTTTATGTTAAGTGCCTTTGGATGGTAGACCTGCTACTCAGTAATGTAAAAAAATGTTGCCTGGTAGTGTCGTTTCATTATTACTCTGGACTTATGGACCTTGAGTTTCTCACTCGCCAAGCTTAATGCTGCATATGGGTTATGCCGTGTCAACATAGATTATTGCTGCATGTTTGAGATTTTATTTAGAATTTTTTTTTCTGTGACGAATGACAGATGTATTTAAAGTATGTTAAAATAATTTTAATTTCATTTTCATGAAAAACATAACTAGTTCATAACTCAACAATAATATTGTAATGAAATGACTCATATGTGAAACACCGTGATATGAGGCATTTTGGGTCCAACCCAGAAACCAGCATAAAGCAACAAAAGATGATCCAAGCTAATTTTAACTCTAGATCAGTTGAGGTTATATGTTTAATGTTAACTTACAGTGAGGCAAAAAGGTATTTAGTCAGCCACCAATTGTGCAAGTTCTCCCACTTAAAAAGATGAGAGAGGCCTGTAATTTTTATCATGGGTATACCTCAACTATGAGAGACAAAAAAAAAATCCAGAAAATCACATTGTAGGATGTTTGGTCAATAACAAAATTTCATCTCAATACTTTATGTACCCTTTTTTGGCAATGACAGAGGTCAAACGTTGTCTGTAAGTCTTCGCAAGGTTTTCACACACTGCTGCTGGTATTTTGGCCCATTCCTGTTCATTCCTGATGTTTTGCGACTCTCGCTGGGCAACACGGACTTTCAACTCTCTCCAAAGGTTTTCTAGATGGTTGAGATCTGGAGACTCCAGGACCTTGAAATGCTTCTTACAAAGCCACTCCTTCGTTGCCCTGGCGGTGTGTTTGGGATCATTGTCATGCTGAAAGACCCAGCCACGTTTCATCTTCAATGCCCTTGCTATTGGAAGGACGTTTTCACTCAAAATCTCATGATACATGGCCCCATTCATTCTTTCCTTTACACGGATCAGTCGTCCTGGTTCCTTTGCAGAAAAACAGCCCCAAAGC
>JAOVVA010000021.1:19630648-19644653 GCA_028565275.1 Leiocassis micropogon
ACCGTTATGATTTCAGATAATATTTTCAGGTCATTTTCTTACCTGTATTAACACCTACAATAACTTGTCAGAATCAGTGCATTTCTTCTCGCAGTCCTGCTTAGCTGCCATTGGCTGCGGTGAAAATATTTAGAGCCAGTTATTTTCCTCGTTCCCGTTGATTGGCCAGCGCACAACCAATCAAACGCGTCAGCTATGTATCAAAAAATATGTATTCCAGCATTCCAGTTCTTAGTACAGCACGGTTGCTATGCTGTTACTGCGCGGAAAATCTTGTACAGTTCTAATAAATTAATTTGTCAGTAATAAGTAACTCACAAACTCACCAAAAATAATGAATAATTTATTTACTGGACATACATACTTGTAATTTGCTTGTTATACTTACTTGTGTTACTGACAGGTTAACGATATATTATATACATCAAAGTACCACACAACAGCGAGGTGAAACTGACTCATTTTAGTGACTCGATTACGGGTTCGGATTCGGTACATCAACCGATTCGAATTTTTTTACTCACTCATTTTTTTTTGTTCACATAAAACAAAGACGAATTACAACAACTTTTGTTTTAAGTGACCAGCGTAAGCTATTATAAGGGATTTTACAGTCTGTTTAATAAATCCTATAAAAATAAGGAATGCGACTTATTATTAGTCACATAACCACAACATATTAACATTTTCCTCAAATATTCAAATTCTAATTCACTTGACTTATTATTATTATTATTATTATATTACTAATATTGAATATTTAATTTATTGTTAATTGTGCATAGTATATTTCATGTATTTCACACTGTAAGTCGCAGCTTTATATTACTGGTGTATGCTGTTATGAAATAAATGTTAAGACATTTTATGGAAAACTAGTTGTTTTTAAATAACCTTAAAGTTTCCCCCCATTTTTCTTTTTTTTTCAATTTTCGCAAACGAGTTCTTGCCTTTCTGCGAAGGTGAATAACGGAATCGTTTGGAGAGTTGGCTCACTGAATCTTTTGCATGCGGTACTGTGAGTCTCTGGTACATCGCTGTCACACGGTGCTCGAGCAGAGAGAGACGCGCGCGCTGTGTACTGTCCGAGACAAAGAACTGCGAACTGTATGTGAGGAAACGCATTTGGGAATTGTCATGTAGAATGGCAGGGACGATGCAGTTTACCGTCCTTTCCTAAAACTAGGTGACTGCATTAAGGTTGATTTTTGTGTGCCGCTTCTATCCCAGCAAACTGGCTGAACTCTCCGTGCCACTGCAGGTAAGTGCACTCACTGCTCCACACTATATCCTGTACCGTATGTACAGTAGCCTAGTATTGCTGTAACTGGTACAGAGACACTGCGCACTTTTGCTCGTCATTGCTATAGTACTTGTTAAAGTCTGGGGTCTTTTACAAATATACATCGACCAAAATGTTTATTTTAAAAGGTCTGTGGATAATTATACTCGTAATACATTAACTTTAAGATCAGATTATTAACTGAGTACTCAATATCACTGTGCTGTAGAATTAATATATAATCTGTTGTCTGTGATTATTGTATTATCTCTCAAAGTGCTAGGCCTATCCATTCTGTTGTTTGACATTGAATTATGTTCAGTGCTGCAGAGTAATTCTAGTGGGATTTAATTCATAATTGGTTTGACTCCTGGGTTCATAAAGTATTGCTGTCAGAGCACACTATATGGCCAAAAGTATGTGGACACCCGACCATCACACCAATCTGATCTGGTTGCACAACCCATTTCTAAACCATTCACTCACTAACAATACCGCTGTATCCTGTATACAGGGTGGCAGGGGCCTGGAGCTATCCCAGGAGACTTATGGCATGACGCAGAGTACACCCTGGATGGAGTGTCTAATCATCATAGGACACACACGCACATACAGTACACACACTCACACGCTTATTCACACACTACAGACAATTTGGGACTGCTAATTATCCTAATCTGTATGTCTTTGGACTGTGGGAGAACATGCAAACTCCATGCACACAGACCCGAGGCGGGACTCAAACCCGGACCTTTAGGTGCAAGGTAACAGTGCTAACCACTAAGCCACTGTGCCGCCCACATCCCAAAACCATGGGTATTAAATAGAAGTTGCCCTGCTTTTGCCACTATTCCTTTGGGAAGGCTTTCAACAAGATTTTGTAGTGTGTATGTTCGAGACTGTGCTAAAGAGCAGTTGTGAGTTCGGTCGCTGGTTTTGGACAAGAAGACCTGGCTTACAATCAATTAAATTAATGTGTCTAGAGGGGTTGAGGTCAGGGCACAGGGCAGGCCACTTATCAAACCATGTCTTTACGAGCCTTTTTTTGTGCAGGGGCACAGTCTTGTTGGAACAGGACAGGGCTTTCCCCAAACTGGCACTGTAAAAGGAGGCATACAACTGTCTAAAATGTGTTTCAAGACTGTAGTATTATCATACTGTACACAGCTATAAACCCAGCTATAGAAACCCATGTCATTAAGCTTGTGATGCGCAGTTCTGTTGTTGCTAATTTAAAGAACTGACAAAGTGGCAAAGGTGATATGTGCTGAATGCTGAAATTTTAAGAACTGTCAAGTGGCAAATGTGATATCCTAAAACAGTGCCATGTTTAATGTAACTGATTATTGTTACCAATGGGTGCGGCTGAAACACTTAAACTCAATCATTAAGAGGGGCATCACATGTATGTGTACATATAAGAGATCAGAGAAAAAATCTCTGGCACACTAACGAATCTGTGATGTATCACAATTCTTTAGTGTGCTGGTTCATGTATTGCCACACTGACTTCAAAAGTTTGTAAAATACATTTTTAACTTTTATATGTTTGCTTTTGAGGTGGTGAAAGTCGTAGTTCCTTGACAATTCTACAGGTGGTGTGCTCAGAACTAGTCACCTACTAGCACACATTGTTGTGGTAAAAGCAATTTATTTTGCTAGATTTGTTTAGAATTGTAACAAAATGTGTAAAAATTTAATATAAAATCGTGATACTTATTGAATTGCTATACGAAGCGAATCAGCACATAGGTATCATGATAATATTGTATCGGGTTGCCAGTGGTGATTCCCATCCCTAGAAGATACAAGTACATATACATATGATACAGAAGATATGATACAGTACAGTACATATACATATACGTTTGGCCATATAGCAGGGCAATTAATTGAAAATAAATCGACACTGACATTCATAACTCTTTCATTCAAAAAAAAATCTCCCAAATTTCATAGTTGAGCATATTTACTGTACAAACCTTGTCAGTAAACTATGTGGGGACAATGACAGCTACAAGGTTTTCCCAGACCACCAGAGATATAGGCTCAAAACGTGTACCTGTATATGGCTTACATCTGCAGTGTGAGTTTGTGCATAAAAGGGATATTTTAACCTCATGTCACATTTGCAGTAAGTTGTTAAAATGGATCAGGAAAGGATTTCAAGCCATTCCTAATGCTCAAGAACACCAGCAAACCACAGGAAGTGTCATTAACTCCAAATAAGGAAAACTTCAAATAGTGGTGAAGCTTCTTACAAATGACCTACAAAAATTCACATTGATGACTCATCCAAAGTCTCAAAAGCTTCCAAAAGAACATCTAAAGAACTGCAGAAGTCACTTGCCTCCAGTAAGGTCAGAATTCATTATTCCATCATTATAAAGCTGGAAAATATGTGGTCATTAGTCCCTGATCTGAAGTTGAAATGAAATAGAATCATGTAGCAAGAAAATAGCACATAATGAATAACCACAAATCCACAACAAGGTTACAACTGTTTAAAATCAGAGTGTCAGAAATCACATTATAATTTAGATATGCACTTTGCACAATGATAAATGGTTAGCTGCTGACACAAACTTAATCTGGATTAAGGCTAACATTTTTTTGCAGAATTATTCCAATAGAATTTGTGGTTGATGTAGTGGAAACTGGCAGTGTAAATGAACCTCAGACACGCATTCTCTGTTGGTCATGGGAGGCCTGGAGCCTATCGCAGGGGACTCAGGGCACGAGGCAGGGTACAGCCTGGACAGTGTGCCAATCCATTGCAGGGCACTAGCATGCACAAACTCACACAGTTTGGGCCATGCCCATTAGATTTGGGCCATGCCCATTAGACTAATCTGCATGTCTTTGGACTGTAAGTAGAAACTAGAGTGTAAATGAAACTATTTTAGCTATTCATGTGTGTGTTCATACAGTAGATTGTGTTGCTTTCAACGGTTTGGAGATGAAGCGCAGAAGGTCCAAGCCCACTCAGCTGAGCTGTATTTTTGGCCTGTGCAGTCAGCTGCCAATTTGCAGAATGAGATTGTTGCTGCTCTGCTTATGTGTGCTGCTGGCAGTGACTCTGAGTCTTGGATTAATGCTGTCTGATCATGATTCAAGAAGTTCTGAAGATTTATCAGCCAGAGTTCCAGACCTGAAAAAAGACAAAGTATGTATCACGCATCTCTCTCTTTCTCTCTCTCTCTTTGTTTTGCGTGTTTCATTGAGAAGTTACAGACCTGTCAAAAACAGAGACCTTTTGATGAATTCTTATGAAATAAAAACAGGTGTAAGTGGGCATGTCTTAAAAGCATGAGGGCTTGAATGCTTAATGGAAATATGGGTGTAGCTTTGAGCACTTATATGTAAGTCAAGAAGACAGATGCACAGATCTGTCACTGTATTGCTCAATGCTCATATAACCTGAGATTTATATATATATTTTTTTAAATTATTTTTTGCTAATGTGGATTTTAAAGACATATTTATCCACTCTCATAAGGTGTTCAAGTCAAACCTTTTGAAATTTGAATGGTGCAAAAGTTTTAAAGAAGGCCTTTATTTCTTTGAATGACAATCCTAGCCAAAGTGGCGCAGAGCCGACTGCAGCTGTTTCCTTGAACATTCAGTGAGTGGAATGCCTGGTCTTTGAGAATTGATGGATAACTTAATAACACAATCATTCATTGACACCATTTGCACATCTTGCACACCACAGGCAGTCTGATCACAGCACGGGCCTTTATAGTACTTTATAGCACTAGTGAGACACTGGGATAAGCAGATTTATTCCAGCGTGTATTTGTTTTTCCATAATGTAGCAATAAATGTATTTTTTACTCTCATAAGTGTGTTCTGTTATTTTGCACAATCAATAGTTCTGGTTTGAATTGAACATCCCTTTTATATTATACTACACTGCCTGGAAAAAAGAACTGTCGAAACTACGAAATGCTACAACCAAATGCATTGTTTTTTTTCCCCACACGCACAATGCAAAGAGAACTTAAGGGACTGGGACTAAACAGCTGTGTAGCCTTAAGAAAACAACTTGTCAGTGAGGCTAATTAGAGAAAAAGGCTTCAATTTGCAATTTTGTTAGCAAGTATAAAGAATGGACTGTGGAGCATTGGGAAAAAGTTGGGGAGTCCAGATTTACCCTGTTCCAGAGTGATGGGCACGTCAGAGTAAGAAGAGAGGAGGATGAAGAGACACCCCCCTCATGCCCAGTTCCTACCCTACAAGACTGTCAGGGCAATGTTGGCTACTTCCTTTTTAGCTTTATCTTAGGGTGTTTCCTCTTGCCTTGTTCACTGCATTATAAACATTTTAATTCTAAATAACAGTGCTTTTAAGACCTTGTATTTATTTTTTCTTAGCTGACCCACAGACCAAGTAAAGCCACTGCAGCCCAGGTGAAGCGGCTGGTCTCTGAAGTAAACTGGACTCGGTTATGGTATGCCCATCTCCAGCCCATCCTCATAGAGCGACACCCAGGCTCCCGTGGTAGCCGTACTGTTCGAAGGGTAAAGTTCTGAGAGAGTAATACCACAATTCATGTTTTTGGTAACCACACATACACAATCTGTAGATATGGTATACAAAGATTAGGTTTAACAACTCTAGTGTATTTGTCTTTGAATTGTTTAATTTCCCCTTCCTGTGTTTTAATGCAGCACGTGTCGTCTGTGTTGGACTCTCTGTCTGCCGGGTGGTCAGTACAGATCGATTCCTTCAACTCCGAAACCCCCCGTGGCCCGGTCAACTTCTCTAACATCCTGGCAGTGTTGGACCCCTTGGCTCCACGGCGTCTACTTTTAGCTTGCCATTATGACACAAAGAACATACCTTTAGGGAATCAGGAGCCAAAGCAGGTGTTTGTGGGGGCGAGTGACTCAGCAGTTCCATGTGCTATGATGCTGGAGCTGGTCACTGCACTGGACAGCCATCTAAAAATGCTCAAACAGCAGGTACGTTTTGTTAGTCGTCCCTATCTGTAATCATCTACATTCCCTGCGTACCCTGAACACCTGTACACCTGCTCATTTAGGAGGTTATCCAGTCATGTGGATGGGCTACGACAGCAGAAGACCACCTTTGGTTCCACTTCAAGAGTCTTCATCTGTCCAGTTTGTGTGAGCCTATGTCCATGATAGCCTCAGTATCCTGTTCTTCTGGCAGGTTTACCTGTATATAGAGTAACCTTGATTAGATTGATAAAGGTTGATAATAGTGACTTTTTGAATAAAGGCAATGTTCACTTTAGATGCCATATTACATGTCACAGAGGTGAGACTAACTCGACTAGGAATTTATATATTTAGCTTCTTCCCAGTGGAATTGAGTTTCTGTACTAAATGGTGTATAGGGATCATTCAAATGAATAATTGATGACTTTCTCCAATATACAGAAGGACAAAAAGTCCAAAGTCACCTCTGGCTGTCACAGAAATCCTTTTAATTTCTTTATAGGAGAAAGACAGTTCCCTAACGGTAAAGTAACCAGGTATGCTTTAGATTCCTGGTTAACAAAATAAATTTACCGACAGATGTGGCAGCAGGAACTTTAGTGTTAGCGCATTTTTGAACATATAGGAAAATGTTTGGGACAGAGGAGCAACATTTTTGTCTAATAACATTTAAGAGAGCCTAATCAAAGTATTTGCTAAAGAAACAACTTTTTATAGTGGCGGTAACATAAGTGATAACATGAACAGCATTGTATAGCAGGCAGGATGTGGACAGCTACTGTATATGTGGGGCTTTTGCCATGCATTCGGATATATTAAGATTAGGACTTTCGCTTTCTGACATGGTACTGTACATTATCATGCTGGAAGTAATGATCAGAAGATGGGAATATTGTGCCCATGAAACAATGCACATGCTCAGCGACAATTCTCGTTTAAATATCCTCTTAATTGGCTCGGAATGGCTGTATGGTACGGGGAGGGGGAGATCATTAGGATCGTAAGAACATGATGAGCAGCACTGAGTACATCTGAGCAGTGTTCCTGTGTCTGCTCTTTGTGTAGATGGCTCAGGTGACACTGCAGCTGGTTTTTTTTGATGGGGCAGAAGCTTTTGAGGAGTGGACTTCCTCCGACTCCCTGTATGGTTCCCGCCATCTTGCTGAACACATGTCTCGTGTTCCACATCCTCCTGGCTCTGAACAGACAACACTGTTGCATGCCGTGGTAAGAGTGTGTAGTTTTGTTTTTTTTTGGAATTTCTATAAAATTGTTTCTGAAATCAACTATACTGATAATCACAAAATTGTATTGCTATCACCAGGATCTCTTCATTCTCTTGGCTCTGATCGGTGGCCCAAGTCCAACATTTGTGAATCATTTTGCGAACAGTGCTCGCTGGTTTGATCAACTTGTACTAGCAGGTAATGAAAGATGAAATTTTAGGTCTGAACAGAGATGCTTTTAAATGCAGGTACTATTTTAAATGCAGTTTAACTGTTTCAATATTTATAACAACAGCTTGGCTCACTCATTAATGAGTCTGTAAAAAAATATAAAGCTCCACAGTTTAGAGGTTTACTGAACCGTTACTACTACTACTACTACTATTACTACTAATAATACTACTAATACTACTAATACTCCTCCTTCTCCTCTACCCAATCCTGCTGCTTTGACTCCTCCTCCTACTACTACTACTCATAATAATAATAATAATAAAAGAAGATTTATGGATGCAGTGAGAGAGGACATAAAGTTAGTTGGGGTGGGAGAAGAGGAAGCAGAGGATAGGGTTAGGTGGAGGCAGATGATTTGCTGTGGTGACCCCTGAAAGGGATTAGCTGAAAGACAAATAATAAAAATAATAATAATATACATTTTATTGGTTAAGTAACTGCTGGATTAAAAACAGTGCAAATGAAAGTAAAAACGATAAAACACACTGAACACCAATCAGTGACAACATTATGACGACCCACCTAATATTGAGTAGGTTCCCCCTTCTGGCACCATAACAGTGATGCACTGTGTGTTCTGACACATTTCTATCACAACCAGCATTAACCATTTCATCAATTTGAGCTACAGTAGCTATTCTATTGGATCTGACGTGCCAGACTTTGTTTCTTATGTGCATCAGTAAGCCTTGGCCACCTATGACCCTGGTTCACCGGTTTTCCTTCCTTGGATCACTATTGGGTCCTGATCACTGCAGATCAGGAACATCCTACAACAGCAGCAGTTTTGGAGTTCTCTGACCTAGCTCTCTAGTCATCGCAACCTTGCACTTGTCAAAGTCAAATCCTTATGCTTGCACATTTTTTTTTTTACATCCTACACAATAGGGACTTACGCAATATTAGGCAGGTGGTCATAATGTTATGGCTGATTGGTGTATATCCAAGCATATAGCCGTCCTCAGGATCATGTATTTTATACTGAAATACTTTTGTTATGAATAAAATTATGATTTTGTTTTAAATTAACTCTGTATCTTTGAAGAAAAGAGACTCCATGGTCTGGGATTGCTGTCGTCCCACCCCAGTGAGCAGACGTACTTTAGAAAAGATATAACTATGGGGCCGGTAGATGATGACCATACACCTTTCCTTCAGCGAGGTAAGTACAAGAACCTTAGCTTAAATACATTTTCCTTGAACATTTCACTCCTTTTTATTTCCAAAAAATAAAAATAAAAAAAGCGCTTAATATTAGCTCGGTTCTCATTCTTTCTGCTTGATTGCAGGGGTTCCAGTGCTACACATAATTGCTACACCCTTCCCATCATATCGGCATACAGTGGAGGACAATGCAGACAAGGTTCACAGTGATACAGTGGAGAACCTCACCAAAGTACTGGTGGTCTTTTTAGCAGAATATCTCGGGTTGTAGAAGAAAAAATACTCTATCATGAGACTTCCATATACCGCTCAGAACCAAAAGCTAAATCTGTAAAGCGGCCTTATTGCATTGTTAATTCAAAAATACAGCATAACTGATATTTTTTGGTAATTAAGTTACACCAAATAATATATGCAATAAGCTCAAGTTACATTTCAATAGCCTTAGTCTGTGTGTATAAGCAGAGAATGAATGTACATTAGCTTTATGTTCCTGAGGAGTTTACACTGCCTCTCTAGAGTGCAATAACAATCAATATTGAACCTGTGCAGCAATATATACACACCCAATTATGTCTGTTAACTTGTATTTACATGCACTTACAGTATATAATGCACTTTTACAGTATAATGTAATGAAATGCTGCTGTATTATAACAAGAAACAGGAATAACATTAATACTTCTGTATAAAATAGGGTTGTCTTTCAGGAATCTCTCTTTAGTAGCATAGTGATGCATTACTGTTCAAGTCTGTTCAATTACACTATATTAAGGTCCGGCATTTGCACTGTTGCACTTCTCAAAACTGTTTAGGTATACACACATGATTGCAAATGATACTCTTGTATGTCATTTCTAAATTAAAGAAAACATTTTAGCATTTTGCTTTTTCCTTCATTACTATGCAGTAAGTTGTGATACTCTGTTGGGATAATTTTCTGGCCAGTGTGACCAATTACACCACTTTGAATAACATAAAGGTGAGTTAAAATGTTAACATATAGAAAAACTTTTAGCAAAATCATAATATTAATGAAAATAAATTTATAGCTTTACAAATTTTCCTATTGAAAATATTGCCTTTTACACTTTGCTTTATGGACAAAGAAGTTGAGAGCTGCTGAACATACGTACATACATACATACGTAGCTCCAGTTTTCTGTCACATAAAAAAAAACTGTTAGCATTGTTAGGTAGCAAAATGACATGGCATTAGCAGTTATGCTACATTGTACAGACTACAGTCCGAGTATGGTTTATATACAGTATAAAACACAGTATTTGTGACAATAACTCGGTAGTTACCGCGCCAATACAGTCAGAACACAAGATGGCGCTGTTGTACGGTCATCGCATTAACGCATCATAGCGGCGAGCAAAAACAAAGGTCATGCATCAGTACTGTAGCTGCTAGTCTGCTAAATATCTAGCAGGAGCTTTAAATAGTGAGCTGGGAGATTTAATAGACACGAGTAAAATCATTTCTACTAACAAGTACTGATGCCTCAGTGACACAGCAGGTAAAGTATCGTTGCAGTGTGTGAATCTTACCTTCTCTACTGGATAATTAAGTGCAGTTTAATGGAACCGACAGTTTGTCACCTCGTTTCTGTAGTAACAGCTCAATTACAGGCACTTGTATGGAGGACACTCCATCCATCCATCATATAAGGAGGCTCGGGTGTCAGTCAGAGTTAAGGTCACCTAAAGCAACCCTTTTTTTTTTTTCCCCCCAAACATGAGACTGTATTGACACTTTGTGGTATCTCAGTAACACTTACCAGAAAATACTTTATTGTTTAAATACTTTAATGAGGGAACACTTGTTTTAGCTGCTGTAAAATAAGTAAGAATGTAAGCTAATTTCCCTCATGGACATGCCTCAGTTTTGAATGTGCTAAATGAGAACTGATTTAAAATGTGATGTGTTATTTATTAAGACATCATTTTAAAAAATGGTAAATTGGCTTTGTGGTATTAAAAGAAGAAGGTGGCACGGTGGCTTAATGGTTAGCATGTAGCCTTGCGCCTCCACGGTCGAGGGTTTGATTCCTACCTTGGGTCTGTGTGCATGGAGTTTGCATCTTCTTCCGTGCTTGGTGGGTTTCACCCGGGTACTCCGGTTTCCTTCCACAGTCCAAAGACATGCAGATCAGGTTATTTGGCGTTTCCCAAATTGCCTGTTGTGTGTGTGTGTGTCCTGGGATGGGCTCCAGCTCGTATACGACCAAAGGTTTTGAGAATGACACAAATATTCATTTTCACAAAGTCAGCTGCTTCAGTGTTTTTAAATCTTTTTTAAGATGTTACTATGGTATACTGAGGTATAATTACAAGCCTTTCATGAGTGTCAAAGGCTTTTATTAACCATTACATTACGTTTATGCAGAGTCAATATTTGCAGTGTTGACCCTTCTTTTTTCAAGGCCTCTGCAATTCTCTCTGGCATGGTGTCAATCAAATTCTGGCCCACATCCTGACTAATGGCAGCCCATTCTTGCATAGTCAATGCTCTGAGTTTGTCAGAATTTTTTTTTTTTTTGTGGTCCACCTGCCTCTTGAGAAGTGACCACATTTTCTCAATGGAATTGAGGTCGGGGGAGTTTCCAGAGCTACTTAGTTATCAATTGTGCCTCATGGCAAGGTGCTCTATCATGCTGGAAAAGATATTGTTCATCACCATCTTGGATGGTTAAGAGAATTTGCTCTCTGATGATGTTTTTGTCTTTGCCACATGACTGATTGTAGCGCTCACCGTTTTTCTCTGGACAAGCTTTTTCCGGATACCGCAAACAACTGGAAAGGGGATTCATCAGAGTAAATGACTTTAGTCCAGTCCTCAGCTAACCAATCCCTGTACTTTTTGCAGAATGTCAGTCTGTCTTCTGTTTTTCCTGAAGAAAGGTGGCTTCTTTGCTGCCTCATTTAAAATGTATGAAGGTGAGTGCTACCAACAGTTCTGTGTCATGCCAACAGTAAAGCATCCTGAAACCATTCATGTGTGGGGTTACGGTTTGTGCCATTCTCAAAACTTTTGGCCACGGCTGTATAACACAGCATCACACTTTACAGAAAAACCTTTATTTTTCAGGGAAAGTGTGTTTATTTATTAATTTTAGGGAAAATTTATAATATTTACTCAACCCACATGTCCTTGTGTGTGTGTATAATATTAATGTTAATATATATAAATGCTGTCACCTCTTTGTTTTCTGCAGGTCTCTCTCTTCACGCTCCGTCAGTCTGCACTATGGTGCGTCACAGTAAGCTTCAGAAACAGGTGTTATCTTTGTACCGCCAGTTCCTGCGTGCTGGAAGGGAAAAACCTGGATTTTTACCCAGAATACAAGAGGAATTTCGCATAAACTCTGCTATCCAGAGGACAGATGTGATGCATATTGAATATTTGTGTCGACGAGCCCAACGGCAGCTGGAGCAACTTCGAGATGTAAACACCAAACAGCTGGGATTCTTCAGTAAGACCAAGGAGGACAGCTGATCAAAGAAAAAAAAAGAAACTCTTTCTGCATACAGTATATAGAAGCTGAGGGACTAAGCTGTGAATAACACTGTACAATAACACTGATCAATCATACAAATGTAAGCAGTGTTAAGCAATTGTGTTAATATCTTTAACAGGTTTAATTACATTGAGTTGTCAGTTTATTAGGTCCACCAACTATAAAGATCATACACTAACTTTCTGCAGCTCATTGGTTGTTATGCACGAAAGTATTGGCCCCCTTCAACCTGTCTATTAAAGGAAACGGCACGCCACTGGGGAGATGTTATTTGGATGGTGGTTTATTCTTAATCCAGTCATAAACTGATGTAGTGTGTACAGTACCAGTCAAAGGTATTTACACACCTTCTAATTCAATTTTTTTTATTTTCTACATTCTAGAACAATTCTGGATATTTCAAAACTATGAACTAACAGATTTTTTTTTTTTTTATGAACTAGAAATTTTTTTTGGTAATTGGTTTAGTAACAACCACAATCAATCCTTGTATTAAGACATGAAAGCCCTTCTGGAACAGCAAAAACAGAGCATAAGCAGCAGACACATCACAACTGTTCAGTAGAGATTATTGCATATTTTGGGCTCAGCATTGTTTTACAATGTAAAAAGGAATCAAAATCAGGAACGACCATGGAAGGTGTGTCCAAACTTTTGACTGTGCATGTGGTGCTGGTACAAGTGTACTGTCAGTCATTTTAAGACTATGAATTGCCTTGTAAGCAGCTGTAACTGATAAATTAGCAGCTTGGTGTATGACTCCAACACTCACTCATACAGACCTTTGTTACTGTGGAAGTATTTTTTTGTGTGATTATGTAGTAAAATGCGGTTGAATAAATTGCTTTATTTTAATACTAATCTTCAAAAAGCAACTCCAGAAATCCTGTAGTGATGTAGATTTTGCATACTGTATGTATTAAGCATAATGCAGTACATTTCATTATACACCGATGAGCCATAACATTAATAGTCAGTATGATAGTCAATAGACATATTCTGTGGTTAAGATGTTACTATATTTACATATTTGGCAGACGCTCTTATCCAGAGCGACTTACATTTTTATCTCATTACACATCTGAGCAGTTAAGGGCCTTGCTCAAGGGCAACTTGGTGGTTGTGGGGTTTGAACGTGGGATCTTCCGAACCACTGTCGTCCACTGTAGTCCAATGCCTAAACCACTGAGCTACCCCTGGCCTCACTACCTTACTACCTTTTCAGAAGGGTCGAGTTATTGTCCAGCATAGAAAACAGCTAAGGAGAAAACTGTTGAAGCTACTAAAATTGAGTCAGGACTGTAACACATGTTATTAAAACCTGTAATGATAGTGGAAGGAAGTAATGTGATGAGAGATTACTTAAAGGCTTAGTGGAAACAATTTGTAAAAAAACAAAAAAAAAACTACTAGAACTCATAGCTTTGTTTTACTAGTGGTATTTCCACATGCACAGTGGGAAGAGAACTCAAAGGACTGAGACTAAACAGCTGTGCGGCCTTAAGAATAACCGGACAGCACCGGACATAGAAGCACCGGACATAGCAGGTAATCTTAGGGCTCTAGGACAGCACAGGTTCTCTAAGATAGTGGTACATGCTGGAGCTA
>JAOVVA010000021.1:19648832-19671638 GCA_028565275.1 Leiocassis micropogon
GTTTCACGCATGTGAATTGGGATACGCATGTGTGCATCGTGTCTTTTGTGTGAATTATTAATGAGACTATTTTGCTTTCATACAAAACACTCAGGACCATAGTGTTGTAGGAAATCAGCAATCTCACTTTGTGCCTTATTCCACCATGTAGATGATTAATTTCCTTTAACAGCACATTGATAATGAAACAAAGTAGACTGTTAAATAGAGCATTTTCACAGATGCAGTGAAAAACTAGAGAATCAGACTCTTGAGCAAGGAGCACTATATACATTTAATGCATATAAAAGATTTACATAAGAGCACAGGATAAAACAGGTGGCGTAGGAAGAGAAAAAATAAGAATCAGGGAGAGACTGTAATAAGCTTTGCTTCATCATTGTGTTCATCAAAACAGCACCTGCAATGAATCCCATTATGCAGATTCACATCTCAGATCCCTTGATGACTTTAAAGGCAGTGTTGAGCATTCGGCCCGAGCATCTGATTAGCCACAGTGCTTTTTCAGTGATTGGAAATGTGTTTGCATCTTGATAATAATAGCAAAGAGTTACATTATAAAATAAGTACGCTCTGCAAGATAGAAAGAATAAGCTTAGAATAGTAAACTCTTTGATATAGGGTCTCAACTGCACCTGGGCACTTAGAGGCAACGGACAGTTCTCTAATGATGGATCGTATCTTATGAGCTGCTGGCGCTCAAGATGAAAGGCAACGTGTGACTGGTCAGAGAGAACAAAGCAGTGCAGTCCCTGCCAGTCTACTATCTGACCACAATAGACATGCAACTGCAGTCCCCCACCACCGCTTTTGGGTTTTTCTTAGCCTGGAAACGTCAAACAAAGCAATGTCTCCGTATCAGTGTGCTGAGAGAGACACAATAGGAAATTTCTAATTGTTTGCTCCACAATTCTGTAATTGAGGTAAAGTATATATAAAGTGCTTGGCTTTTGATAGGAAATGCTGTCTGCAGAATGCCAGGGTTGGTCTTAATGCTTAAGATTACTTGCTTTGAGTAAAATCCAATTCCAATCAAGAACCACTGAATACTACTTTTTTCTCAAACAAATAAATGTTGTATACATTGGTCCTTAGATTGAAAGGATTTTACATTTAACCATGTATAACAATCATAATTCAAGTCTAGCACACTCAAAATCAAACATTTTAACATTCCTTTGTTGCAACAAGAGCTCCAAAAGGGCCCTAAAGAATCTACAACAGTGATTCACTATCTGCAAAGAGTACCATGCAGAACCACTTACTCACTCATCGTCTATACCGCTTCATCCTGTGTACAGAGTAGTGGGGGGCCTGGAGCCTATCCCAGAAGACCTGAATGGGGCACACAAACATATACGCACTCATGCTCATTCATACACTTCGAACAATTAGCCTAATCTTCATGTCTTTGGACTGTGGGAGGAAGCTGGAGTATCCGGAGGAAACCCACTAAGCGCGGGAACATACAAACTCCATGCACACATACTTCAGGAATCGAATCCGGAACCTGGACGTGGAGACGACAGTACTAACCGCTAAGCCTCAATTTTTATATATTTTTTTATATTTAGCATTTTATATTTCCATATTTTTTCCACATTCTAGAGCAATACTGGAGATTTCAAAAATATGAAATAACATACATAAAGAGAGAGAGAGAGAGAGAGAGAGAGAGAGAGATGCAGTCCTTCTTGCATAGAATCATCCATATAAGATTATAATAATATATAATATATATAATCCAAGGAATTAAAAGCAAGGAATATTTTGTCCACGTGTTTTTGTACACTGGAGACCCATCTGAATGTGAATTTTGCATAATAGGTCCTCTTTAACAATAGACAATGACGCAATGCAGATTGATAAGCAGCACCAATTGCTTCTCTGAGGTCGTGGCTAATGTCCTTTGTGCTCCACAACAGCAAACTGCAAAAAAAAAATCTGCTTTTATAGAGGGAGTCACACTCCTTGATGATGAACTAATCTTGCGCATTTCACTAATTGGCTGCTGGCTGCTAATTATTCTCTTAATGATTGTGGAAGTGGGAAGGGTGTACTTATATTACTTTTTGGAGAAGACTACATAATTGTTATTAAGGCCTGGATTAAAAAAAAATGTAAATGAATGAGGATTTTTCTTTTTTCCAAAAATGAACACTTTACACATTTCCATTTATACACATCACTTCAGAAACATCAGAAAATCACTTTAAAAAAAATAAATAAAATAATAAAAAAAAAAAAAATATATATATATATATATATATATATATATGTAAAATGTAAATATTTCTAACCCCCTGTGGTCAATATCAAATACACATGTCCACAATACAAATACAGAATATTAGGATGTAAAGCGCTGCAACAGGTTCAGAAAGAGCTCCATGTGTTTTAAGTGTTTGTTTTACCTTTAAATCTATATGTTAAATGTTCTCAAAGAGTTATCTTTTTAACAGTCGTTTAAAAAAGATCAAATGTTTTTGTCAAATATCAAGGTCAAATGTTTAATGTTCGGGACATGGTCTCAGTGTTCAGGTCTAGACTGAAAATGTGTTTATTTAGTCAAGCCATGTTGGAGTGACTGGTTTTGTTAATTCTCAGGGAACCCTCATGTCTGTGTTTGTATCTGGCTCTCCCTTTTTAGTTATGCTGTCATAGTTAGTCCTGTCAGGGTTCCTGGTTGTACTCCTCACTAAGTATACATTCATTTTATACATTATGTGACTGTAAACATACCTTACCGTCTCTCTCTCTCTCTCTCTCTCTGTCGAGCTACACTTGGTTCAAGTTGGTTCCACTTGACCATGAAGATGGTCTTAGACTCAGACAGCTGTTCTCTAATGACTTTGTACTGCAGTCCCTCAATAGTTACACAGTATAACAACCCCTGCTATCTGATATCACCCAAATGAGAATGAGCTCCCTGTTAGTTTGGTTCCTTTGTTTTTCCTGTCCATCGTCGCCTTTGGCTTGCTTATCAGGGACAAACTGATTTTTATGATTTAGACATATTTCTTTACAAGTTTCAAACTCATTTCCCAATTTTTTTTTAAATCTGTAAAGCTGCTTTGCGGCAATGACCAATTAAATCTGAATTGAATTAAAATGTTGGAGGATGTTGCTTATTACAATCTGATGGTTGTTTCAATTGCAGTTTATTTAAATGTGTTTTATGTTTAATCTACAGTGATATGATTACAGAATAAATCTTTAACTGTGACTGCATGTAAGTGGAGATGTGTATAAGATGTATATACTGTAAATAAGGATTAACATACTTTGATCTGGGCTGATACATTAAATGTTGCGGAATGTCCATGAAACAAGTTAGTTACTGTTCTTACTTACGTTATACAATCATTTCCTCACCAGCCTCTTAATTATTCTTTTTTTCTAATTAATGAATTAATCTGTAAAACTTATCTGTCCTGAGAAGTTTCTTAATAGTTACTTTACTAATACAGTACTTTATTAATTTGTTTTTTATTAACCTTAATTTATATTGATCATCTATTTTACAAGTCTTAGATGAGTTCTTATTACTAGTTCAGTAATGTTGCATTAATATAATCCTGTTAATTTGAGTTGCAGCCAGAAAATTAATCACTGGAGCTCTAATAGAAATTTAATCATCAAGTGTGAAAAAAACTTTTAGACTTTTAGTTATTCATTTTAGATGTTCACGTGCCATTGTTTGTTGCAGTACTGTAGTCTAGTTGAAGTCTGAATATAATAGGGTGGTTTCTAAAATCTTTGCCAGTTGCAGTAGAGCTCATCAACCCCCCCCCCTCCCCCACCCCACGCAAACTCGAGCCGGGTTGCCAGATCAACGATTGTCCATTGTGTGTTTGATGATGAAATGACCAACACATGGCTGGGCTGCGGCTAAGAAAGTTTCGTCCAGGATGCTCAGAGCGGGTCTTGATAATGAGTTCAGCGAGAATTAGAAGATATACAAATAAATATATGCCATTTATATTTGTCAATGATTCATCATGAAACTTAACCTGAACGAGTCTGAGTTATGTAAATAATTTAAACAAGAACAACCCAAAAAATAAATCTTTTTTCGTTTTTTTTTTTTTTATCAGAAGGAAAACAACATTTAACACTTAGCTCTTTGTCGTCAAAACATTTGGGGGATTATTATTACTATTTGTCTGAAAACCGCGATCCTACTTGGCAACCCTGTGTTGGAGCGCACTTGTGCCTTCGCTGTCCTTCACTTCAGTCCGGTTTGTTGAGAAGCTCCAGAGCTGTCACGACTCATGTAGACCGGCATTACAGCGGAAATAATATTTGTATCATTTTAAAACTGACAGATGAAATGCGCGGAATGCAGTCAGGATGATTTTTCCTGCGAAAATCCACACAGTCCGACAACAAATCGGTGATCAGGTGGGTGTAATAGTGTAATAGTGCTGCTTTGTCCTTTAAAAACGCTGGAAAGTTTAGAATTAAAATATGTTTTTAATTCATCAAAAGGGAGTATTTCTATTTATAAATAGAAAACTTACTCCCACTTTCAGTTACTACTCATTATTATAATCAATGTGTACACTATTATATAGTCTCTGCACTAAGACCTGCTGTTTTGTCATTACTACAAGTGTAGAGTAATATTATAATCTCATAATAATTATACTTAACAGGATCTTAAATATAAAAAAAAGTAAATACAAAAAATGATGTCCTTCTTCAATGCTGCATGACATCAGTACATACCAGTACTGTACATTGAGACCCCTGTCCGTGATGTTTCTTCTTGCAGAAATGATGGTGCAGGAGGTGGACAGTTCATTAACAACCCATTACTGTTTGCTTATGTGGAATGTCTCAAAACTGGACACTGCCATGGCAGGAGATAGCGATCAGGATTTGGTGTGCAGCTTAATGTTTCACACTTTGCAGAATGGCATCTCGTGAAGCCTCAGGAACTGATCGCACTCTGTTACTGCTTCACTGAAGAGGAGGAATAAAGACTTCAGAGGCCCACTAACTCCATCCTTTATTTTCAATTCATTCATGTAGACAAATCTTTTATGTGTCTTCTTTAGATGCGTGGGTGTGCATATGTATTCTTACTTTGTGTCTGTGTGTGTATGCTTGTCTGGCTGTGTCGTTTCCTGCTGGTGCTTAAGTCATGCCTCGCAGAACGGATGCCAGGAGCAGCTGTTGCTTTCCACTGCACTTGAATGAGGACAATGCTCGTTTTGGCCTGTTGGCGGCGTTCATCCTGCTCTACTTGTTCTGTGGGGCCCTGGTGTTCTCCGCCCTCGAGCGTCCGTCTGAGCTGCGGGCGCACCAGCGCTGGGAGGAACAGCTGGCTAACTTCACCCGGCAGCACAGGCTGAACGTGGAGAGCCTGCAGGCTTTGCTGAGGCACTACGAGGAGGCCTTCGTCACAGGCATCCGTGTGGACACTCTGAGACCTCGCTGGGACTTCTCTGGAGCGTTCTACTTTGTCGGTACCGTAGTTTCCACAATAGGTCAGTTTTGTTTTGAGTCATATGACATTCATACACCTTCATTTTCAACATTTTAAGGCTTTTTCCCAGACAGTAAAATGAACCCAAAGCCAAACAGAAATTTCGAGGTGCACGTAGGCTCTTCTTACAATCTTCTAATTATTAAATGTCTAATGTATCTTAAAAAAGATGTGATTTGCAATATTAGTATACAATTCATCTGCAAGGTTTCTTTATTTCTGGCTGCCATTTAGCTTCTGTGTCCTGAAATTAACTTTAATGAAAATTGCAACTAATATGCAATGAGAGATCATGAAAAAAGAGTGAGGCTGGTTAGGTGTTGGTGGGACAACTTTTGGTTGACACTGTTGAGATGTTTTTTAGTTCAATTAAAATTCCCCTTATAAGCAGCAGGGAGCACTACAGATTAACACATTGATACTTTAAAAACGTCATATATATTCATTATGCTCAACTGTTGCTTATTTGCAGGTTTTGGCATGACTACACCTGTGACGATAGGTGGGAAAGTGTTTTTAATATTCTATGGACTCATTGGTTGTGCCGCAACCATCTTGTTTTTCAACCTCTTCCTGGAGCGCATCATCACCATGTTGGCGTACATCATGCGCTGGTGTCACGAGAGGCAGCTGCGGCGTGCTGGGGTGGGAGGAGAGGAGGCTCACAGTGAGGATGACAGCCTGGAAGGCTGGAAACCCTCTGTCTACTATGTGATGCTCATCCTGGGGGTGGCAGCACTGCTGATTGCCTGCTGCGCCTCAGCACTGTACTCGTCTATGGAAGACTGGGATTACTTTGACTCACTCTATTTCTGCTTTGTGGCCTTCAGCACCATTGGCTTCGGAGACTTAGTGAGTAGCCAAAGGGAGAGCTACAAGGCACAGGAGGCTTACAGACTAGGAAACTGTCTTTTTATCCTCATGGGTGTTTGCTGCATCTACTCACTTTTCAATGTCATTTCCATCATCATCAAGCAGACCCTTAACTGGATCCTGGCTAAGCTGGACTGCAGCGGGTTGCAGTGTCCCTGTCGAGGAAGGACCTACAGAAGACAAGGCTCAGCCTGCTGCTGTTGCTGCCTTCCCAGCCAGCGGCACAGCCAGCACCCCATAACCGGAAACCCCCGCCAGAGGGCACAGAAACGCAATGCTGTACACCCAGCCCCTGCCAATGAGGCTGCGCGGAAGCAGCGCTTCACTAATGCATCAGTGGAAACAGTATGTGATAGTGAGACTGATCCTGGCCCCGGGCCAGATGGAGGTTATCTCACAGGGCACAGACTCTCAGGAGAAATGATCTCTGTCAACGACTTTATGGCCAACAAGGTTTCTCTGGCCATTCTGCAAAAGCAGCTCTCAGAGACCGCCCATGGAAACCCAAGACAGAGCCATGTTCGGCAGAACGGCTTTTCTGTTGGAGTAGGAGCCTTCGCCATCATGAATAACCGCCTACAAGAGACGAGTGTTGACAGGTAGCTCAGTCACAGTGGATCATAGCATCTGTTTTTTTTAAATGAGCAAAATAGGAAAGAGAAAGATTTAAAAACTCCTAGATGTTAGAGAGTGTGGAAATGTGGACAGTTTTACTCAGTTCAGTGTGTTAAAAGTTCACTTACTTCATATACTAATTATTAATCATTACAGTAGCATTACTGCATTACTTATATGAAAGAAATATGAAACATAGATTAGGCGGCACGATGGTACAGTGGTTAGCACTGTCATCTTGCACCTCCAGGGTCCGGGTTTGATTCCCAGCCAGGCTTGATTCCCGTCTCTTCAATTTTATTTTATTTATATAGCGCTTTTAACAATGGTCATTGTCTCAAAGCAGCTTTACAAAATGAGAAGAACATTTATGGAAGTGTCTATGAATGAAAAATAATGTGTTTAGATAATAATGAGATTGTCCCTTATGAGCAAGCCAAGAGTATCTGCGTCAGTATTCCTTCTGACAAGTTAATTAGGCAATCTACTTCATTAACATTAGAGGTCATTTTAATTGTAGTGGGCCAAATGTTTACATACACCAAACTTACTGCATCTTTAAATGATCTAAAATCAGTCTTCTGATTGGCCAGCTGTCAGAATTAGGAGTTAATGCATCTTTTGCTGGAGGTGGTGGGCAGTCCTGTAAATTTTGCAAGATTCTCTTTACATTTCGAGTTGTACCACTTTAGAATATCAGCTCCACTGTCCAACAGGTTCTGAGGTTAAATCCCAAATAGCATTTAATACCCTACTGAAACATATCAACATTTTTTCTTGAGCACTGAATACATGTCCAACATTGGCTGTTTAAGAAATAAGAAGTTACTCATAGCATCAGTCAGGCTTAAATAAATTGTTGTCAGCGAAAACATATTAATCAACTATCCAATCAAGGATATTTGCTTTTTGAATCCAAATTGTGACTTTTTTGGCCAGGCGGTTTATATTTTTTTATTTGTTTAAGTGCACCAAAATACATCCACGGAGAGTGTGAGTAAAGCAAGTTTTCTCTTCCAATACTTACTTCT
This sequence comes from Leiocassis micropogon, assembly GCA_028565275.1. NCBI lineage: Eukaryota > Metazoa > Chordata > Actinopteri > Siluriformes > Bagridae > Leiocassis > Leiocassis micropogon. The sequence goes on from JAOVVA010000021.1 coordinate 19,656,846, forward strand.
CTATGTGCATGGAGTTTGTATGTTCTCCCCGTGCTTGGTGGGTTTCCTCCGGGTACTCCGGTTTCCTCCCACAGTCCAAAGACATGTAGGTTAGGTTAATTGGCGTTCCCAAATTGCCCGTAGTGTGTGAATGAGTGTGTGAGTGTGTGTATGTGTGTGTGCCCTGCGATGGATTGGCACCCTGTCCAGGGTGTATCCCGCCTCGTGCCCTAAGTCTCCAAGGTTAGGCTCCAGGCCCCCATGACCCTGAATACAGGATAAAGCGGTACAGAAGATGAGTGAGTGAGTGAAACATAGACTATTTCCTCTCATAGCAATCATCCGAAATATTTTTCTTTAAATATCCTTAGTCTTGCACCGGTGCTAGGAGAATGTAACAAATACAAAAAGTATTAAACAATAGTTTAGGGTATTTTACTGGTCAATACAGTGGTTAATACAAATCAATGGTTAATGAAATATATTATAAGTAAGCTAAACGTAATGTGTTCTATATAGGAATAAAAAAGCTCTATAGCTGCAATATTATTATTGCAGCATAAATATTATTGTAGTCATATAAATCATTTTCAGGAAATAAATCTGTACTGAGGCGGTGCGTGGCTCTTATTTTACAGGTAAAAGCATTCCTTAAACCTGTTTTTGTGAATATTTTGGCATGAACCATTTCAATAAATTGAAATAAATAGACTGGGAAAGAATTGCTTTATGTACATTAGCCATGTAACTCCTGTGCAAAATTAAAAATCAACAAGGCTGATTGACTCAATTTGGCACTTTGTGTATTGTGATGTCGGCATCTTGGGGTGTGTATTAAAGTATAGACCAAGATTACTGTAAGTTAGAAACACTGCATGATTAGGTAAATAATTCATTCATAACACGTCACAAATATATGCAAGGTTGCATGATCATAAGGACGGTTTATACATGAACAATTTTCCTCTACTTAAAGAAAGACTTGTATCAAAATTTCACATCTAATCCGAGAGGAAATGTTAAACACCGGAGCGGTCCAATTGTATCGACTCATCTGAGAGTCACTTTGACTGGCTGAAGTGATTGGTTTATACTGTGAGCAATCAGACTGGCCTCTGGAGAGCTCCTTCAGCAACCCTTCTGGGATATAGTCTGATTTATGAGAGCTGTGCAGCTGCCATCATGTCACTCTCAGAAAAGACCCATTTAAAAACACACATACACATTATTTATGTCTAAGATTAAACTGTGTATTGACCTGTACTATATTTAGAGACAGAATGTAAAACATGCAGATATTTATGTATTATGTTGTATTATGTTGTAAATAGCTCCTTATTCGATTACTAGTACTGTACTGTATATCTGCAGAATAGACACTTTAAAAGGGAGAAAACTGATTCACGGGCATTTTGCATGCCACATTTCTTCCGTAGCCTGTGTGCTACTTCCACATCTTCCCTTTCTTGTTTGTTGTTTCATTCTGAGGAACACTGGTGGCCCCATTGTTAAAACAGCATCAACAGGATGATGTTACCAAACATAGAGTATTCTCATGACGTATTCAGGAGTGTAAGCTGAGGAGTTACACTCTGGTGCCCCCACGAGGCTGACGGTTTGGATGGGTTGGAACCATGTTCCTCACTTTTATGATAATGAAAGATTATCTTCTTTATAAAGATTATCCGGTAATTATATGAAAAGTGAGCCTTAATCTCGTAATAAATACCTAAGATGTAGTATTAGCACCAGTTCCAATATTTTGTTCAAAAGCTTCCATTAAAATGCCAAGATTGGATTAAGTTTGTGCATGTTTTCTTCTAGTGTGGAAAATTTGGTCTTAACTTATCATTCAGCCTCCAGCAGTGTGAGAATCCTGACTGGTTGTTGATGTTATAAAGACTTTGAACCACAGCACTGTTGAAATCTTAAAACGTATTGCTCAGAAGGTTTTAAATAATTTTCTATAACTGAAGCTTTTTTAATGTACTCTAATTTATTATATATTTTTTTCTGTAGTAGCAACTTATACAGCACCTTTCTATAAGGAGAGTTTTATTTTACATTTATGCAAGTACTGCCTAGTGTCACCGTTTTGTAACATTCACAGGTAAAGGCGTAACTTTAAGTTTCCACACACCTGAAGATCTTTAAAACTAAGGGGTGTATATTTTGTAGTTGTCCGGTAATAGGATAAGAATAGTTTTTTTGTATTAGAAGTTAAAATGCTAAAACGTAAATGGTAACAGGGTAGCACAGATGTTCCCTGTTTATAACATTAAATGTATTGTTTTATATACATAGGTAAATACATAAAAAAGCATGCTATGTAATTTTTAGGCAAATATACACTGATCATCCATAACATTAAAACCCAAAACATTAAGGCCAATATTTTTCCCATGTGCCACTGGGCAGCTGTGGCCTCTTGAGGCATGACTCCACAAGACCTCTGGCAGTGTGCTGTGGTGTCTGTCACTGTGACGGTAGCAGTGGTTTCTTTGGGTCCTGTGGGTTTGCAGGGTGAGGCCTTCATGGGTCAGGCTTGTTTGTCTGGTAGATGCCATGAGACTTGAATTTCGAAGCCAGAACAACAATCTTGAACTCTTTGCCTGCTTAGCCCCATATGCGGCAGGCTGTGATGCACTGGGTGTTCTGATGTCTTTCTATTGTGGCCAGCATTACCCTTTTTTCCAGACATTTGTATTACTTTGACAGACCAGCCTTTGGTCCCATACTGTAGATGAGCTTTGGCTTCCCATGATCTTGTCATCAGTTTACTGGTGACAAGATCATGGGAAAAATATTTCTCAAATGGAAGTCCTCCATTTTTATGTCTACTGGAGTAAAAGCATAAACACTGGGTTTGAAACCCAGGTTGGAATGGATAGTCCTGGCTGATGACTGGGCTGAAGAAAAAAAAGGGTCTAGGATGCTAAATTTGACTCACTCTTGTGACTTATTGTATTGGGAATGGTTGATGGATGGAAATTACAAAGTTTAAATTGCAGTATGAAACTTGTCTTACTTTGTTGAAAATAGTCACATTGTTGACTATTTAAGAGAAAATATTTTGAGGCATGCCAAATAATTACACTGCTGTGGGTTGCCGTGAAAGGCCTAAAAATATTAATTCAGCACTGGAAATTTTGAACTGGATTATTTTAAAACTCATCATTGTAGAGCGACACCACAACCTTACACACTATTTAAAAACGTATTGTGTAATGTGTCTTGACTCATAGCACCACTGACATTGCAAAATGTTCCACCATGAATAGCTTGAAATAACACATTGCTACTAGAGGAGTCACCAAATCCCTGAACCCCTAAAAGTTACATACTTCTGCTTTATAAAGATGTTCATGACTAGATGCATCTTAAATGTTTAGAAAAACCTGTTTCAACTGCTTAAACTTTAGACATGTAGACTAGGCAATACGTCATACTATAAGGCCAAGGCTGCTACAAATAAACCTGCATTTTATTAACCAGATCTTCTGTTTTATTCCTTTATTTTTGAGGATTTGACCTTTAAATACCACAAACATTGTTCATATAGATGTGTGAAAAATGCACAAAGGTCATGTCACATAACATCATACAATCAGGAATTAAATTTTGTTGAATAGACACTAGGAAATCTATGAATAATATTAATGATGTCCATCTAATTGATATTATAGGTGGCCAGTAAGGCAGCACATTACAGATCATGCAAACATCAGATCAAATTACAGGAAAAGACATTTGAAGATCTTCATGAGTGTCTGCGGCTGCATATGATATTTGTACTGTGCTGAACTGTAGAATATGTCTAATCAGAAACACCACTGTCATCCTGACGCGCTCAGTGAGACTCAATGCTACAAAAAAACTGTCTCTGTAACACCAGAATATTTCTTTAAAACCTTTGTTTAAAATTCTTTGTTTTATAGTTTTTACAAATTACCTGAGTGTTGCCATTTTTAAATTGAATATATATTTTTCATATATAAGAAAACAATTGGGAAATAAGCCAGAAACCTAAGTACATATCTTGGGAAGTGAGTGGTTTGAAATAATCCTTCTAGCTACCTCTAACTGAGAGATTCTCCCCCATTCCCTAAAATAACAAGGCAAAGCCAAGGTTATTGACTGCAGTTAGATAAAACGTATAATTCTCATTTCTCACGTAATAGAATAATAGAAAGATTCTCATAATAGAAAGATTTTTCTTTTACATGACGGAGTATATAGGTGTCAGTCTGTCTATAGTAGGGGTTTAGGAGGTGACTCTATGTCAAATCTGCAGAACCAAGTTCCTGAAAACATAAGTGAAAATATGGTTATCATTTATGTGAGCAGAAAGCACATGCACATACACTTACACTCACCAGCCAACGCATTAGGTAGACCTGTCCAACTGCTTGTTAATGCAAATATCTAATCAGCCAACCATTTGGCAGCAACTCAATACATTTAGGCATGTAGACATGGTCAAGACGAGCTGCTAAAGTTCAAATTAAGCATCAAAATGGAGAAGTAATATGATTTAGGTGACGTGGCACTGTTGTTGGTGCTCACCAAAACTAGACAATAGAAGACTGGAAAAATGTGTAAATAACAAGAAACCATTGATCCATCCTGCCTTGTATCAACCTTTTGGGCTGGTGGTAGTGGTGTAATGGTGTGGCTGTGTGGTGATGGTAAGTACCAGTTGACACCATTTAAATGCCACAGCCTGTGAATATATTTTTGCTTGTCCACCCCTTTATGAACACAGGATCTGGTCATGTCACAAAGCTAAAATCATCTCCCACTCTTTTCTTGAGCATGACAATGATTTCACTGCACTCAAATGGCCTTCACAGTTACCAATAGAGTACCTTTGGGATGTGGTAGAGCAGAAAATGTACATCATAGACATGCATCTGACAAAGCTGCCGCAACTGCATGATGCTGTCATGTCAATATGGACCAAAATCTCTAAGGAAAGTTTCCAGCACTTTGTTGAATCTATGCTATGAAGAATTAAGGCAGTTCTGAAGGAAAAAGTGGTCCAACCTAGAACTAGTCAGATTCAATTCAATTAAATTTTATTTGTATAGAGCTTTTAACAAACGTCATTGTCGCAAAGCAGCTTTACACAATCAAAAGAAAATTATGTAAATGAAATTTGTATGAAATGTGAATGTGTATGAATCAAAATGATCAGATTGTCCCTGATGAGCAAGCCGTGGGCGATGGTGGCAAGGAAAAACTCCCTGAGATGGCAATAGGAAGAAACCTTGAGAGAAACCAGACTCAACAGGGAACCCATCCTCATTTGGATAATAACAGGTAGCAGGGATTGATCTACAGTCATGCTGTGTGTTAGGCGGCTGGAGGTTCAATATAGCAACTAAGATGTACCTAATGAAATGGCCGGTGAGTATATAATCTAAATAATGTACACTGCAATAAAGTATTCAATGCAAAATTTATCTTAATCTGATTATCTAAGTCAGATAATTAACATTAATATTTATTTTTTAGTTTATATGATAATTTATTAACATATTTCTATACAGATTCAATCTTGGTAGCAGCAAAATGATCAATCAGTGGAATAATTCACAACAATATAATTAAATGATATAATAATGATATCATAGGTTTACCATGTTATTCAATGTTTATTTGTTATGTTAAAATACAGAAAATGTCACCTGGGCTAATCTGGCTTTACGGACCTCCTTTTGTTGATAGTAAGCCGAAATTATGCAGTTTCGTCTGGAAAATTCAAGAAAAAAAAAGTAAGATATCCGTCAAAATATTATAACATACATAAAAAGCATGATGGTAAACAATTTTTTTATAATAATAATATATAATTTACACCTGAAAAGAATCATTGAGGGTGCATGAATGCTGTTATTTAGACTAAAGGTAAAAAAAAAAAGACAGGTTCGATTTGTGAAGTTGCTTCAATTCTACAATTCTAGTACTGTATTGCTAACAAGTATCTCAGCCCAAACCATTTCCATAAATGCATTAACTGCTTTAAACAACATCATAGAATTACTTTTATTATTTAGATTACATTTATAACTAATTTAACTGGAATTAATTATAACCAGAATTAGTTTTAGGATGAATTGCATTCGAGAGGTGGGGAGACCCGGGGAGGCAGAGTGATACAAAAATGCTAAAATAAATAGGCTAACTGGGTGAAAAGCATTCTCTGGTGTAGATATTAATTAGTTTGGCAGTGAATGTAACCTAAAAAAAAAAGCATTACAACAGTTTATGTTTCTCAAAATTATTGAGTACTACATACAGTAGGAGAGTTTAAGTCAAAATAAATCCTCTGTGTTCTAAACTTCATCAGCATCACTGATTGACTAGTTTAGTTGTTTAGTTTGGACTTCTATTAGTTTACAGCTTTCTGTAACAAAATTGAAGAAGCAGCATCAAACAACAAACATTTTGCTTCTTTGATAACATTTTGAAGGTAGGCAAAGCAAAGTGTAATGTGCCTTACTTGCTCTGAAGGCCGCCCCCTGGTGGTAGGCCAGGGATCTCAGTTGAAGCCAGAACAGTAAGAACTGACAAGAGGTCAGGCTCGTCTCCTCTTCCACTCAGCTCCTCGAAAATTTCTGTCCAGAAGGAATTCATGCAAAGTATCAGTTTTCAGTGAGGCTGGATTTTGAGTCTATTGTATATAAAGATTATACAGGTTGTGAACATATATCATTGTTAATATGATGGGCAGTGGTGCAATATATGTCACATTTAGTGCTTGAATATACAGCATGCTAAGCCTGTTTATTTGTGATCTCTTTTTATTTGTTATTTAATTTCTTCATTTAGTTCTGTCTGTCTGTCTGTCTGGAAGAATAACCCGTGAATTAAGTATAATGCACTACAATAATAATTGTAGATGTGTAGTAAAATAACAACATATTTATTCAATATAAACATATTTATTTTGAGTCCAAAAGTTTAAGACCACATTTAAAATCTGGGATTTCATTTGTTTTCAATAAAAAGATGGAAGTTAACAGAAGGTTTGAGAATTTTGACATAGTAATTAAACCCAATATATTACAAATGTCAGTATCTTGATATATATTTAATAATCAATATTTTCCAGATCCTCTATTTGTGTGTTATTGTCCATGTTAACTGCTTTTTCCTCACCCCAAAGCATGTGAAAACTGCCCAAAGAATCATCAGCATTCAGCTATCCACCAGGGAAACATTTACATAAATGCTGTCTACAAAAGGTAATAGGCATTATCAAAGATGCTTTTCACCCTAATCATGCACTATTTACCCTTCTTTTATTGAGCAGGGACTACAGGTGCCTCAGTGCTTACATAAACAGACTGAAATATAACTTTTGCCCTCTGGCTATTGCCATAGAGAACAGCTGATCATGGCATAATAACTAGTACACTACTATTGTCTGAGACTACTATCTCTTTCACTTTATATTGCACCACTTTATCCACTATGCATCTTTGCATCATTCATAATTTGTAATGATCTCATTGTGCTACTGTATATTTAACTCTGTATATACTGTACTATACAGACATCCATTTATGTACATTTTATATTCTGTTTAATATGTTATCTTCTTGACATCATAACCACTGCACATCATTGATTGCACAGATATTACCTTATATATCATATTTAAAATATCTACTGCACCTTCTTTACATACTGTAAGACACCCACGCCCCTACCCCATAAATATAAAAAAATGTAATTTCACATTAAAATATGAAAATAAAATGTTCATAATAGTCTTTATTTAGTTTTGCATTTGTTTATTGAAACTTCATCAAAACTACATGTCCCATGTGATAGGATAAACAGTATTTTGGCATATCAATCTCTTCTTATAATAAAACACTTTTTTAACCATCAGTAGAAAAAAAGCCTTGATCACAAGAAATAAAATATGTTTTAGGTGAATTTTCTTGTAATTACAGCTGGTAGATTACTAGAGACAAAAAAGAATTGCACAAACACGACTCATTGTGGGCTTTTCCTCTTGGTTTCAGCTATGTGGGCTTTTCCTTTTGGCTTATTTTTACTTTACATTTGCTTTACATTATTTACGTCAAAATGAGGAAAAGATAATTAATGAATCGTGTGAGTTTGCTCAGTATGGCTGAGAAGGGGCATGGCGATTGGTGAGGGGTAGTTTTTGAATTTGACTTTTATTGCTAATTATTAAACGCTAAACAGTCACTGTCACTTATGAAACAAACAAACAAAAAGTCAGAAATTTGCATTTCTCTTCTAAGATCTGTTGCTAAAACAAATTAAAATGAAAGTGTGCTGATGCTCCTTCTGAGGTTAGGAGCTTATACATAATACAGCTGAGCCACACCCAGTGAGTGAATGGATAATGTGACCTTTGGCACCATATTTACATGGCACACCTTGTCTATGTCTGTGGTGATAGAGTTAATGGTTAAGGTTTCATAACCTCTCATTGCTTTAAGTCATAAAACTTTTTGATGTTCATTACTACATTCTTGTCTGGAAAATATCACTACACAAAAGTCTTTTTGTCCAGTGATTTTGTATAACTAATGAAACTACAACTTGCTAGTGGATGCACACTTTGCAAAAATTTGTAAGAAGACTGACTTTAGATATAACAAATATTAGACACAAATCTCTGCTTTTGCAGTTTGATTCCTTTGTTTTTAAATATTGTTATGTTAGCGCTTGCTAGATAAGGTAAAGATAGCATTTATGACTTTAATAATTAGAATAAGAATAAAAAATGAGAGGAACATTGGGTCAAAGGGGTGGAATATCTAGACATTCATAACTCACAACAAATAAAGGGTAATTATGTAATTGTTTACAAACCAGCAACTTTCGCCTCCAAGTAGTCTTCTACCTCAGCCTCCTGATGTATTGCCTCGGGAGAAAGCTGGGGGGCGCCAGGGAAGCACACCACTATAACGCTGATATTGTCAAGACTTCCCTGAGGAGCAACAAAAGAGAATAGGTTATACTGTGAAGCAACTTAATATAGGAACAGCCCCTTACCTGGAGTAATTTACCATAGCCAGTCCATCTACTGGCCTGTTTTTGCATGATGGAAATAAACTAGTAAACCCTGAAAAAACCCATGCAGACTGTAACCTAAACTCAGGTACGAACTGGGGTACCTAAAACTGTGAGGAGACATTGGTACTCACTGTAATGTGTCACCCATGTAACAATCTGGCTGACTGATTAGATAACTGCATGTACTGTATGTGCCTGAGTGTCCTAACAAAGTGGAAGGGGCATTTATGTCCTTGTGATGCAGTCTGAATTTGGAATAATTATACAAATATGGGGCAATCTGACAAATGCTCTGAGTATATGGGTTTAGTGTTTGACATTAGGATGACTTCATTACACCATTTGGCGAAAAAAAACCCACCACTTCTCTGATCCTTCATTATGCTGTGACTCACATGCAGGTTGTGCACAGAGTTTGTGAGGCTTGCTGTTGGCCATGTGTCCTATCATTACTCTTTGATACATTAAATGTCCTAATTTTGCCCTGTGGCTGAAAGTAGGACATCCATTTGCGGCTTAGAGATTTGCTTTAAATCTGTGGAAATGTCGTCACAAAATAGAGCTTACTGACCCCCCCACCCCCTCTAAAGCCTCTCATTGCCAGTAGGTCATCCTTTTTCTTACATAATCCCCCAGCTCAAATCAGACTAAGACACTGTAGAGTTGTGAAGGAGTATGTGTGGGTGTTCAGACTTCTGTGGTTCTCTAAATATAGTCATGCCAACAAAATATGAAGCATTGGTGTTGCTGGTTTCTAAAGGCATCCATTGGCAAAATCCCACCTTTCAGTCCTGAAGCGTGAAACAGGAGCCTTGTGGGAGTCATAGATTATTTAGAGAGAGAAACTGTTAACCAATTATAACTTCAAATGAGGTCTAATAGATGAACTTCCTTCCTTTGGTGTCTACTGTGATTTATTCAGTACAGGCCTACCTTATAGAGGCAAAGGTCGATGACCTGGGAGCAGACCTCTCGCAAGTCTGTACAAACTCGCAGTCGGCTGCGAACAAATGCACAGAGTTCCTCATTGCTGACTGTGTCCCAAACACCGTCACATGCCAGAACTATAAATTCATCCGCTGGTGAGCGCTCCACGACTGAAATCTCTGGTTCTGGAGAGACCATTTGCTCAGTAGCTGGGCGCCACTCGACTGACTTGTAGCTGAAGTCACCAAGAGCTCTGGATACAGCCAGGGAACCATTAACACGCTGCAAAGTGACTGAACCACCAGCATTCTCGATGCGCTCCTTCTCTCCCGGACAGAAAGGCTTGTGGTCTTCTGTCGAAAAGGCCACATGCCCGGCACGGCACAAAACTGCCCGTGAGTCTCCGCAGTTTGCAAAGTAGATATGGTGTGGAGTGATCACAGTGGAGACCACAGTGGTGCCACCACGCTCCCAGCCCTCACGGCATGCCATTGCATGGAGATGTTTGTCCATGAGGAAAAACCCTTCCCTTATGCCTTCAGTTACATGCTCCATATCTTCCTCCGCCCGGATCTTACCTGCGAGAGGAAGTCAGGATACATTTACCAATATGCAATAACAGAAATTGTAATAGATACAAATTTGGTAGAATTGCATCCATAAGAAACGTGATATATATCCTATCTGTTATCCACCATGTAGAAGATAGAAGTAAATTTGAAAGTGACATTTTGGCTATTCAAATCATGACAACACAATATCATCCTTGTGAGTTTGTAGAAATTTGCCTCCACTCTATTTATATGAACATTACACAGGTTAAGGTTAGGGGTGGCTTCAATGCAATAGCATACTGTAGATAGTGGTACTGTAGCTCAGTGATTAAAACTTTGACCTACTAATCAGATGGTGAGATGTTAAACTCTGCCAGCTCCTTAAGCAAGTCATTTAACCTTCAACTGCCTAACTGTATCCTGTTTCCACTGTAGGTTGCTTTGTATAAAAGCATCAGTCACTTATTATTGACCTAAAGTTACTAGACTGCATTTTCAGTTGTTCCTTTTGTGCCAGTTGTGTCCTTTTTTCTTAATATTCTGAGCGCTTCCATGCATATGCAGCAAGTATCCTCCGCTAGGAGTGATGCAATTCACTGTAACTATACATGGCAAGTGCACTAAAATAATGCTGATGTTCACAATGAGTCATATCAAAAGCCGCACAACAGGTTTGATGTCATACTTCATAACTATCCACCCTGGCAAAAAGAAATGAAGCGATCTAATGGGTTTTAAGACAGCTTTTAACTCACCTGTACCTAGTATGTGCTCCAGCAGGTTTCGTGAGCAGTGTTGAGCCACTGTGCTACCAGCATGACCATCATACACTGCAAAGAAGCCCCAGTGAGAGAGCTCTCCACCAAGCTGAGGGAAGCAGTTATGGAAGTCCTCCATGTGGGCCCTCCAACCCTGCATGCTGCCCAGAGCATAGGTGAGACCCCAGGAGGCACAGCCCTCTTCAAAATACTTGTCCAGCACAGGACGTTCAAGGTAAGGACTGGGGATGACCCCTTCCTCCTCTCCAGCCTCCTCGCCTTCAGCCGGCTCACCCCCTCCTCCCCCACGCCCCCCCTTAAAAAAAGAGGTGACCCGTTTCTCTGTCTCCTTCACCAGCTGCCTGACAAAAGCTGGCATTTCTACGCTTCCCTTCCTGGATGTTCTCATGCTGTCTTTAATCAGTGTCTAAATCCTCAGGCCCTGTTTCCCAGCCTCCGCCCCTGTGCTTCTATCTGTGCCTTGGCCGTTGTGTGCAGCCTTGGTGCTGAAGGCCTTCAGAGCATGATTGCCTCAGAGACTGATCCTGTTGTTCCAAACATCAGCGAATAATATAATCCAGGAAACCTGCCCCTTGATAGTCTACCCATCACTGGCTGTCTTCAGGAATCTAATCTATCCTCATTCTTTATCGTTCTGTTTAAATTGCTCTGCTGTTCTCTACGTCCTGCTCTGCCTCTCAGTGCTATTCCCTTCCCTCTCTTCTCCCCGAACCTGTTATTTGCCTGTTGTCCCTCTGATTGGCTGAGCTATTTCTGTCCTCCAATCCTGCTCTTCCCCTCCTTCCTCCTTGCTTTACACATGCATGCACAATCTCTGTGTCACTGTCACTGGTTTCCTTTATTTTCCATTTTCTCTGTTTGTCTTCCTATCTTTTGAACCCTTTCAATTACTGAAGAACAGAAATCTAAGCAGCCGCCCACACATTGTGTGTATGGATGAAAAACGATTTTAAATTGAACAGACCACAGTGAGGACTTAATTCAAGGTCCTAATAATTATCTTTTAATAAAAAAGAACATTGCCATTAAACAATCACACATATAGTCACTAAAGAAAAGGAAGTACACCTTTTTTCAAGACCCTAAGAGAAAACCAGTGGATGCCTGAGTTATATAACATCCACCATGGTCAGATATATATATATTTTTTTCTAATAGATAAATGGAACCAGAAAGCACTCACTTACTTCTCACTAATATTCCATTTAAGATATATCAGAAACAGGAACATTAAATGAACACAGTTTCCAGTGTCCTGCGCCACATCCAGTGAGTGTGTGTGTGTGTGTGTGTGGGGGGGGGGGTATGGTATTCAGACATAAAGATGCTATTTCCTGACACATCAAGGCTATTTATATCCACCTGACTCATCTCTGTGGCCTGTTGTTGGCAAAAGATTGACTACCTTAAAATATTATTGAAATGCTTGTATTGTCATAAGAGAATATTACATTAGAGACCATATACAGTTTAAGGTGCAGTTTGTACTGATTAAAGGACCTACATATAATAATAGTAAGATATCAGAAATACATTATACAAACAAATGTATAAATCGCAACCATATTTTTCAAAATTATAATTATAGAAAGGTATACATATTTTATATCACCATACAGTTGCTTGAACACGGAACACAACTGGAAAAGAGCACTTTTCTACAACTACACCAATCAGCCATAATTAACACCATCACCAGGTGAATTGAATAACATTGATTATTAATTACATATCAGTAAACAGGTTACAAGATCATGGGCATGCCCAAACTCTAGCCTCTCAAGTCCGATCCTACATAAATGCCAATGCCAAATAAATAAAATAAAATATAAGGGCACAAGCACACACACTCAAATGCCCAATCATGTATAAGAGACAATTTGGAAATCTGTTGGAGAAAATCTAAGTACTCAGAGAAAAACTACCAAGCATAGGAAGAACAGGCAAAATCCACACACTCATGACTGGAGGTGAGATTCAAACTCCCAACCCTAAAGGTGTGAGGAAACTGCTAAGCCACTGAAAAAGGCAGCATCAGTCTATGAAAATTACAATCTGTTTCTTTAAACTCACTTAACTTATTGATAAGCTAGACGAGGATAAAAAAATAAATCTAATAACATTGGCCCATATTCATAACAACACTGCACACATTAGTATTCAGACCTCAGACACATCTTAACCTTACACACCACTTACCACTTAACCTAACACAGTCAAAGTTTATTCTATATGGATAAAACTTTGAACTCTGAATTCTGTAACTCTGTAGCTTGCAAAGATCCAATAAAAATAAATTGTGATTCAACTGAAGTCATTTCTGAAAGGAGCAAGACCCCTTTTAATGTTCATGAATTTTTAATAGCTGACATTTAATCATTTATTACCATAGATGAGTATTGATTAGCTGTTATTATTGCTGGGTAAAGCAGGTTAAGAAACTTTTGCTTCAAGCATATCTCTACACGCAAACACAAGTCCTAACACTTTAAGTGGCTCTGGAAAGAAGAAATAGGGAGTGGTTTAGAGAGAGAGTGTGTGTGTCAAGATGGGGTGTCCAAATGGTGGGGGATATAATTAGGTCTGGTTGGCTCTTTACTGCTGACTGTGCTAGAGGTGGCCAAAAAAAGCCTGTTGGGTCTAAGGAGTGCAGGGAGGAGAGGGGGTTTGGTGTGAAAACAGCAAAAATGGCCAGCAAAGGTGAGACACATCAACACAACTCTGGAACTGGACTTGAACTTATATAATGTATAGAAGATAATATGATCTTATTGGGATTCTGAGCGTAGTAGCAGGTGAAAGGGCTTTTGGCAGCACTTTGGCAGCAGTGTTTAGCGGAGCTACAATAAGATTGCTGATGGCTTGGATCATCACAGCAGGCTTCCTTACAGGATATTGGCAAGCTGAAGGGACCTGATGGATGTATTACGTCTAGGTCTTGCGCTCTAGGATATACTGTGCTTCTTTTAATGTGACGTTTGAATAAAGCAGGTGAGACTGTCTGTTTGCCTTGTTTCAGCTCTGCCAACAGTTGAGTTCTTGGAGTGATTGAATCTGGTCCAGCCATGTTAGCTTAAATTAGGGGATTTTAAGCAAGCACAGACGACCTTCTCTATTGTATGTGAGGTTGCATTTGAACCTTCACCCTAGCTTTTCACCTGTGCTTACCACGGCACAGATTTGCACCTGCTGAACAATCACAAGTGACAGCTGTTTGTATCTGTTTGCTTAATGCAAGGTGCAACAATATTAATTGTACTTTACACAGAGCTGTTTTACCATGTCCTGTACTCATATGAATGAGATAGGCAGCTGTTGATCGCTAGTTGCTGTCATATATGGGATATGCATGAAACTGGAGCAAATGCTACACACAGGCAATATGGTATAATTATAGTTGTCCACGTACATGAAAATGCAGGTTGTGTGAAAATGTGTGGATGAGAATAAAAAATGTGTTCTCAAGACAAGTTAAAGTACAGATACTG
>JAOVVA010000021.1:19676108-19693567 GCA_028565275.1 Leiocassis micropogon
TGTGGAGAGAGGAGAACCTTCCAGAAGGACAACCATCTCTGCAGCAATCCACCAATCAGGCCTATATGGTAAAGTGGCCAGACAGAAGCCACTCCTTAGTAAAAGGCATATGGCAGCCCGCCTGGAGTTTGCCAAAAGTCACCTGAAGGACTCTCAGACCATGAGAAACAAAATTCTCAGGTCTGATGAGACTCTCTGGCCCCTCTACCATATAGGCCTGATTGGTGGGCAAAACATTCTCTGTTATTGAATTTGGAATTGGAACTATAATTGAATTTAAAATGACAGTTATAATTTGTTCTAAATAAATCTTCTTTTTTAATAGTTTATTGTGCTGCTGTACCTGTTGACCTGTGTTGGGGTAAAAGCCAATGGTCTTACTCTGCTGATTGCTGGTAAGGGTTTCTTGTCTCATGTTAGCTGTTAAATTCATTTTATGCATTTATGGAGTAAATCAGATTAAGGAAATTAGAAATTTACTTTATCTAACAGGATATTTATATTTATATAGTTGCTATCTTTACTTTATTCAGGTGTGATTTGTGCTTTCTCTCTGCCTATGGCATACAAACTTCAGCAGGTAAGAGTTTGAGAAAATTAGATTATTAACAATTCAGTGTCTTAAGCTATTCTTGTCATGACTATCAATCATTTTGACAGGAACGGATTGACAGGATTATCAGTGCAGGCCAATCACTGGTGACAAAAACCATGGAGATGTAAGCATGTTTATTACTTTCCACTGCATTAAAATTCCTTAACCAATCCAAATGAATGTTCATTGGAATAAATATAACCAAATTAATTTTATTTATAGCAATGGTCCAATTTTCTCTGGACAGTTACAATGCTGTTATTACAAGAGTATAATGAAAGCCAGTGTGAGCCAGTAATTGTCCATTTTGAAAAAGTGTGCTGTTTTCCTGTAAAACATTTAATATGTTAGAATCAGCACTACAGCTTCCAAGGGGACAGTATAGATTTAACTTACAAATTATTAAATGAGTAGAAAGCAAATACAAGTTTTAAATTTTTTTTCCCAAATGTAATAAACAACAAAAGCTTTCTCGTTTAGATATGTATTCAGACCTTTTATTCACTACATTGTAGAAGCATCTTTAGCAGCAATTACAGCTTCAAGTCTTCTTTTTTCTTGTCTTTATTTTCCAGTGTTGAGCTTGTGATGTCATTGGTCAAAACTCCTCCTCCGGCTCCAACTCCTGTGCCTGCTCCTACACCCAAAATCAAACAGAAGACCAAATAATGAGGTTAAAGGATGGAAGGATAAAGAACATAAAGTCTTATTTTACAGTGATAGCTGGAAGGTATTATTGATGAAGGATAAGATAAATCTGTTTATGGTGCTTGGAATGTATTGGACTTTACCACAGTCGTTCAACAACTGGTCACTTTGACTGTGCCAAAAAAAAAAAAAAAGAATCAATAGGCTTGGGGGAAAAAAGGCCTTGGTGGGAAATCCCCATTTTACCCAAGTGTAAATGAACTGTAACTATGTGATTAAAGAAATCCATTGTAATGACAGGTTACTATGTGACTTTTAGATTGCTTTGGGATTATTTTGTAATGCAACATTATCAGACATGGGAAGCATGGGTGCGGCGGTTTGGTGCAAACAATGTGGGATAGTCAATGGATCTAACATGACCTTGGCCTTGGAGTGCTATTGACCATAAATGAATGACTGAAGCATCATATGGTATACAAAAGTTAGCATCAGAGGTAACTATTTATTTCTCAAAATCAAAGTCTTATTTCTTCTTTTTGGGAGGAATCCTTATTGTTTCCATGTAGAAACCCACAAGAGAAGATTTCCCTTTCAGAAAACATAATGCATTTGGACGCTTACCTTCTGAACTCATCTTGCAAATGTTGAAAGTGAATGAACCATGTAGATTAAACTGTTCTCAGTAAATTTTTACCCATTTACAGGTTTTTACATGGATTACATTTACATGGAATTCAAATTCTTAGGCTGTCTGGCATGAATTTGCCATATACAGACTAATATTTCATTTGCTTTGAGTTAAAATATTTTTGGGGAAAAAAATGGAAGGGGTCCTATTTTAAAAAGACACAAGCAAATAAGTATACAAAAATGCCTTGGGTAACCCTTATTCTGTTGATGACTGTCCAAAGTTGTTAAAGGTGTTCCAGTAGCTTGAGGAGAGCAGGACACCACCTTACAGTGTCTTTAATTTTGTCCACTAGAGGGCAAAACAAGACCATATCAACAATTTTAAACAAGCCATTACTGTACAATTTGCAGTGATTCTTTTTTTCTCTTCCTTAAAGCAAGATGAGTTCTTTAATGGACAAATGTTTTCATAGTTAAACTGAATAAACAGGACAATAATGTGCAAACATTCCTTTCTATAGTAATTATAATAATAATAAAAAAAATGGCTACCTACCATCACATCTGGTCTCCTCCGACCGTACTTAACAATCTGTTACACCTGACAGATTACAAATGTCATTTCCTTGGCAATTCAGCAAGTTCTAAATAACCATCTCCAGACTTCTGCTGTTGTATCTCTGTATTTGTAGTAGTTGTATGAGGTTGGCTTGCTTGTTAACACAGCTGTTGGGAATACAGACTAATTTATAAGGAATGTGTTGAGTTCAACATCTTGAGAAGAAAACCTTAAAAACCTCAAATCATTCAAATAAAAAAATAAATACGTATTTACATAATACAGAGTGAACACTGCAAGTGCTGCTCATGTCCTGAGATTTACCAAGACCCGAGGTAAAAAAAAATGGTCTGTGTGCTGGAGTTTCCCCAGTGCTTGAGGGGTTTCCTCTTCACCAGTTTCCTCCCACAGTGCAAAGACATGCAGATTAGGCTAAATGATGTTCCCAAGTTGGCCATAGCATGTGTGTGTGTGTGTGTGTGTGTATGCATGTTGACTTTTTTGACTTTTTACTACCATGGTTGTAAATTGGGAATTAATACAATGGTCACGTTGGCCTCCACAGTCCATAATTGGACTAGAGAAATTCCTAGAGGGATGGATAGATAATCACATTTTATTGTGTGAACTGTCGATGATCAAGTTCATTCTCATACTGTATGTTACCACATCTATAAAAAGTCTGTCCCTCACACTGCCTTTCTTTAAATTAGCAAGAAAAAAAAATGCTTTTAAGGTTTCTGAGAAACCACACAGCATAAACTCCTCTATCCTTTGACCATTACAAAGTTTTAACACTGGAGACTCCTTCCATAAATATTAGAAATATATCACCATAGCAATAATTGGAAATTTCTCTCTGTTAAATAATGCTGTCAAAAATATTTTTTCATTAATAGTCTTAGATTATGTGAAGCAGATCCGTGTGAATTAGCTGTTGCTATGGAAACAATTCCTTATTACGTCTTACCATGTTAATATAAACCTGTGATTTGTCATGCAGCTGGGACTATTGTGATTGATGACCAGCTAGATGTGAGAGTTTAGCAGCATAAATAAGAGATGAAAAACTTTCCAAATTTTTAGCCACTGTCATTCAGTCTAGCACTAGCGCAGAATGGTTAATGGAAACACAAGACAATGACACTCTATGAATTTTACATGACATTTTCAGTTCACAAGCAGATGCTGCTTGTCAGTAAAACTGTTTATAAATGCTTTAAACTGATGGTGTGGCTGTGTCTCTATTGAGAATTCCTAAATACAGTGGAACCTTGGATTAAGAGCATAATTTGTTCCGGAAGCGGGCTTGTATTTTAAAACACTTGTAAATCAAAGCGAATTTTCCCATAAGAAATAATGGAAACTCACATTATTCATTCCACAGATCAAAAAAAAAAAAAACATAAAAATAATTGATACAAAATATAAAGTAAAAATAAAACAAATTAACCTGCACATTAACTTTAAAAAAAGTAAAAATAAATCCCGACAGATAAGTGTTTGAGTTTATGTGTGTAGGCGCTGTGTATGTGTGTGTGTTTGTGTGTGTTTATGCATGTGTGTGAAGCTAAAGTAAGAGGAGAGGAGAAATCAGCCACTCCCCTCTTCTCATCTTACACAGTCTTCTCTTATTTGAGTTTCACACACACACATACATTAACGGAAAGACTGTTTTATCGGAAAAAAATTAGCAAGGAACATCGCTAATAACTCTCGCGTGAGCACACGCTAATGGAATCACTGCTGTAAAGTAAGGGGCACGGTGTCCAATGACGTGCGCCCACAGACACAAACTGCAGGCTGATACAGAGAGGGAGAAAATAGATTCTTTTGCTTTACACGCGCGCACACACGTGTTATAATAAACAGTACATGCGCGCTGTACACACGCATAGAAACAGTTTAAAATATGTTTTACGCGCACACACGTGGTCACAGTGTTATATTAAGCAGTACACGCGTGCACGGATATTGATTATACCAGTGAGAGACGCGCACTAAGACCCAGCAGGAGAGACGATTACCCACAATTCCACAGCGCAAGAGAGAGAAAAAACATTGGCTCAGTAGTGATCACATGACGCTTGGTGTCAAAACAAGAAGCACATGCGTGATACATGATACTCGGTGCTCGTAAACCAAGACTTGTTCGTTTTTTAAGTAATTTTTTTTAAACATCTTTGCTCGTCTTGCGGAACACTCGTAAACCGCATTACTCGCAATCCGAGGTTCCACTGTACTAATATTTTGACTGTAGAAATGTTCCAATTTTAAGAAGTGTACCAAGAAACAGACCACAATGATCTCATTCCTGTGGTGTTCTCTGTGGTACGAGCAACCTGTTACCCCACTCACAGAGAAGGAACATTCAATATCTATTCATTTATAAATATCTCGCTCCAGCGTTTTAGTTTCCAACCTCAAAGCATGCTTGTGCACGCTGCATGAAGTTGTTTCTAGAAGCAGACTTGTTCCGGGTAACTTTAAGAGTGCCCTTGTCTCTTAATCATTATTGATCAATTGTGTAAGAGGTGAAAAGGCTAATGCAGAATTCTGGTCAGGTACTGTCAGATTGGATGCCGTCCAAGCAAAATTCACCCGACTCTGCTCAAGAGCAAGGACGGTCCCTGAGGAACAGGAAATGTAATGCAGATTCATCACATGCCATCACTCAGAAGATGAGATCTTTTAATAGTCCAAAAACAGGATTCTTGATGTTAAATTTACTGTGTGCATATCACATTACATCAAATGGAACAAAAAAATGGTTGGCGTTGTTGAACATCTAATCAAAGGAAATAGTTCAAAGAATTTTCACTTCCTTATATGTGGAGGAAGAAAAGCTGGAGCATTAAGCAGATCAGATGTGTCATTTTATCCATGAGGAGATCCCGTCAGATCACCGTGCCAGCATTTCTGGGCTTTGTGGCTTTTTAAAGCCAAAGGGTGGAAATACTATAAAGGGGTACGTCAGCACGAACAAGATCCAATTCTCGTCCTTGACCAAAAACATCTGCAACAAGCAGAAACAGCAGAAAACAAACAAAACAGCGTTTCATCCTTCACAATGTTGACGCATAGATTTCTACAAAAACATGGACATACCTAACACCTCCCACCAATACACACACATGTGCATAGACAGATGTGTGTCCCATGCCTAAAATAGTCTTCCACATTAATAATCCTGAAATAGATTACATCAAACATGCACGATACACAAACACACAATACACAAACAAACATGCAGACTGCAGGAGGGTGAGGTGTCCTTTCCAAAACAGTATCTCTATGTAATCAGTTGTTAAGTGCTGTTAAAAAAAAAAGAAAGAAAAAGAAAAGAAAAAGAGTCATGGGATGGTGTGATGAAGTGGCGTTACCAGACAGTTGATTGTTTTGATTTTTTTTCTATAGCAACACATCCAAAGTTTTTATTTCTTCCATACCAGAGCAATGTATCACCGCTAACAATTATTTCTTTTATAGTTACGCTTCATGTTGTGAAATTTCTCCTAAAGAAATTATTGTTATCACTCATGTTACAACATCTATAAACACTGGTTCAAACATCTGTTCTTCTATCCTTTCTCTTGAAATCAATAAGACACAACACCACATAACCCCCTCTGTCATGAAGATATTAATGTTAATTTTTAATAGATGTCTTCTTATAGAAAAGTTCATCCTATGAATAACAGGTTTTCTTCATTTAATTACCTCCATAAGTCAGTATGTGTGGAGCCTGTGATTTGCAGCGCACTACTGTTACAGAAAAAACAATAAACCCTTTTTGACCAATATTTTTTTCACTAATTTAATTAGGAATTTAATAAATTCTTAATTTTAAATGACAGATCTGTTACATTCTTGATAACCTTGCTAAAAATAGGGCGATGAAATTGTCTAATTGTCTAATACAGTATAAAATTCCCATAAAATATTTCAGATTACATACTTATATTAAAAAGGAACTGGAATAAATAAAACAAGGCATGGAAGTTAAATATTGAAATATTCTTCATTTATCTTAGTCTTTTGTGCTGATGAGAGTTGTGATTAAAGATTTTGGTGGGCCGCAGAAGATTTTAACATTTTAAATTTCCATGTCATTCCCAAATTGGCTGCAATGTGTGTATGTGTGTGTGTGTGTGCGCGATGGATTGGCACACTGTCCAGATCTCCTGGGATAGACTCCAGGCCCTGCGACCTTGTAAAAGGATAACTGGAATGGAAGATAAATGAATGGATGAAAATTGCATTGTTTAGTTTGTGTATGGCTAGCCTATATAGTTAGTTTAGACAGATGGTTTTTTATGGGGTCAAACTGATCTTGAACATACAATGCATTCCCATCCTTAATAACATTAAACAGTATTTATGCTGGAAGTGTATTTAAATATTAAAAGCTTATTAATGGATATTATTATTTATGGATATTCAATACCATTCAATTTGATTTTATTCATATAACTCTTTTAACTATGGTCATTGCCACGAAGCAGCTTTACACAAAAATGTGTGCGGAAATATGCATAAATCATAATTATCCGTTTGTCCCTGATGAGCAAGCCAAAGGCGATGGTGGCAAGGAAAAAATTCCCTGAGATGACAATAGGAATTCACCGTGAGAGGAACCAGACTCAATAGGGAACCCATACTCATAAGGGTGATATCAGATATTCAAGCACTAAAACAGACTGCAGGAGTCACAGTACGGCGTGGGTGAGGCCAATGCATCACTGCTATACCTTGAGAACTGGTGGAGGAGGGTTACGGAGGACAGAGATAAAAGAGAGGAAGGGCTGCACCGGATTGTGTGTAGTGTTGGTTATCTCAGCTGTGAGTAAAGAACACCCTCTCCCCTGCACCCTCACCTCCATCTGTTCCTAAATCTGTGGATTTAAGATCGAAGAGTTTTGAGATCCTCAGGCATAAAGAGGCTCATAAGGCCTTATTTACACTGCAGCTAGTGTGCGTTCAGGTTCATGACAGTTTCCCATCTTCCTTGCCACAATATAGAACAATTGCAGGCCCAGTTTTTCTAAGAGGTAATATAAGTTTATCTAACTATCTATCTAGTAACTCATATCGCTCAACCCCATCACTAATCATTTCTTATAACAGCACACCCTAAGCAGTTCTTTTTTTTTTTTTTTTTATGACTTCCAGCTTCATGTTAAAGTCTAGGTCGTGAAATAGTATGACAGCAAGCAATACATTAAAAATATTTCAGTTCTAGTTCCTCTTTTTGGGGGGGATTTTTCCCCGTTTTCTCTCTAATTTAGTCGTATCCAATTCCTCACCGTCACTTGGGGGCTTCCTCATTAAGGTTACTACTACCACTCAGTTGAGAGGGCCAAAGACTATTACGCATTTCCTCCAAACCACGTGACGCCAGCTGACCGCATCTTTTCGAACTGCTCGCTCACACACCATTGGGGGGGCGGCGTAACACACTCGGAGGACAGCGCTATCCGCTCCTTCCGCCTGGCCCCCTGATTGGCTGTAGAGCCGTGATTAATGTGGGAGCACTAAGTACCTCTTATCCCTCCCCTCTGAGAGAGCTCGGCCAATCAGCTCTCTCTAGATCTCCGGCTGCGAGAGGTTACAGCATCACCCGGTAATCAAACTCGCAATCTCTGGAAAGTAGGGCGAGCACTTTACCACTCAAAGGCCCATTCCAGTTCTATTCCAATGTGTACTAAATGATGACACCACAATATTAAATAAAAATTCGAAGTAACTTAAACATCGATCACTCGTTTGTGCAACCAGAAAGGCAGTGAACGTCCTCACTGATGACACTTTGTGGGAAAAAATTGTAAAACACTTTGTGCATTTGATTTTTTGCCAAACTATCGTTTAACATTTTCACTCTCATGACTGACACAAAGATAACCATTTTCTCTCTCTCTCTCACACACCAGATAACCACCTTGCTAACATTCGGATTTTGGAAGCTGAACTGTCTAGACGCCCACTAACAAAGAATAATGTGTGCTATTTTTATGCTTCTCTCTCATCATCCAGAGTGGATGATAAATAGAGAAGATGCTCATAAATTCTGATTAGAGACAAAAAGCAAAGCAAAACATTTTAATTCCAGTAAGGTGCTTGAGTGTTTATATAGACCAAATATACTTCTATAAGGTCTTTAAAAGTGATTTATAAAAAGAATCACTCACAATTTCTCACAAAAGACCACCCCTTATACAGTATACTCTAATATGGATAACCCTCGGATCCCTAGATGTGTAAGAGCACACACAACAATCCTGGTTCCACCTTAATCAGTTTCTGGCAAGTTTAAACAGTCTGTGTATCAGTAGTATGATTGTACTTTATATACAT
Source organism: Leiocassis micropogon (assembly GCA_028565275.1). Classification (NCBI taxonomy): domain Eukaryota; kingdom Metazoa; phylum Chordata; class Actinopteri; order Siluriformes; family Bagridae; genus Leiocassis; species Leiocassis micropogon. The sequence continues at coordinate 19,684,898 of JAOVVA010000021.1, forward strand.
TCACTAAGCGATAAATAAGCTTGTCAGTTTCTTGTTCTTCAGGATACCAGTATCCTGATGCTTAGCTTGGATCTCTGCTCAGTGTGTAATTTATTTGTTGTAAGACCAATGGGACAGGTTAAGATTAACATGGGGACCTGGAGTAATTTCATCAATGTGATTTTATTTTCTGTCCACTTTAGTTATGCCAGTGTTTACACCTAAAGTGATGGTCAGTTTCCAAGTCGTGAAAATGCGAAGGCGTTAACTCCATCTCCATTCTCCATGCACTGCTAGCCCTTTAACAGGAGAACGATCATAAAGATCAATTCTGATGTTTGATTAAAGGAGCTGTTTAATCACAGCTACAAATGTAAAGCCACTTACTATTCCTATATTGTACATGCAATGATTAGTTTTCTCAAAATAAATAAATGAACCATTGTATCATTGTATGATCTAACAATGTAATGTTGGATTGCCAAATTTAGTTGAATTTAATTGTTTAATCACTGTGGTGACATCAAGTTATTATAGCGTCACCTAAAATTAACCCCTTCTATTGGGCTATTCTATCATAGAACTTTCATGACAAAAAAGAAATATGGCCTGAATATTTCAAAGCCTGAATGTCCCTGGTAAACATATGCTGAGAATGTGCGAGGGTGAAAAAAAATGATGCAATACATACTGTACATAATTGCTTGCATATGTGCTTCATAGCCCCATCCCTTATAAAGGTCAGTAGTGCGGTCTTGGTCTCTTAATTTTAATTTTACTTACAAGAGCAGACATAAGTTCTTCAATGAAAAATAAATCTAGAGTTCAAGCCTGTGTTGAGCTCTGTCCTACCCCACCCCCTTGCACATTTGGAGCTCTGAGACAATTACATCAGCACTGGATAGTAAAGAAGACAGGGTGACTCAGAGCAGAAGTAAAAGACGAGGCCCTCACTATCCCCTCCTCATTAGTTCAGTAAATCTCTTGTAGTGGTCATTCCCTCATTGTACCTCAGTCCCTCTCACAGCTGTAAATTTGGCTGCTCTGTAGAAGCCTGACTAACCACGTAATGGGAGTGGAGCATGGCAGGTGTCCAATATGGCTGCCACCGTCTGGGTCTCCACTGAATCTCAGCTGTGGAAGAGTCGGGAAAATATTACAAAAGAGACTGCGAAGGAGCAGTGCAGGCTGACAGCCTGATATCATCCCACTAATACACATAATAAAATTAAAAAGCCTCCAGGTAACTGCTGTAAAATCTGTGGATTGTCTTTGCAGCTCACCATGAAGAGGTACCAGTCAATAGTCTCCAAGCTCCATTAATTGATGGTGACAAATTACATTTTACAAGCTCTTAGAAGAATTTTCCTCTCTTTCCCATCGTTTCTTGAGATTCCAGGACCTGCTCGGGATCACTAACATAAAACAGAAATCCCCCAGGAATCTGAAATATCGCTAGGTGGTTGAGGGTAATTTACTCTTTTGTTGACCAGGACAGACATTTCTGGCCAGCTGGAGAAGAAGAGTGAGTGGCTGAACATGTACTACATCATATAATGTTCCCAGAGGTATCATCCTCTGAAGATACCAGTGCAAAAATATTTATGTAATGTTCCAAATTGTGTCTGGAGCCCTGCAAAAAAGAGAGCCACGTTGGATCCGGAGAGGTTTCACTCATCCAAAATAAACACATGTACTCTCATGTGAAAATATTAATGGTGGAATAAGCACCTATTTTCCATCTAATGAGTCTTAAGGCAGTAACATTCATATAAAATATAAAACCTGAGATATGAACTTGAAGACAGGGAGTCAGTATGGGAGCCTTACAAAGTACCACAGAATATACGGATCCTGTCAATGCAATAATTGCACTAGAGTCGCGATATGGTTCCAAGTCAGATAGGTATACACTTATGAGATGGATATATTAATGACTTAAACACGACTTATTGCTTAGTAAGAGATTTTGGGTGCGCATGAACACTTTTATGGGCCCAAGACGGCCTATTTTGGATGTGCAGATCTTGATATTTTATGGTGGTACTGACACATTTTTATATATCATTCCTGAATACATTCCAGAGAGGTGACTCACCAATGGCTAGTGAAACAAACAATGCTCTCATTGAGTGCAAGCAGTATAGTAGCGTTTTTTCCTCTACATTGAGGCAAGAATGGTCCCATGTGCCTGCCATCTCATTAAAATCCTGCTGTTTCACAGCACAGGCCATGCAAGCTGCCCAGCAGATACACAGTTTGTCCACCTTTAATAAATCTCACAAGTTCATCTCATGCAGATCCAGTCTCTGCAGGACGCAACATTTGTAAACTCCCATGGCCATCCCGTCTCCTTCCCCCATTTAAAAATGGCAGCATTCCAGAAAAAAATTTCTGTCATCAGGCTGAGAAACATGACCAAGTCTAGATGACTATCAGCATCCATCATGCATTAAATCTGGTTCCCTCTGTATTTGTTCCCAAACCTCCAGCTCATTACAGCAGCATCTGAGCCATGCTAATCAGTGGTCAGACTTAACCATGCTCTGGGGATCTTTTCCATAGCATGGGAAAAATTCAAGCACACAAAGGTATACAGTAAAGAACAATGCAGCCAAACACAGATCATATTAAAGATTATTATACTAATAACAGTCTTCACATGGTTTATTTGTATATTTGGCCTTGGATATTGGATTTTTGCCAGTCCAACATATAGTATAAAAAATTAAAGTAAACAGGTTAATAAGTCTTTTGGATCATTTTCAAACTCAGCAAAGAAGTGAAGTCTTATTTCTGCACTATATACAGCTCACATATCTACTCTAAGTATTCACAGAATAGAAAAATAGCACATGTAAAATAAAATTAAAAAATCTTGTTTTTGAGACATCACATTGAAAATGTATAATAAAACAATGTTTAAAAAAAAATCACATTTCCTATAAAAATGATACAAAAATAACATCAATGTTACTGTGAAAATACGAATTATGGAATGATATTTATAATAGTGAGTTGAGTTTTACTGACTCTATTTTTTTAAATTCATTTTAAAGTTATTTATATGATTACTTCATATAAATGACCATTACAATTTGTGTCTCAACTATAACTTCCCCCCAAAAGAAAAAAAACAAAACACTCACTGTCCACTTTATTAGGAATACACACCTGCATGTTCATGCAGTTATCTAATCAGCCAATTATGTGGCAGTAACACAATGCATAAATCAGACATATACAGGGCAGAGCTTGGGTACTGTTTGCTCCTTGGATTTTCACACAAAACTCATCTCAGCATGAGCAAAACATCTAACCTTGAGGTGAATAGGCTAAAACAGCAGAACACCACATCAAGTTTCAATCCTCTTCTCAGCCAAGAACAATCTGAGACTATCATAACACCTAAACTGTTAAATAATTGAAAAAGAAAAATCACCTATTTTCCCCCTAGTCTTCAACCATCCAGTTCAAGTGACTCTGTTCCATGATAGCCTCAGATTCTTGTCTTTACCTGACAGGAGTGGAACTTTCTGCTTGTTGTAGCCCATCCACCTTAAAGATGCTTTTCTGCTTGACTTAGATGTTAAGAGAGCTTGAGTTACTACACATCAAAGTCACCCGAGTTGAACTAAAAGCCTACAGTGTTTATATATGTTGGACGCAAGATCAACACAGGATTTTTTTTTTAGACTTATTCAACTCAGTCTGGTCATTTTTACTCCAGTCTCTCATCACCCAGGTGTTTCAGCCTCCATAACCTCTGCTTATTTAATGTTTGCTGTTTTATGCACCGTTCTGTGTTCAGACTGTTGTTTGTGCAAATCTCAGAAGATCAGCAGTTTCTGATAAACTCAAACCAGTCCATCTGGTACCCATGCCAGTTAACGTCAAACAGACCACACAGTTTGTAACTAACTGGCTTGTATCTGCATGATTTTATATGTTGTGCTGCTGCCACATGAATGGCTGATTAGATAACTGCATGAATGTGCAGGAGTACCTAATAAAGTGTCAAGTGATTGTATACAAGATTCAGTAATAATATAAAGTACATAATGTATGTACATGTTCAAGGATCAAGATGCAAACAAGCAAATGTTTAGAACGAATTGCAAATTACTGAAAAATCACTTTGTATGGTTATAAATATAACAGGAAATAACAGTGTGTCCAGTTTAAGAGGCTTGTGGTAAAAGCCTTTTCCAGTACCAGTAAAGTAAACTCAAAATGAAAATTATATTGCTTCCACATTATTAAATTATGAGTGCAGTCTATAAATTTAATCTGGCTGAGGCTGTTTTTAAATATGCATCTACATTTCCAGTTCTTGAGTATATGGTTGACAGATTGAGGTCATGATTTGATACCACATGATTATAATGAATTATGAAACTGGTAAATTATCAAAACTGAAAGAGATGGCATTGTAGGGACTGTGCATTACTGTTTATCCTCTAACAGTGTTGCAGTGCACCAAACATGTGATACCCTGATGTTACCTGTAATATCTAGATTTTCATTTTGCATTACAGCATGGATTGAAACATTTTAATACAATAAGACTTGTTCGGGTATAGTTCAGCTGCAGCGATTCAGCTACAGCAATCATATCCTCGTCAGTTGAAATTTTACTGACCATAAATGTGGAAATTGCCTTCAGTTTGTATTTAGATTGAAGTAATTGAAGTAGGATTTGGTGCTTAGTTGCAGAATGCACATCCAAAGTGGTTCTTCCCTCATTCTACACCACAATTTATGCTAGGCATATCCTACTTGTAGAGAAATGTGTGTCTCCCACATGCATTTGTAAGCCAATTCAATTGAGGTATATATATATGGACCAATGTTGTGTTAATTGTCAATGCAACCATTTCTGGATAGATTGTATAATAGTTATGCAATATATATGTATAAAATAACACTATATAAAATCAGGTATATAAAAAAAGAACTACAGTACATATTTTTGGAAATGCCATGTAAAACGTAAAAAGGGAAAACAATGAACAGGTGGCAACCCTAGATGGGGTAGATATCGTGGCATTGTGAATCGTTGGCACTAGCATTAGACATAATGCTCTCGGTGGTTGATATACACACGATCGTCCCCGTTCTGATGGCAGATCCACTCCTGATAGGACAGTGGGTGGTGGGTGGGGTGCTGGAGCGAACGGTGGGTCATCCTCCCTGGTGTTTTGTCCACCTGGCACATCATGTGAGGCTGTAGCAAAGCATCAACATGTTAATATGACACAATCTGAGCTAATATAGCTAGCATGGTCAATAACCTATTGCTTAGCTTTGCTTCATAGAAGGTTTTCCATTTCCTTGGGCAAGAGAACTTAAGTATTTGACACCATTAAATCTGTCATGTAAAATCTAAACCACAACCAGGCAGTCAGTCAATAAATGGTCAATAGTGTTAAATGCTGCCAGTACAACCGAACTAAAAGAGAAAAACGAAATTCTATTTAGTACAGCGAGAGAAAAAGAGAGAAGGAGTCAGAGAGAGAGAGAGAGAGAGACCGAATTGTATGGCAAATCTCCAAATTTTCCCCACGTCTTATCTTAAATCCACAGGTCAAAAATGATGTAAGTCACAACCACTTGATTTTACAAGACTGGTTTGTAAATGTTCAATTCACATCACATTCAAGTCAATTTAAATTATGAGTGCTAAGATGCAAATGCTCATCTTTTATATCCTGTGGGATTTTCCCTTGAGTGAATAACCTTTTTTTTCTATTAAAAAGCAGAAGAAAAATTTTCAGGTGTTACTCAAATTTTTGTACAAGAAGTTATAAATTGTAAATACTTCTGACTAAACTGTATAAACTGGAATCTCTGCATGATACCTCTGCTCGACCTTTGGCCTAGAAATTAAATGTTCCCCCCATTAAATGTTCTCATCATAATCTAAAAGGGACTGATGTGTAATTCCACTATTTCACTAGTAAATTCATAATTTGTGGAATCATTTACATAAGGAGAACAGGTTTAATGACAATAAATGCAAATGTAAGGTTTAAATGCAAAATATGATAAGACACAAGAAGTATTACAAATGGATAATTACAAACTTATTATGCAATTATTTTGGCTATACTGTATTACAGGTACAGTATTTGCTGTATAACGTTTGTTCAGGCATCCACCAACCGCACATACTGTATGTCTGTAGTCCCATAAGCTTATAACAGGGCTCAGAAATCCTGATTGGAGAGAACAAGCGGTAGCAACTATAACCAGATGTAACAAATGCAACAACGTCCTGCACACAACACATGTATCTCATGTGTCTTGTACAGAAATCCATCGTCTCTTGAATGTTGTAGCCTCATCTCTCTGCTTAATTTTATTTCATACATACAGTATTACCAAAAATTTCATCATGACTCCCAAATGCAGCAAAATTAGTGCTAGTGATAGATCAAAAACATCTAAAAGAAGAACATATAGCTGTTTTCAACAAAAATGTCTTGTTATAGACAAATGTCTGATAATTTGTCAAAATTAATGAAAGTCTGAAAACAGCATTTATCACATTTTGCACAGTCAAACTCTTAATAGTTTCATTCACAATATGAAGATACATTAAAAACATCACTCAAAACTCTATTACATACACCAATCAGCCATAAAATTAAAACCCAGGGTTAGGGTTAGGATTAGGCCCAATATTGTGTACTGTAGGTTCCCCTTGTCCCCCCCATGGTAGCTCTGGCCACGCAGGGCATTACTCTACAAAACCGCTGAGGTGTGCTGACACCGGGACATTAGTGGCTGATCCTTTCGGGCCGGGGGTTTGAGGGAAGGGGTTGCCATGGATCGGAATTGTTTCTGTGGCACATTTCATGGTTGCTCAATCATATTGCAATCTGGGAAATTTGGAAGCCAGATCAACAATCTTTAACTCTTTCCCTACTGATTGGTGTATAGATGATCAGGATTGAGTGTATCTTTCTGTAAGCCTCCATAATACTTTATTTAAACAAAGCCTTCTGGTTTTTCAATGTGGTCACATTTTTCACTTTTTTTCTATTTTTACTAGAAAACAGTTGTGAAGATGAGAGACAAGACAATTTTACAAGCAACATCTTGCTGTCTTGTCGTCTCGTTCAAAAGCAGCTATAGCAGACAATCAATTCCTTATATTCAGAATCATCTCACACAGTTATGGAATGTTCCATAGATGTGTGTGCTGAAATGTGCTCTATAATATAAATGGAAGACGAGAGATAATGGGTGAGCCAGAGGGGAAGAGAATGAAACAGATAAGAGAAAATGGAGTCCATAAATGACAGTATTGATGGAGAAAGACAGCTAAAGGGGACTGAGAACAGATAATCATTAGGCACAAAAATGAATCTCATTTGTCACAGTCATTTTGCTATATAAGGAAACACCACTAAGCAGCCCAGGACAGGCACTCACCTGGGAGAGAGGGGAGGCTGTGTGAGAGTCTTGGGGGACGGCAAGGGGTCTGTCGCTATACTGAGGAGGGGGCCTGTGTGTCGGAGGTAGATCAATGCTGTAGAAGGCATAAATAACATTTTGTGACCTTGTAAAAACAAACAAGGTGGCATGATATAGAGGTCATGGAAATGTCTTATGTAGAGATTAGGGTGAGGTGAGGTTGCAGAATTCTTTTGCTATTATCACAAAGCAATGCAAACATTTTTCTAAACTTGTGTTATGTTAGTTGATTAACCAGGGGGAAAAGAATGCACACACCCTTTTTAGTTCTCAGTGTAAAAGCAAAAAAGTTTCATTTCCCTATCAGTACTGACCATCAGTCCATTTGAACAAGAAACAATTACATTCTACGACTGAACCTTCCTGAGAAAAAAAACAAACAAAGAGATTTCACATACCGGTACTGGGGCGTACCCTTAAAACCTTTAAAACTGTGTTTCACTCTCACCCAAGCAGGATGGCACACACAGGGTCACTGCCCACATCCACATTCACACGGTATGACTACAAGCCTGTGTCATTTTTTTTTTCCCTCAAAAAAGCCAGCAGGTCTGTGTGTTAAATCCCACACAGGCACCAAGAGACATTTTGTCATGCTTCCTGAGCTACTAAACAAAACAACAGGGATTTACTGCACTGAGGAAACTGTGTGAGGAAGGAAAAGAGGCAGGCAAGTCCATTTAGTGAGCTCATACCTGTTCTAGCTGTTATAACAATCTCACTGCAATTCAACATTTGTTTATTAGATCAGTAATTATAGTCTGTTGCTATTGAATCATTTCCACTCAGCAGTTCCCACATGTCAGGGCTGTAAAATGCAACAGTATTAACAATAACAAGTCACCATAATCATGAATCTTGTAGTCAATTATGTAAATTTGTTAAATATTCTCAATACTTGATGGAACAACATTCCCCATCTGCCCAGACACCTGTTGTGTAGCTATGTAAAAACTAAATCAGCAGTTAGATATTAGATTAATTATCATTGTCAGGACTTATACAGTAGTACTTATTATTGTATATCAAAAGTGGACAACAGATGACGACACCTAGAACATGAATCCTCTTAGTCTCACAAATCAGAGAAAGGTAATAATATTAATATTGGGAACAAATGTTACAAATATACAGTAAATAACTGTTCCTGACACAATTAAGTCCACATGATGGTCTGATTAACAGAAACTCCTGTGCTTCACTGAGCTT
>JAOVVA010000021.1:19728195-19749816 GCA_028565275.1 Leiocassis micropogon
TGTGTGTGTGTGTGTGTGTGTGTGTGTGTGTGTGTGTGTGTGTGTGTGTGTGTGTGTGTGTGTGTAAAAGAGAGAGACTGAGTTTTGACCCAAAATTAAAACAAATATTTCACATAAAGTCACAATCATAAGATTTTTCAAACTGCCTTGTTCCCATAACTTCTGATTGTTGGGGTTGTTTCTAAAACCTTCACGCTTTCATCATGCATAGTGAAAGAAACAGAAAAAGGAGCAAGAGGAAAAATAACAGAAGTAATAGAAAAAGAACAGATGACGAGTGGGGGACAAATAAGGAAAAGGAAAATAATGTCACGGAAGGTAAAGAGGAGATAGGAATGGGATTAAAATGAAAAAAAACAGAATCAGGAAAAAAAAAACAACAAGGGAAGAGACATAAGAGAAAAAGATAAGTAAGCAGAGGAGGAAAAAGAAAAAAAACTAAGTCTAAAAGATAAAGAAAAAAAACAGTCAGCAATAAAAAATGATTTGGGGATGAACGAATGTGAGAAAGAAAAGAAGAAATTGATAGAAAGGGAGGAGAGTGAGAAAAGGTGAAAATGAAAAAGAAAAGGAGTGAAATGATAACGAGACAAGAGACACTGCATGACTGCACTGAGTGGAATCGAATGTTCTCCGTAAGACAGAACAGAAAAGGAAACATGAGTCTTTGGTCAATGATTCATTTCATTCTACATCATCAAGGATTTTTGGCAAAACTTGTACAATAAAGACATTTTATGTCTTTTGCTAAAGACAAACCGCTCCAAGAATATTAAAAACGCACTGATATCATTGTCGTATCGACACATGGACTGTGAGTACGGACTGACATCTGATCCTGAGCAGAGGCGGCCATGTTAATGTAACACTGAGAAGACTTGCTGAAGCTTCTACTGCTTTACATTACAGCACTTTCACCAGCACCTCATTATACACCGAGCAGCCGTAACATTAAAACCACTGACGGTCACGTGAACAAGATGATCCCATGACAGAGGCACCTGTCGATGTGCGAGTTGTATTAGGCAGCAGGTGAATGGTCAGTCCTTTAAGTTGATGTTGGGCAAGTGTAAAGATCTTGACTTTGACAAAGCCCAAATTGTGATGGCTAAACCACTGGATTAGAGCAACTCTAAAACTGTAGCTCTTGTGGGATTCCTGGTCTGCAGTCCAAAAGTGTTTCAAGAAAGGAAAAGCAGTGAACCAGTGGCAGGGTCAGGAGTGGCTATGGCTTACTGATGGACAGCGAATGATGGCCCATGTAGTCTGGTGTAATAGAAGAGCTATTGTAGTTCGAATTGCTGAAAAGGTTAATGCTGGTTCTGATAGAAAGGGGTTAGAACACACAATGCATCGCAGCTTGTCGCATATAGAGCTCCGGTAGCCGCACACCGGTCAGGGCGCACATGCTGACCTGCGTTCACCGGCAAAAGCACCTACTATGGACACGAGAACATCAGAACTGAACCACAGAGCCATGGAAGACGGTGCCCTGGTGGTTAATCATGTTTTCTTTTACATCATATGGATGGCCGGGTGTGCGTCCGCCGCTTACCTGAGGAAGAGACGGCACCAGAATGCACTATGGGAAGAAAGCAGGCGGGCGGTGTGGGAATGTTCTTGCGGGAAACCTTCAGTCCTGCCAGTTATGTGGATGTCACTGACACGTACCACCTACCTAAATATTGCTGCAGACTAAGTAGGCATGGTCAGGGCTCAAATCATCCATAAATGGTTTGAGGAACATGAGAAAGAGTTCAAAGGTTGTTGACTTGGCCTAAAAATTCCCTAGGTTCAAATTCGATCGAGCATCTGTGGGATGTACTGGAAAAAAAACAAGTCTGGATCCATGGAGGCCCCACCTCACAACGCTCAGGAATTAAAGGATCAGATACTGATGGCTTGTGCTCAGATACGACCGCAGAGGTCTTGTGGAGTCCCCGACTTGTTGGATCCGAGCTGTTTTGGTGGCACGAGGACCCACGCAACATTAAGCAGATGGTTCTAATGTTATGGCTGATCAGAGTATCAGTCGGTGTATTACCAAATATATTACCTGCCCTTAACTCACAGCATGTTCTTACTGAAACTGCCTACTGCTAATAAAAATACAATTAATATTAACTATTAATATTTTAATATTAATTCACCCTAATTTAATGTTAAAGCTTTACCTCTGACTGTGATAAAAAAGGAAGAAGGTTTTAATGTCAAATTAAAGTTTCTTTTTATGCTACATATTGACATTAAGCCTTTGTTGTTAAACAATTTTTAAATCCATTTATTAAATCCATAAAACCATTTATTTTAAATGTATTATTATCATCCATGTGAAAGAGCTGTTACTATAGAAACAATAGAATATTCGATTAAGGGCATTGACATTTATCTGGGGTTTTGTAGCTGCACTGACTAATCAAAATCAACACACATTAAAGAGGACACACTCACACTGAACGTTGATGACATAAGGCATCCTGAATTCACTCGACAGGGCCGGGTGTCTCACCACACAGGTGAGGGTGTGACCCTGGGCGTGGCGCGTGGGCTCCCATGTGTAATGCACCTGTGTGGTTGTGGTGCCATTGCCGTCGTCTTGCACGTGCTTCTCTGATGTTCCGTACAGGGTTGACTCCCAGGAGACTTCAGCCGGGGGACGGGCCCGCTCGGCAATGCAAGTAGCCACGGTGGTCGTGTTTCCTCCGTCTAACAGAGCCGCGGAACCGGCGGATATGTACACCTTCGGCTCAACTGAGAGAGACAGAGAGAATTGAAGAGAATTTAAGCACTGTACACCATAATACCTAAAACAATGATCCAAGAAAAGATGAATCATGATCCTAGAGTGATTTTTCCAGACAAGCGGTCACCAACAGGACGAGGACAGCCACACACTCCTTATGTGCTAAGGAGACACTAAGCATGACGTTACCAAAATTCAAATGAAAGAGGAGTAATAAAATGGTGACTATCAGCAAGCTTTTACAGTACTCGCTACTACTGTAACAAGATCTATTTCTCATCGGCTGTCACCGAGGGCTTTTCCACAGGGAAAAGTTCTCTAGAAACAGTTCTCCGTTAAAAAAATGTTCTGTGGAAAAAGGAAGTCTGCGTCACAGGACTGCTGAATTCCAGAACAGGGGGAGCAAAGTGCAGCAAGCAGGTATATCAGTTATGCACTGTTCTTTTTTATTTTTTATTATAAATAGCATAATTTATATAATACATTAGTCTACAGTGACGGTTTCCCAAGACGCCACATGCTGTTGCTGTTTTCAACGCTGAGTAAGCCAAGCTTTAAGCAAGTACCAGTCCTGAATTTAATTACCTTTCCTGCCAAAGTCTAAACAGTACTAAAGCATGCCATGAGGGTGAAACCAGACACAGAGCACAAACCAGAAGTGCATCCCCAACCTCTAATGCCTTTTTGATTCCCTGTTCCTTAAGGAATCTAGTTTGAGACCATCAACCATTTTACGGACTTGTAACATGTATTACAAAAAATATGCACACACGATAATGTTTGACAAAAGTTCCATCGCTCTAAAAAAAAGATGGAAAGATGGAGGAGGAAAATGGTTTGATAACATTCCCATTGATGATTCAAAACAATCAATTCAATACAATTCAAATGGACAATTCAATTTGGTCCATACTGGAAGTCCATCCTGGGAACAGTGGGATGCAGTTGCAGGGCATCGTGCCCCTACAAACACATTCATAGACTTACTTACACCTAGGGGTAATTTAAAATCGCCAATCCACCTGCTGCCCCACCCGCAACCTCCGCAAACGTCTTTTGGTCCAGCTATACGATGGTGAGAATGATGCATGTCCTCAAGAAGAATTTCATTAATAACTGTAGGCATGACATGCACCCATATACAGTAAATGCGAGTCCCTCACACACTCCACCTTTTCGTGCCTCACCGAGTCAGCTTTGTTTGCTTTTCCACCCCTCCCTCATGCCAATCCCCTCAGCTCATTCTCGCTCAGAGTCCTGCCTGACCTTCAGCATGAGCGGCAGCTGAGCGCGCAGAGATACCCGTGAATATATGAGTACGTGTGTGAAATGTCATACACGCTTGTGACCGTACGCAGGCCTCGTGTACGAGTGTGGGTCACGGTGTGGACGTGCCAGAGGCCAGAATCCACACCATACTCATAAAGACTACCTTGACCTCGGCTTATAGAGGAACCCCCTAAAAATAGTGGGGCTAATATCTTGGCTCTGTACCTACTCTACACACATACATATACACAGACACATTACATTCCTTCTGCTCTAATTATAGCTCTTGCTCGAGTTCCCCTCCCCACCTTTGTGCTCCATACACTGGCACTACTCTTCGGTCTTCCTTCTTCTTTAGTATATGAGTTTACCTCCATCAGAGACTTAATCAGATTAAAGGACTTTTCTCTTTTTCCTTTTTCTCCTTCTTTAGTGATCATACACGTGCACGCGCAAACTATTCAGTGATCACGTACATTCCTCCATTAGGTTTTAATGCGTTATTTAATTGAATCAGCTCGCTCTCTCTCCCTCTCGTGCTCATAGTCGCACAGCTCTTGGTGAGTTTTGTAGCAAAGCAGATGGATTGCAGGAAAGAGGATGACGTCATACTGTTCCAAGGAAGCACTCACTCATCCCCACACTTACACACACGCCTCTCACCTGTTCATTGTCCATTCTTTACCCCTCACATAGACACCCCTTCTTTTACGTTCACCCCCTTTTAAAGGGGATACACATGTAACAGTTCAGGCTATCAAAGACACAATGTCTCCGTCTCCCTTAGGCTAGATGGACACACACGTTGCACACTGTCTGCACTATTACCGCTTTCACATGACATTAGCCCTGCTGTGGGACTCCAACTATCAGCTGTCAAAGTCATGAGTTAGATTTATGATCCCCTGCGATACCATACTAGTCACGGGTCAGATGTTATAGACTGTACTGGTCTGCTGCTGTGGTAAAGAGACAGAGATCCACAGGACCACTGCTGCACGGATGTGACCCAGATGATGGACCCTCCGCACCTTCAGCTGATTTCACCAACAATCAAATGTCGTTTCATTTGCGATTGTCTCCCTCCCCGGCAAATGAGGTCTGTCGCAGAACAGCACGAAATCCACATGACTGACTCAAATGATTCCTTATGGAGCTGATGACCGTTCAGATCTACTGCTTGAAGAACCAAAATGAAAGAAAATTCCTGTCAGGTGTAACAGTATGTAGACTAGAGGTCTAACAGTATGGAATATCATATCTTTTCATACAGGGCTCTCATTATCAAACAGTGTTCAAATTATTCAATTCAATTTTATTTATATTGCATTGGGTATTGTTAAACTGCAGGTTTACAGAAATAAAAATTCCTGATATTTAAAATGCATACATTTCTAGCTTTTTCATACATACAGCTAATTCAGTCCATGGTAAATAAATCAGCATGGATATTGGAAAGTTCATAACATCAAATAGAAGACTTTGAATTAGAGTTCAAAAGCACTAAACACACAGCTTAAACGGCCCAAAAACAACTGAGTATTTATACCAACCTGGAGTTGCTTTAAAACAAAGTGCAAAGAAAAAATAATGTCTCCCTTTTGTAGTCTATGAAATTTTTGTGCTACTTAAAGGTGTGATCCATGTGTAGTCTTGCATGCAAAATCCATGAATCATGCAATCATTGTGTCACTATTAGGTTTTAATTAAAGATGCACTGATCGATCAGGCAGTGAACAGAGTCAAATGGGTTTTCAGCTTGATCGACCATGACCAGTGACCAGTGTAACAGCGTTCGCCCTATACTGTAACCCCGAGATTGTGAGTTCAAATCGATAGCAGATTGGCTGTGCTCTTGAAGGGGATGCGGTGGCATACACTCTCACAACAAAACTAGAAAACTTGCATAGACGGCGCTCTTCACTGCCCCTAACGGTGCATGAGCAGCGATTCGAAATGATGCGGTTATAGCCTTTGCCCTCTCCAGCTGGTAGCTTTCGTCTCATTTTCAGTTGGATTTCAATAGGAAAGAAGCTCTGTCTTGTAACCTAGAGAACAGTTTCAATTTTGAAATTTGTTTGACAGAAAGTCCTGTAACATCTTTTTTATAAAGAATTGAATTTTCTATTAAACTGATATAGTTCTTGAAGAAAACTGGAACAATACCAGCCAAGAAAATTGCAATCTGAACAGCTCTAGTTTTAATTATTCAATTCAATTAAATAGAATTTTATTTATACAGTTAAAACTTGTCATCCAAAACACTCGTATATCAAAGCGAATTTACCCATCAGAAACTCTGATGATTTGTTCCAGAATCATCTCGTGCTCTGCCACAGCCTTTTTTAACCTTGTTCTTCACATGGGCCATTGTTTTAGTACAGTAACTAAACAACAGTCACTACACTTGGACACAAAAAAAAGAAATATACTTTACTATAACATTGTGACCATGTGTTTATGCATGCACGTAAACAGTACACGTGCGCAGCGATGTTGATTATAGGAGTGATGCACGCACACTGAGACTAAGAATGGGAAACGATTACCCACAATCCCAGAGAAAAAACATTGGCCCAGTTGTGATCACGTGGCGCTCGGCAAACAAACCACATGCATACTACTCATATTTCAAGACCTCGCTCGTTTATCAAGTTAAAATGTATTTCAAAATTTCGGTTGTCTTGTGAAACACTCGCAGACCAAGTTACTCGCAATTCAAGGTTCCACTGTACAGTGCTTTTAACAAGGATCATGGTCACAAAGAACTTCACAGAAAAAGAAAATTAGTTAAATGAGTAGGAAATGTGACAGGAAATATGTACTGCATGAATCAAAACGATCAGATTGTCCCTGATGTGCATGCCGAGGGGGAACCCATCCTCATTTGGGTGATATCGGATTGCAGGGATTGATCTACAGTCATACTGAGTGTTAGGTGGCAGGAGGTTCAGTACAACAGGAGAGGTGTTTAAGTTATTATGGAGCCCACTTTTGTTATTGGAGGCTCAGGTACAAAACTGTTCGTGGGAATTTCAGTCCTGAACTGTTCAGTTTTGAACTATTGAATATTTTAATCCATTGAAATTGAACTAAGGCTCATTCAGGCAATCCTTATTTTTGTGGTAAAAATGCACTCTATTGTGACATAACCATATCATATTAAAGAAAGTAGCAGAGATCACTGCTGCCTATGGTGTTAACCTACAGTTAAAGAAAAAGGAAAAAAAAAAAAAGCTCGTATAAATTTAAGTATTTAAGACTTTTTACTAATCAATATTCACACTGATTAGTACACAGTTTTAAAAAATCTTATTTAAGACTTGTTTTGAAAGCCGTACTGTATACAGCTACTAATGTTTTCGGTCAGAACCAAAAAGAGAAACTTGAGGGGCCATACACAAGAAACAAACTACAAGCAGTACAGGAAGTTCATCGATAGCTAGTGTGACTGTAAGTAACATAAGTGATAGTCTTACATTGTTCCCTGTTCACTGTTGGATGGGGTACACGGAGTATGAATTAATATCACTGTCTACATTTGTGACGAGATGCCTACAGTTTTTATCCTACATTAGTGTTACTTTAGTCCACTGCTGTAATGTCTACTGAGACAAGCTCTTGCTCCTTAATCCTTTTGTCAGGCCTGGAATACATCCGACAGTAAGTCAGTCCGTGAGCACAGAAGAAGCAGCTTTATATGGAGCTTTTGTTAGTATGATGACTGCCACTGGGAGAATGTTAATACCTGCAAGAAATATGCCTTCCTTTAATAGTTGCATACCCTATGAACACTAACAAATGGACAAATCATAAAGAGGACAATGTAAAAACGACATAATATAAGCTGCAAAATATTTAACATGGCCAGTAAAGTGTCTGTGACCATCTGGGAAAACCCTAAAAGCTCAGGTGAGATTTCATTGAATTCTGTAAGTCACCGTTTGAAGTTTTAATTCCAGCTGTCAAAACGTCCACAATGCACTTGAGCCTTTTTACTAATCGCCATACGTTTTAGGGATCAGGTTATTCACCCGAACTCACCGAGGACGCTGAGGGTGGTGGAGGCTTGTGTGTTGCCCAAAGGAAAGGTTGCCACTTTACAGGTGTAGTCACCGACATCTGAGAAACCCACATTCTCCAGCACGATGGAGGCATCATAGGTGGAGGGCATGTGGAAGGACAGGCGGTGTTGGTACTCGGGCTGAATGGAGATCCCAAACGTGGGGTTGTAGACGGCCACCGTGGCCCAGCCAGTCGGCAGGCGCCTCTCCCACGAGCTCTGCGTCAGACTCAGGTTCGAGTCCACCTGAATCCTGCAGCTCAGAGTCACATTCTTCCCCAGGACGCCGCTCACCTTGGGGGGCACTACCACCTGGCTGCCACACACACCTGAGACACACAGACATATTATTATAATATTAAATATTGATAAACTATGATTAAACTGGCTTTCCTATGAGATTTGACTAATTTATAACACTCCACACATATTACTGGAACATTTTCATATTCTATCTTTGTTAAACAAAAGGTTTTTTTTTTTTCTTTAAAAAGAAAATTTTATTTAATGAATTGCAACGAATATGCAGTTTGTCACTATACCAAATGCAACCTCCGATTATATACTGTGAAGCTCTGAATTACATTATGTTTATTTGGATGTAAGCAGAGCAGCTAGTTTATTATATGCCACACGTCCTTACATACACAATGGTTTATAAGTTACGGGATCACTTAGAAAATCAACGTGGCAGAGCCCACCGCCTCTTCATACACTGTCCCGCTAGACAATTTTTCAAAGGACAAAAGCCAAAAATAAAACCACAGGGGTTCGTTTTAAGAGCTTGAGAACGTAAAATTAATGCTCACCTAAGGATGCCTTACACAAGCGTTTTTTTTAATGACAGTGTGAAGTTACAAGCTGTAAAGCTTTTGTATTAAAGTAACCAGAATAAAAGACGTATACAGAGAAAACAAATGTCATAATACATGTAACTCCATTGTTACTTTAGGTTTTCCAGATTAAAACACGTTCCCACTTTGTTAGGGAGTGTTTTTATGTACCAGGCCATGCTCGACCACAAGACTATCAAGTGCTGGGGTTTAGCACACCATTCAGACAGGTTTACATTTACACTGAGGGCTGGAGTAATGCCATGTTTTGACGTTTTGATGGGGGGAAAAAAAAATCACTGCTACTCAGTGTTGAGATGTCTAGCACCCATATATTATAATTTTTTTTTTTTTTTACTTTTAAACTTAAAAACCTAAAGCATGGAGCTTTTACCTATGGTGTTAAAGCAAAACAACATTCAAGATCTCTCTTTAACTTGTACTGACCTTCTAACTTGAAACTATTTTAAATGAAAACATAGCCATAGTGTCCATCAAGAAAAAGTCAAGTTAAAAAAGAAATAATTAAAACAAGGTGCTTGATTGAGCATAACAAATGTGAAAGAAAGCCAGCCAATCAGAGCCCGGAGGCAGGTTCAATATGATTGGCTGTTTCCTCTCCAGTCCGAAACAGCCAGAAAACAAATCAATCAGTCAGACTTTACCTTTGGTTCAGG
Organism: Leiocassis micropogon; assembly: GCA_028565275.1. NCBI lineage: Eukaryota > Metazoa > Chordata > Actinopteri > Siluriformes > Bagridae > Leiocassis > Leiocassis micropogon. The sequence continues at coordinate 19,737,781 of JAOVVA010000021.1, forward strand.
ATCTGATTGCCTGTTTATTGTGGCTGGTTTTGCATTCAATTACTACTTTAATACTTTTTCTTCTCTTCAGCATGGAAAAAATTGTGCATGAATATTTAAACTACAGTATCAATATTATTATATTATCTACAAAATAGAGTTCACTACTGCATAGGTGAAATTTTAGTGTGATCTGGCAACCCAGGTGAGCAAGGAGAGAGAGATAGAGAGAGAGAGAGAGAGAGAGAGAGAGAGCATTTGTTTGCATAAACAAACAAACAAACAAAAAGCTTTTTCCTCATGAATGAGGCCCAAATATAACACCAAACAGCAACAGTAAAACTGCATTTCACAGTATAATACACAGACTCTGCAACTGATGCCCAGTGGAACTGGTTTTGTTTTCCAAAATACCAAAAAAGGTGCAACAATAATGTTTGTTTCCTTTATTTTCTAAAATGACTTGACTGATTGTTGCATTGATTTTTGTTTACCAACTGTACATACATACTTTCATCTTTACTTGCCACAATAATTTATGAAAACTTTTGAACACACAAGAGACGACTTGACGTCAACAATAACAAAAAATTGCAAAACTTTTTTTTTTTTTTAGGTAGGAGCTTCTGTAGTCATTTTTAGTCATATACAGTATTCATAAGTGTGGTGCATTTTGAATGTGGAGAAATATAAGAAAATACATAAATAAATAAACAAAACAAGTAAGTGAAAGCTCAGCTAACATCACTGTGTTCCTAGTTCTTGCTCAACCCTCAGACACGACTTTTCTCATTTTTTCTGTCATATGCGCTGACTTTTAAACAAGGCATTTTATTTATTCTCAGCTCCACTGTCTGCTCACTATAATTTTCCTGTTCGCTTCTGTTTTCCCACCCTGCCTGTGTTAATTAAATAGAAGTAATTATTAATTATTAGTGATTACGAAGAACCTTTTAAACATTTTAAATACTAAACCACTTTTCACACTGGTGCTGAACTTAAAAACAAACACCGTTTGTTTTTATGTAATGTAACAATGGGCGTGCTGTCTCCGAGCAGTAATGACAGAAAAAAATTAACATGGGAATACGACCACAGAGTTCTCCCTGTTCTCCTCATCCCTCCTTTCCTCCCCCTTTAACCACTCGCTTCCTTTCCATCTGCTACCTTCCACCACACTGTCGCCCTCCAACACTCTTTCCTCTTTTCCATTCACTGCACAAAAGTTTAATTATGTCTGTGTAAAAAAAACAAAAAAAAAAACAAAACAAAAAAACACAGGGACAAGCAAGAGAGAAAAGGAGGAATAAGATGAAGATGGAAAAAGGGAAAAGTAAGTCAAAATGCTGCGACAGGCCCATGAGACGAGGGCTACGTAAGGGACAACCTGTGTGTGATTACGCCCTGAATAGTCCAGCCTTCCTGACACGCAAACACATACACACACACACACACACACACACTTCCCCTCACGCACAGACATTCCCTTCATGTGGTGATTTGGAGAAAATGATGGAATTCAGAGTGGAGTCTGTAATGCATTCCCACATCTTTTATGTATCAGTCATTTGCAGGATTCTGCATTCAAACAGAAACACACACACTCAGTGACCCCATAGAGGAATTGTGTACTTCAGGCTATTGTTTCAGGATGTAATATTAACAGCACATTCTTTCACACCTATTGGATCTATTCCAAGACTTCAGTAACTCTCACGTAAGAGTTATATGACTCTTGTGGACTTGGTTCAGGAACGAGCTAAAGAGCATTGTGAGCATGGTTCAGGAACTTCCACGGAAATGGTCTGGGAACTCTCATGAACAAGTTCTGGAATATACTCTTGTAATCAGGACAGGAAAAAAAACCACAATGTTTGATGTGATAACCTGATCATTCAGTACGTTCAGGTCGTCAGCTGACTTCATCATACTGCCATATAACGCTGCTGAGCCCAGATGCAATTTCAAGTCTTTACTGTAAGTGATCTGTGATCGCGGTAATTCATAAATATTTTCCGACCGCATTATTTCTGTGAAGTTGATGCTTCAGCACTATCCTTCCAGGTTGTGATAATGTGTTGGACAGATCCCAACCTAATTCCAGTCATTTCAGCAATCTCCTAAGGCTAAGTCCACACTACATGACTTTAGACAGGAATTTGTATACAGTAGGTTTCAAAATTGTACAGTCGGTCCTAAAGTCTGGGCCAGTAAGTACAAATTGCGGCCAGTTGGCGCGGCAAGCGGGCACGGAAATCTGTAAGTGTATAAGGGGTTGAGAACATACCGTCCTAGAAATAAGGCGCAGTATAATCAAATGTTTGATTTTTTTTTTTTAGACATTTGTCATGTAGTGTACACACTGGTCACCAAACCGACAATGAATATACTGTATACTGTACATCAGTAGCCAATGAACATAGAGGAGGCGAGATCATTGATCATCACTGCCCCACGCTCAAGTGTCAATCATTCATTTATTTATTAAGTGACGACAAAAAAAAAAACCGGGTGCCTCACATGGTAGAGAGAAAAAAAAAAAAAAAAAGAAGTCCATCTGGGAAGTGAAGTAAAGCCAAGTCTTTCACACAGAAACGGTGCAGATTGTCTTTCTCAGTGCAGATGCACATATTAAAATTGCTGCTCCCTGTGTTGCAACCATGCTTGTTTGTTTATTTTTCTTCTTCATCTTCTTTTTATTGAAAGTTTACTCTTGCGAGAGTTGTGGTGAGAGTTTGGAGTGTTCAGTTGGCCCCAGTTGGACTTGCAAGTTGTGTAGTGCATGATCCCTTATCCGGATCTCTTAAGGATCGTAGTGCATGATCCCTTAAGGATTGTATACTTCCAGCCTTTTCAGGATTGAAGATGGGGAAAATCTTGGTGTTCCTCAACCTTGAGTTGTTTTCTTTGTTTGATGCAGGTCCCTCTGAAATGCTGAGCACTTTTGGCCAGCCAGTGTGCGAATCGTTGATAAGTAACTGCTCATTAGCAAAATATTTTTAGCTGAATGATCTCTGACTCAGAATTTTCTTGTTAAAGAAAACTATGCATATATTCAGGACCTGGAACTAAAGAGTTTCTTGGAACTGTGACACTGTGACATTTTAAGAACTTTCAGAAATCTTGGGGCTGTTTTTCGAAACAGTTCCACTGGAGGAAACACCGAGTCGGCGTTGCAGATTCCCTGTAAGAGCTGCGTGTTCAACATGATTTCATTGAAACGCACCATTCTTCTATTGCCAGCGATGGAATTTTTTTTAGTTTTCTTACAGCTCAGCTTTCTCTTTGAGCTCTTGCGAAACGTAATTCAGAGTAATTTTATTTTTTAATTCTTTAGCAACACACCTAAGGGAAATTCTGATGTTTCTGATGACTGTTGTTTCCATGGTCACTGTGCCTTTTCACTGTCGTAAATATAAAAGACACGTTAGCTCACTCAAATGTTAGCACCAGCGTTCTTTTCCTTTTTCATGCGATGAGATTGCATTGCATCGAGATTCATTTCACGACTTCTCATAATCAGCTCCGGTCTCATGTTCCTGAAGGCTGTCTTGTAGAGGATACACACCTATTGTTGCGATGCCCTTTATTACTACAGGCCACGAAGCTACACTGAATACCATACAGAGAGCTGGCTTTGATCTCTGTTGTAATCGCCACCCTCAAGAGAACCCATCCTCATCTGTGTGTGTTTTCTTAACATGAGTGTATTTGCGTTCAACGGGATAGCCGATAGCTGACCTCACTTGTGGAATTGAAACCAGGCCTTGGAGGAACTGCTGTGTTGCGCTCCACTCAGCACTGCACTTCAAAAGTATCTGGATTCAATCTGTACTTTCCCAGTCTGCTCTGGGATTATCCGCGTCATGTTCCCGATCAGTGGGAAGAAAAACGGCCAAGCGGGATGATGAGGACAAAATGAGGAGTAGGATTTAACGGTGCCGTGTGAAAAATCAGGAGGAAATGGAGCACGAAAGCACGGCTGGAATGAACCTGGTCAAATAAACAGATGCACACGCACAAACACCCTCTCGAACGGCGCTAATTGTGACAAGCTGCCGGTCGGAAGACGTAAGCGCAAATCGGACCTTGCTGTGTTTCCTGGCAACGGTCTCCAAACATTGTCTTTCTCAAACTCGACACTCCCGAATTGAGCAGAGGGAAAGAATGAAACGGCAGAATGTGAGGAGAAGGCGGAGAAAGGAGGGAAGGAATGAAGGGGACATCCTCATTAGGAGTTTAAACTCTGCATAGCAAAGGCATTACTCCAGAGAAGTGGTGCAGGAGAGCCAAAAGAGAAAATAGCAGCACATGGGCACAGACAGACGCCCGACCCAGCACTGACTAGTGCTGCGAATTAAAACAAATACACTCTGTGAAACAGAGCATTAAAACAGGATATTTGAGCAATACCTCATTTAAATGTGTTATAGATATAGAATAATGGGGATTGCAAACAATAACAGTCACTGAATAGTCAGTCAGTTAAATGTCAGCATGACTATAAATGAAATCACGTAAGAGTTTTTAAAAAGTCTTGTGTTGTACAGTATGTGGATCAGTAAATGATAAATCTAACTGCTTTAGTTTACTTCTTGACCTACTTATTAAGACCTTAAGGTGTGGTTAGCTCCACCCTTTCTATTGCATGCTGACCTTAACAACAAGCAATCATTTCTGCCTCTAGGTTTGCTCCGACTGACTGCTGACATCTGAGGGACGGACAAAAAAAAAAAAAAATCTGAATCAAAAAATTACAAAAGGAAAAAAAAAAAAAAATGTACACTGTATGCTGTAACAGAATTCCATGCTTTAGCTGTACTGTATGCCTGGGGAAAAAAAAGCACAGGTCCTGTCCTCAACCCACCCTGTTACAACAACATTCTCATCCAGGGAGCTCTGCTTACAGCCCCACACTGAGCCCCTCGCACCCCACCCTCACCAAGCATGTGTTTGATCCCACTGCACATCATCTCATATCATCAGCACGTCAGAAGAGATTTTTATATACGGAAAGAAAAAACAAACAATCTTACCACTGCAGACGTTAACATTAACGCTAAAGACACAGGGGGGAATCTATCATCAGACTGACTACTGCAGAAATCAGCACACCATCAGGGAAGAACAAAAGATCTTCAACAACGCTCTCCTCGGCCTATTAATAACCAAACCCCGAGAGAAATTAGTCTTCGTCTGCCTGTAGATTTGGATAAAATATTCCCAGTGCTGCTGGTTTTTGGCTTTCACTACACAAGCTCTTACCCCAAGTCCATCTTCCAACATGCATTACTGCGAAAACTAGAAGCTGTGAATCACAGGATGGAATGTCTGATGGATTCAACTTTCGATTAGATTGAATTCAATACCACTGTCTTATTTGTCTCAAACTGCAATATTTCTTGCAGATTTGAAAATATTTAAAACTATTAAAAGCATTTTACAGATATTGAAATTTTGTGCAATGTGTGTTGGTGATTGGTTAAACGTCATCTCTCATACAAAGCTTTTCTGCCAGCCTTCTACGCCACACTGTAGGTTGTGGTACCACACAAACCGCTATCATTTTAAAAGCAGATAATCTGCTTAAAGTGCTTTGCAGTTCCTCTTTCCTACTCTATTAGGAAAGAGCTTCCTACGAAACTATATATATATATATAAAATAGTTTCGTATGTTTTTCTAAATAATTGACAAAAAAAGGGTACATTGTGAATTGAAACCTGACCAAAAAAAGGCAGATTAAAATGCATAACCAATTTTAATGTGCAGCTGGAATGAAAATACAAGCCAATTTAGCAGAATGACAGACTTCTTTGTACCAAAAAAGGCTTCAATTTATTCAGCTAATCATACTGTACTGTATAACCTGACCACAACTGACTGCATGGCTGTGGAGTGAACATGGTTATACAGTACGTGGCTCCCAACAGAGCTGTACAATTTAATCTATTATGCAATTTAATCTTTTGTTCATTTTGTTCATTCATTTATTTCAACTGGTGGGCTATTTTTTTTATCCAGAATCAATGCACACATTTTTCAATTTTGGATAAACTTACAAATGATACGTTTTCTAATTCACAAACACACACACACTCATACTCATTCACACACTACGGACAATTTGGGCACACCAATTAGCCTAACCTGCATATCTTTGGACTGTGGGAGGAAACTGGAGTACCCGGAGGAAACCCACCAAGCACGGGGAGAACATGCAAACTCCATGCACACAGAGACGGGAATCGAGCCCGGCCGGGAATCGAACCCGGACCCTGGAGGTGCAAGGCGACAGTGCTACAATCAATCAATACAAGTTACAGCAATACAAGTTACCAATTACATTTCAGTGCTTGTTAGATACTTTTAGTGATCTTAATACTTCAAAGCCTGTAAGAATATAGCAGAGACATATAATGGAATATCACACGGCCCAAAAATAGATCCGAATTGATAGTCTACCTCTGATTACACTGTAAGTAATGTATGTATGTATATATATATATATATATATATATACTGTAGTATGTATATGAGAATTTTTGAGGAGTTTAAACTTTTTAAAACATGGTGTTAATTGTACAAGGAAATTCTCTGATAAAATTAACAGCAAACTTGATGTTGGTCAGCTTACGCATGTTACCTAGCGTTCCAATGTTGGATAACGTAATCTGGTTAATAGATTTTGACTAAAATTGGCTAATACTGTTCATTTTATTAAAAAAAAATGCATTATTTTTAATGGGGCCAAAAAATATTGCGTTTTAGCATTAGCTATAACACCACAAGAAAATAAATAACATTAAGGAATATTTATGGGAAAGTCTTTAACCTGGCTTTCCCCTTACAGCCGCGTTAGCATGCGATCAGATAAACAAAAGCCACATATAACACGAACTACTATGTTTTAGCAGTCAGCACTGCTTTATAATGATTTTGCCATACGGATACACAGACGGATATTTTCCAGGCCTGACAGTGAGATTAAGATCACAACTGTAGCTCAGAAACAATACAGTGCCAATAAGAAAAAAGAAAAGCAGTTTTTCATGCAGCACAGACAGGATGTAGACCGGTCACTGGGGGTCAATCAAATTTCTAAGAAGTTTGTATTTTAAAAAAAATTCTAATAAGTTAAATATAAAGATCAAATAAGTCAATTGTGGCATTAGAGGAAAGAAAGTAACAGTAACTGCTTCCTCATACCACACTAACACTGATTATTTTCCCACAATAGCATAATCTAATTTTTATTTATTCCTATTGTACACTTTAAGTAATGCATGTATATATATTATATACACACACATACATACTGTATATTATATATAAGAAAAGCTCTTCACAGTCAACAGTCCTATAAAGCTTGCTAAGGACAATGTATATGACATGTCAATTCCTCACACGTGCTCACACACACACACACACACACACACTAACAGGACATACACACAAGAAGAAAAATCAATAAAGCAAGGCAGGTAAGGACAGTTTAAGGAGACATTGATGCTGACAGCAAGGACGTCGAGTGCCCAGTGGAGTCCCCCGTTCTGCTTTAGTCAGCTGTCCTTTAATACACACTCCCCACCTGCAGGGTGTGACAGGCATGTAAGTGTGTGACCATTTGCAGAAGGGCATTGGGGTTACACACACTTTCTGTTCACTGTGCACAGCTGGTTACACGCAGGAGAGCCACAAAGCGTTCTTGCTTCCCCTGGATGTTCATCGAATCCCGTTATTGGACAAATAAGCACCCTAACAGCCTACATGCTAACTAGAAGAAAACATCTCAATCAAAAAAAAAAAAGAATCACAGTTACATCAATAGTATCAATACTGCGATAAATACAGTAAATTCTGTAACAACTTGCAGGAATTCTCTAACTGTTTGATCATAGGAACCAGTAGAGGATTTGGTTTCTATAGTCACTCTTTTGTCGCAGGGACTTGTATGGTGTAGGCGCTACATTAACAGACTAAAATATGGTGTAGCTTTCTGTACGTAAATTCATTCATTTATTTACCATTTTTGGAGGGATTCCTCAGTGTTTTCAGGTCCTCAGGGATTCCCCTGCTAGACTCAATTTTCAAATCTCCCAAACCTTTTAATGACATTCAATTCAGCAGATTACCCAGGCCTTGCAGGAAATTGTTTATTCTTTTGGTTTTTTTCTGCGTCCGTCCATCTCCTCGCTATATTCAATTTCACATGGGTTGATGAGATTCAATTTCACTCCCAGTCCATCGCTCCATTCAGTGATGCATAATGTGCCAGTACCTCTTGCACAGAATCGCGCTGCAACTAACCACTATTTTGACAGTCAAATAATCTGTCGATTACTGAAACAAATAATCTATTAACTGAATTATGAATCATGCGGTTACTCAGTGACTTGTGGTTGTTTCAGTGACTTGTGGTTGTTTTTAAATAAATACAATAAAGATGAACGCTTGTCTAACATGTCTATGGAATTTCCTGGTGATACAAATGCAAAATAGTAACAGTTGGAAGTTTATAGATGGCAGATCAAGTTGAAACACAAAGAAAACCAAGACTAAATCCTTTTCCGATGGTAGTTGACTGACACAGTCCGGAACGCGGCCACGGCACGTCCTACAAGAACGGAACGCGCATCGACGATTGATCTACAAGCTAGGAACACAGCCTCCAACTGATCTTCAATTCAGGAACACATTCTCCAATTGGTCAACAAGTCAGGAACACACACGCTGTTAGGTTGACAGAATCAAACCATAGACAGCTTTTACAACACAGAAAATGAATAAAAACACATGTTTTCACTTACCGGTTCAGATAACTGCATGAGGCATTCTACTTCCTTGAAAACAGAGTTTACTTGCTTCAGGCAAGTGCGTAAGCATTTTATTTCATTACATTGATTATTCACTGCACCACAGCATAGAAGCAGCTCAATATCATGATGCTTACACCTCAATACATCACTGTGGTTAAGGTACAGACCAGCTTTCTTTCTCTTAATACAACTAGCCAAGTTATTCCTTCATTTGACCAGAAGATACTGTTCCAAAACACCTCTGAACTGTCAAAATGCTTTTACATATTCCATTCAAAAAAAAAAAAAAATCAATCAGATATGATTGCTGTGCCCTTCATTGCTTATCGTGCCCTGTATAAATGCTCTGCCTTCTGCTTTCAGGTTGTCCTGCGCCTCGAGTGACTGCAGGCTTCACTCTTACCTTCTATATTATTCGGCTTCGATTAGTTGTGATTCCTTAAACTTGTCCTGACAGGGATGTCCAAGGTGTTTGCTGTCTAGTGTTTCCCTTCCAGTGCTGTTTAATAATGTACCCGGGAACTTCATGGGGTCCACAATGTTCTCGTGCAAACTACATCTAAATGTCAAAAACCTTTGGGTGAAGTGTATAAAGACACTATTTCTGCCACACTGTATGGGAAGAGATTGGAACGACGGGTAAAAAGGTGTGCTTGGAAATTAAACCTAAAAGGTTTACTATTGATGGGCCACACATTTTAACCAGCCAATTTAAAATGCAAACGGGCATTGATGGCTCAATGTTAGGTTTCCTGCCTGCCATGCAGAAGGCCCAAGTTTCCACCCAATGCCCAATCCCCGGCTACAGGATGAAGTGCCGGTCCCAAGCCCGAATATTCCCAAGGTGTGTGCCAATCGGATGGTCCACTGCGGCGACCCCTCGATGGGAACAAAAATTCTTCTGTATAGTAAAACTCACGCTTATGTGATCTGCTTCCATACATGACCGGAGAGTGACTTTTTGTTCAGCCACAATAAAACAATACTCAGATTTGACCGATTACAGAACCTACTTATAAAACCTGGCACGAACCAGTGAACCGCATGAGAACAAATGCAGGAGAACAAATTGCAGCTATGGAGGAGGGGGAGTGGCTGGAGAACTCTGACCAGGCAGGCAGACAGACAGACAGACAGGTGCTCTCGACAGAAGGGATGAGAAAGGCCAGACTTTTTAACCCAGCTCCCTCTGCACCCGTCACTCAGACCCACCGGAGCCTTTAGGGAGGACGAGCGGTGCCTGTGTGCGCGCGAGGACAGACAGGAGTGATATGTAGGCCTGTCTTGCTACCTACTTCTAAAAGGGTCATGAAGAACAACGAGTAAAAGGTTTGCTGGTTATTGGGTGTTGTAAGCTGTGAAAGACAAGAAGGAGCTCATGTGTAAACTGTGTATAGAGCAATAGATATTATAGGCACCAAGGTGGAAGGCTGGATCATTATTATGTTTAGCAGCAGGCTCCGTGTGCTCTCTGGTTTCACGTAAATGAGACCGTATACCTTCAGCTGCTTGAGTCTTGGTGGAGGAATGCATGCTGAACATTAATAGTCTCATTCCACCCCTTTCGTGAAGACAAATGACCTGGTCTGGCTCCAGTGGCCAAATGGCTGCAACCACATCAGGGGCAGATGACGCTGAGGTGTTTATTTTGTGAGGCCGTGTTTATGAGGAACAGAAAAACACTGCATGTTTTTGTGCTATACTGGGTGCTGTGACTTGTACAAAGCAGTATTGTGCACGTTAGGATTTCCGTATTCGACTATTTTATAGTGGGAAGATTATAGATTCGATACATAATGAAGTGTTTACAATATAATTTAAATTTTTATACTAACCACGATTGCTACCCCTCCCCACTCCCTCATTGGCCAGTGTTCACATTATTTTTATTCTGCATAATCAGGTACACTTGCGTGGCAGTAGGTGGTAGTATGCATCTAGTTGGTTTGCGAGTCAGCATTAAACACAAAGTTGAAAAGATCTTCGCATTATGACCAATTTTAATAATAGTTCAGAAAAAAACGGCAAGAGCAATGCCGTATCAACGTTTTATCCTACTTCATCAGCTATGACCGTGAAGGTCAGGGGAAGAGCTACGCACACACAGATTTTATAAGGAGACAGATGGCACTGATCGCACCGGTTCACGCAAGTACTATTGTCTTCCATCTGATCATCTGATTTAATCTGTGCCTGAATACGCCATACCTTGCTCAATACCACGTTTTTAAGTAGACTCGGGGAGAGTTCCCGAGCACGGAACGTCTGTGTTCTCACTTATCGAATTGAACCAGACTTTGGGGTCGAGTGTACTTGGAAACAACCCTGGAGCCCAATGTGAAAAGGCCCTAAATGTTCAGTGACAGCAATGTATGAATGTGGAATACTTGTGCTTTATTCCCTAAAAGTGCAAATAATAGTTCTCAAAAACATGACTGATTTTTTAAAAAGAAATACTAAATTAACTTTTTTTTTTTTTTTTTTTTTTTTTTACACATCTGTTTTTAATGTTACGGATGACTGGTGTATCTCGCTGTAGCTTTAGATGCGTTGTTGAATCCTGCATTCTCCACAACTGAATATGAACTTCCCAATCCTACAGTGTGTGTGTGTGTGTGTGTGTGTGTGTGTGTGTGTGTGTGTGTATACACGTGAACGGCTGCATGACGTATTATCTTAAAGAACTATTTTGAATTTAACTTCCTCCGCTGATTCTCTGGTTTGGCACAGTATAACCATGACACAAATCACAGCAAGCACAGGGCTGGGGTCGAGAGAGAGAGAGAGAGGGAGAGAGATTTTTTGCTTGGAAATACAGAAAAAAAAAGTTTTTTAAATATATAATAAGTCATGGATATAATAGCTGTGCGTTTGTGCTTGTGTGTCCAGTATATTACAGACATATTTACATTACAAGTTTCACATAATTTAATAAGTCAGATTCACAAGACTCATGTTCTGTTATCTTTACTGCAAAAAATATATAAAAAGTTGCTGATTTAATAAGTAGATAGACTGACGATTCTATTTGGATTTGGACTCTGCGATTTTCCATTTGACTTGATTCAATGGCACTAATGTTTACCCTCTGATTTGTTTCAAGCAGCTCTATTTCAGCAATATATATATACACACTGTAATACGGGTTTGTGAGAAATTAAAAAAAAAAACTTGTGTTGATCGTTTAAAAGTCTTAAAATTGCAAAATGGAAATAGCTTGTATGTTTTATAAAAACCGGT
>JAOVVA010000021.1:19762973-19775985 GCA_028565275.1 Leiocassis micropogon
GTCAGATGACGCGGTGATTTATGACTGGTCTACCGCTGGATTGGTCAACGTGGATCCTTAACAGAGAAATATTAGAACTGCTAACGACTCGTTTAGGCGAATGTGAGCCGACTCTTTTTTTTAAGAGACAAAAACGTTATTTATCATGCACTGTCGGCGTCACAACTTTGAAGATAGTTTATGTTCACATACAGCTACATGACACACTGCATGAACGATCATATTTGAAAAAGCATAATAGGGGCACTTTAAGAATACCCAAATATGTAATAGTCCAAATAAATAACGTCATACAGGGGCAGTGAAACTGTATTTTGCAATCAACCCACGAGTCACATGCTTGCCAAACCACCGGGGGGGGGCAAGATCACGGGGTCAACTATGGTCCATTTCACCACCGGTCATTACTGATCATTTAATATTCAGTTTGTTTAAACTGTTTGGCTTTCATGAATTTATTAATTTCCTAATCTTTTGGGATTTTGCAGCTATAAATATGTGTCCTGTTACCATTAATAATTAATTAATCAATTACTGATTGTTAGCTTGTTCAACTTCCGGATAAGAAAAATGTGCCAAATTTTCCATCCTAGTTTTCGCAGTACGTGTGGTACTCAAGCAGTTAGAACTGTTTGTGAATTTGTTACAGTTACAGCTTGTACAAGGACACCAGAAGAAATTAGTACTACAGCAGAGTAATCTGGCGAAAAGAAATTCTTTTTTTTATAATGGTTTCATCAATCCATAAGCAAACTCATTTCCAATGAGGCAGTGTTGGAATATAGATTAGAAAAGATAATAAAAAGTGGCTACAAAGTGAAGACCGGAGCTTTAGGGCAAACACACAAACAAACACACACACGCGCGCATGCACACGAGCATAAGATTTACAGTATCCTGAAATAATTGGCCACTACCCAGATGGTTTTAATTACAGACCGTCTATGGTACAGTGACTTACTGAATTCAAACAACTCCAAAACCGAGGATCCACAAGCACGGATCGACTTTAAATACACATCCTATTTTTGGCTGGTCTTCATTTAACCCTTCGGTACACAGGAACTGCAAGATGTTCACCGAGTCATGGTTGATTAATAAAAAGAGAGATGGAAATTCTGCTAGAGAGTCTGTAATGTTCCTACCAAGTTCTTGGATAGCCATTTGAAAGGCAGTATATTAAAAGAGGTCATCTATTATTCATACAATCCCTGACCGATTGGAAAGATATCAGATCGAGCAACCCGGGAACAAAACATCCGCAAAACATTCCTGATCCAACTCCATTTTCCCTTTGTGCACAGTCTGGCTTAGTCATAAATAATGAAATAATGTTTCCTTTTCTCGTCGCCGGATCCCGTCTGACTGCTGTGCATTAGTTTGTTTAAGACTGCTGAGTATTGGTTTGTACCGAGAAAGATCTAATGCCTATTTAATATGCTTCTGCCTTTCCAAACCAGACTATACATTGCACTAATGACAACATCATGAACATACTGGAAGCCTGGGAAAGTGCTCCTAATGGCCACAGCTACAGCAGGCCGAGCTGCGCGGATCCAAGCGCAGGAGGAGCAAGAAAAGTGCTGAAGGATTGAGTTAGCGAGCTCTGCTGATGTCTCGACCCAGTGTAACCTTTTAATGCTTTTATTGATCTGAGAAAAAGAAAGAGAGAAGTGATGAAGAACGGAACCAAAGATTGATGCACAGAAAACAAGAAAGGGAACAAGCAATGCAAACATGTGCTACAATCGTCCATTCACTATTATACAAAGTTCATGACCTTAAAAGTTACAGACGTTGTATGAGTCTTCTGAGAACGCTCAGTTTAAGTCGAACTTCTGATGTGTTTTTAAAATGTCAGAGCATCACATGATGTCTATAAAATTTTTTTAAAAAAAGCAATGAAGATCTGTCATATGGAAGGAGTTCAGGATTATTAAACCAAAAGGAAACAGAGGGAACTAAACAAATGAAGACTTTTATTCATCTGGCAGATTCTTTTATCCGACGAGTAGAATTCACAACAGACCGCAAACACGGGGCTGAACAGGCTCAGGGTCTTTTTTTGGATTTGAAATCACAAACCCATGGTCACCAACACCGCGCTTTTACCACGGGGCCAATACTGACCCAGTGACAAAAGGCAATAAAGGCTACATCCATTTATACTGAAAAAAAAACGAAACAAAGAGCAGAAAAGACAGGAAAGGCATGAAGGTTAAACGGGACCCACAGAGCTGAATGATGAGGCTGACCCGCGGCTGGAATTTATCTGTGGTTCTAAGCTACTGCTGATGCTCGTTCTGTTGCATGGTAATAATAATGACCAGAGGTCACAGTGCAGAAAATTATCATCCAATAGGGTTGTAAAAATTCACAATTAGGACGTCTCAATAACACGCCCAGTATGAACACTGATTTGATACTGGAATAAGGGAGCGATACTGTTCATGATTCTTTTACTCCCCTTGTTTGACTGCTCCCATTAAGGGACGCCACAGGTGATCATCTGGTGCGCATATTTAATTTGGTGCAGGTGAAATACAACCCCAATGTATCCAGGCGTGGAACTGGCACTGAGATACAGCTCCCAGTGGCCTACGTATTAAAAACTACAAAAAGTATTTCATTTTAGAGATGGGGGTAAATCGATTCGGTTATGTTATCATGTATCCCCACACTGACACCAAAATAAGGTTGTTTTTTTAATACATTTTAACATTTATAATAGGGATCAGTCATGACTAATGATTAGGAAATCCGCCTCAGAAAGAACCGATTCTGGGCCGACTACACAAGCTTCCACTCAGTGCAACAAAGACACATTCTTATGGTGTTACATTATCAAAAAGCAACGTGCGTGTGATCAGTCATTCTCTCCAAACTCTGCATTAGGCCCAAAACCTGGTCATTACACACGCTTAAACCATGTCAGAAGCTGCATTTGTCCATGTGCTTGCATCTGTGCACTCATTGTCAAGTTAGGTGACTGGAGATTCCCATACCCAATATACATTTAAATGTCTTGTTGATTTATTAAATGCCATATCTTACAGAGCAATTGTATTTTTTTTCCCCCACTTCTAATCATTTGCATCAGACTCCAGTCCAGTAGGTGGTGTTGTTGCATAAACCGCTCATGAATTTAGGATCAAAGAAAAAGCAATACTCTCGCAAAATGTTGAAGGTGCATTTCCTGCAGAGACTGATTTTTTTTTTTAAAAGTGTGAATAGATTCTAAATTGAGAACTGATTTAATTAATTGAATCAACAAATTATAAATAATTACATATTAAACTGCATAATCAGTTCAATCATACAGCTCTACTGATGAGAATCAGGGCAAGATGGAAACTGTGGCATTTTAATAAATATCTCGATTATGTGGAGGAGAAACAGTGGTGTAGTTGGGGGTCTGTAGCAGGAGCTAGTCCCGCACACACTGCTGGCATTTCTGAGGTTTTTAAACTACATTTGTTTAATCTGTCTGTTCATATCAAGTCAATCCAGACCCCAGGGTTCACATGTTTACTGCTGGTGGCTTTGAGCAGTCAGAATCTAAAACACTACAGATGTACGTGCCACCTCTTAATATGCTCATTCTGATCCGCGGAAATAGCACAGAACTTCTTTCCTCATTTCTTACTCGCGAGCACATTGATGGAAAATGAGTGGAAACTCACATCCAGATGTGTGCATCAATGATTTGTGCTGCAGTGATTGCGTGCCGTTGCTCACTGAAACAGTACTACACTATATATGCTACCACATGTGTAAACAGCAAAGTGTGCAGTTATGCCACTGGTGCTTAATGAGTGCATGCAGAGAAAGTCTGTGCTTTTAAAGCCACTGCTAGGATGCTTTGGTTCTATTTTAAGGGGGAAAAACAAACCCTCATACACACCAAGATTGAATGCCTCATTCTGCGTCAGTCAAAATGACTGATGGCCTTCACGATATGTCAGTGCTTTTAAAATTCAGTACATGATTGGGGGGGGGGGGGGGGGGGGAAGTCTCTGTTAATGCAACTCCTGACGATGACTAAGGGAATTAGCCCTGCGAGACACCTTATGCTTAAACCCCAGTGGATCAGAAACACAGAAGACTTCCCAAACACTCAGGCGAGCATGCTCATACAGTATGTTGGTCGGACCTGTATTGCCATGATTTCTGTGAGAAATCATGACATGGTCTCGTGTTATTGCGAGCACATATATAGTCAGTGACCTCAATTATAGGAGATGACCGTCAAGAAGCTGATCTGTTCGAGCAGACTGTACAGATGTAGAGGTGAGACAGCTGGACGGGCTAAAGGACTAAACTGCTGCATCATTCCCTTTACTGTATGGAAAGAAGAAGCGAGCGACATGCCCACTGCACTGCTCTAGCGTGTAGCTGAAAAAGCAACATAGGTAATAAAAGATATCTTTAACCAAAGTGAAATTGACCATGAACATAGTTTAAATTAAAAGAAATATACAGTATATGTATATACGCTTAAATTAAGCATCTGTCTCATGGAAGATTGATTATGAACACTGCTATATGAGGCGTTCAAGGTTTTCAAAAAAAAAAAATATATATATAAATGACATGCCTCAGTGAGATTTCTAGAAGTGCCAATAAATTTGACGCTCTTGTTTTAAAAAATATTTTAATAGTTATTGGCTTAGAAATCTTTTCTTTAATTAAATTACTAAGATAATTAACCACAGATATTTTGTCCTAAGCCATCTTCGCCAAAGGTGCCAATAATTCTGCAGCTTGCTGTACTGTACGCATCAGTGAAGATTTTATGTTATTTTCATTTTTCAACATAATACCAATGTCTGATTCTTCATCAGAGGTTAATGCCTCAGTCCACAACTTTAATAATTGCATAATAATTGCAGTAGCTGTTTAAAGCGGCAGCTCGTCATTGTTAGAGCCCTCTGCTGCCTGTCAAGTGAATTGCAACTGAAGCAAAACCACTGACTGGCTACATCCACCCAACTATAAAACTAAAACTATATATGGATTGTGGGCTGCCCTTAATTAAAAAAAAGCTCGGCTTGAGCCGCTCTGTTTCAGCTGGGGACAGACCTGATTTCGACGTTGTAAAAATATCTCTTTCTTTAAAGCAAATAAAAGACTGAGACAAAGAAACTGGCCAGGAAAAAAATTTATAAGAATAATAATGTGTTGGGGATATTATGAATATTTTTTTCCCTTATTATTATTATTATTATTATTAAATATTATTATTAACACTTTCAAATGCTCAATACTACATTACATAATATGATGAATTTATATTCCAACCAAGCCAATGTACCAGTGAAACAATGTCCCAACCATTCATGGTACAGATGACAAATAAAGCAGTGGATTAGACTTATCACATCTGATCCATTAGTAATGCACAGGCCAGCTTCAGGCCAAAATTAACTCAATACTCGAGAGATGACCTGAGATGAGACATTGGTCATTTCCGGAATATGACAACTACCCCAGAGGCCTAACTGGCGTTATAAAATAAGGAGTGTACATACTTTAGGTCTAAGGAGGAGATTGTGTGCAGCGAAATAGACCAACAGGAAGACGCTGAGGTTTGTGGTTTCAGTGCTCCCCCGCCCTGTTGCTCTTTCCCCTGCTGCCATCATTCATGCCAGAGCAGCTAATGACCAGATCTGTGAGGGGACACCTGCAGGAGGCAGCCGCAGTGGCCGACCCTGCCGGGCCCGGGGTCATGCTGACAGAGACGTGTGTTCTGGGATTATCCTGACCTTTGAGCATGGAGATTTTATGCTTTTCCTTAAGAGACATGCATGGACAAAGGGATAACATTTTTCAACAAATGCTTACCGTGAAAATAGCATCATGTTAATGCGCTTAAAGGAAAGAGAAGGGTCAAGTTCCTAAAAAATATAAATATGTGTATAAATAAATAATATATGTCTCTATAATCAAACAAAAAGGAAAAGACAACTTTTTTGCAGCTTAAAAAATCTCCATGTAAAACAATAACCCCAGTAACTCTGCTTTATCTCTCTCACACACACACACACACACACAGCTGAAGACACTGCTTTCTATAAATGCTTGGCCCCCAAATGTTTACACTTTATTTTTAGATTTTGGGCTATAATTTAACAAGAGCCATGTTGTTTTCCACATTAAATCGTTTATAATGTCTCTGACAATCTGAACATAGAGGACATTAGGACAAAGGTCGCTGCTCATTAAACCATAAAATCCACATACAGACCACAATACCTGCACAATCAGTGTCAGAGTACACTTTAACTAAGGAAAAGGCAAGCGTGGCTTGCAAACATCCCAAATCCGTGGACAAATGTTTAAACAGCCAGGTGGCCACACACAGAGGTGACACTGTTTGAGTCCAATAAACCAGCATGGACAATGGTGGAATTCAGGGGTAAATATCAGGTGGGAAAACTGAACAAACTGCTCAGCCTGACAGAAGGCACTGGTGTGTTTATACAAACCCAGCAGCTGGAAACAAGCCCCAGAGTGACGCATTACTCCTACGGTCACTAAAGAAAGCAACTCGGGCTGCCCGTGTTTGGTGACAGGTGGGAAGTCCTGTGTGTGTGTGTGTGTGGAAAAATCACATCATTCTAAGCAATAAAACATTTTGGGGGGTAGTTTTTAAAAGAGAACTGTATGACTCAGAATCCACTTAAGCAACACTTGAGTCAACGCCAAGTCTGTTTGTTATTTAAAAAAGGAATGTGGAGTTAATGACCAACCATGATGCAGGCCTAAAGTGTAAAAATAGATAAACTATTGTTACTATCTAATACACATCTGGATATTTGTCCAAGTAATTCTAATTCTCATCGGTGAGAATGAATGAAACTTACCATAAAGGTGAACGTCGTGCTCTTTTAGAATAAAATTGACATTTTATGATGCTGGTTTCAGTTTAGGTGAGGCAGTTATACTGTAGTAATGCCCCCTACACCAGGAACCAAATAGCATTACTTTAATTACACTTTGCCACAAAATAGACCCGAGTTAAATAACATCACTGTATGTGAAATCTGCTTCTCCAAAATGATGGTTCCAGACACTTTCAAGACATTTTTCCAGATGTTAAAGCTGTGCAGACTTATTTTGTTCTTTTTTTTTTTTTTTGGACATTTTTTAAAAAGGTCATCAAGTGTAAATATGAAATGCACAGAGAAAAACAAAACATGGAATGGCTGAAGGCAACAGATTCCATGCTTCCTTAAATAAATTATTATTTACATATCATCAATAATGTAAAATTGTGCTGTTTGACATTTCTCTCAGCTTAGACAGCAGGCGTGACCGGTGCTATCTGATCTATCAAGTTACTCTAATCCATCGTATTTACAGCTATGTAACCTAATTCTACACATCACTGTTAACAGAAAAGGCATAAGTTACAAATAAATTACAGAGACTAAAGATAATCAGATAAACTCTTTCATAACACTACAACTTTAAAAAAAATAAATAAATAAAAAACTTTAAAAATCCTGTATAATATTATCATATTCCTTTTTCTATGTATAGAACCATTTGGGAGGAATTATATTTCCAAATTTCTTCAATTTCTCTTTGCAATAAATTATTGCACATTTATAAAAATGTACTCAAAAACCAATACATACTAATTTTTTTTTTTTTTTATCATAAATGCTTATTGAGTGGGGTGTGGCCATTAAAATGGGATCGTTAGTAGGTCACATTACCCTGCATGTAGCCTCTACCTGGGCTTGGAACCAAATAACCTCTGTAAAATCCACAAAACATCGTTTCTCTGACGCATCGTTTTAAACATGGTTGTGTTTGACACTCATTTCGGTTTCAATGGAAGACAAACGATTAAGTGCTTTCTGGAGTGTCTTTATAATCAAGACTCTTTTGCCGCAGGATATAACACGATCTATACGGTCAATGTAAATTCTCCTGAGAAATATCTTATGTGGGGTTGATTTTAGGGCTGCAGCTAATGATTATTTTAGTTTAATCGAGTATCCTGCAGATTACTCCCTCGTTAAATTAGATAAAAAGTCTTTTTCAGCTGTGATTTACTGAGAAGATTAAATAATTAAGATTTATTGGAATCACCTGGGAGCACCAGATACGATATCATCACGATACCTACAGTAGCTGCTGATTTAATCAGCCTTGCAATTCGGTAAGTATCACGATTTTATAAATATCCCGATTTGTTTTTTCCTCCACTGTGCCAAAACATCATATTGTAAGTGTATAAAGGCAGCATGGTGGCTTAGTGGATAGCACTGTCGCCTTGCACCTCCAGGGTTCAGGTTCGGTTCCTGCCTCGGGGTCTGTGTGCATGGAGGTTGCATGTTCACCCTGTGATCGGTGGGTTTCCTTACATAGTCCAAAGACATACAGATTAGGCTAAGTGGCGTTCCCAAATCGCCCGTAGCGTGTGAATTCACGTGTTAATGTTGCCCGGAGATCCTAAAAATAAAAATAGTAATAAATACAATGGTCACTATCGGACCTCCACAGCCCCTACTTGAAAAGCTGGAGGTTCAGAAGACTGACTCACTACAACAAAACTAAACTGAATATACCTGCTGTGATGGATTGATGCATTTTAGTCTCCAGCTGCTACGTACAACAACTAAACTTACATGAAGGACTTGATCAGGGCAACAAACAAAAAAACAAAAAAAACACAGAATCTCAGGCAACAATTTCATTATCCCAAAACTAATCCTGTCTGAATGAGGCATACGTTTAGTAACAGGTCTAAACGCTAGTGTGAATGATCATGTCAGGGGAAATACAACTCGAATTGCACGTGCAAGTAGGAATGCGAGAACCGAGAGCAGATGTGAAGTATAAACCTTTGCTTCATTAGTTTCCAGAAATCTGGCGCAGTTTCAGAGCTCCGTGCAGCAGCAGGTCAGATGTGCGGCTTGACCGTCACTCTCTCACAGTGCTGGTGAAGCTCGCGAGCTCGTCTGCGGTTCAGGGTTCAGATCCGTCGCCATGGCAGCCGGAGGTCACACAATCAACGCGCGAGATTCCTCTGCACGACACACACACACACACGGGCTCGTGCCGCGAATTAACGGAGGGAGGGAAAAAAACTTTAAAAAAAAAAAAAAAAAGGACCGAGAAAATAAAACACGCAGGACTAACTATTCGGTTTAAGCAAACTAAGTTTGGACAGGACTATATCCACGCCGTCAACTTTTCCCCCGATATGTCCACATGGCTGGACATCATGCGCGCGCCCCCAAACGTGGGACACGAATCCACTCCTGTGTCCAACAAAACAGTGATTACAGAGAACGACATAAAACACTGTGTGCTAGTTTATTGTGCAATAATTGAAACTGAGTGAGTTGTGTGCATTGGGTATAGTTTGTCAAACAGCCACTTTTGTGTAAAATGGAGTTGTACCATCATTGGAAAAAATTAAAAAACACTTACCGCATGCGACGCCGAGAAGAATCAGAAGAGTAAAATTCGTGCCCGGTTGATTCGGGTTAACGTTATTCCTGAGATAACGGGCAGTCATTCCAAGCGCCATGTCACCGCCCGCTTCACTCTCTTTCTCTCTCTAGCTCTCTCGTTTTCTCTGCCCTAAAGTCTGAAAGCTCCTCAGCAACAACTCCACAGGGAGAGAGGCAGAGCCTGGACTGTACCACTGCGCCGGAGGACCGGGGGTGTCCGAGCTGGAGAGGGAGCGTTACAGCGCCTGCTTCTGGATGCTCAATACACACACACACATACACACACACACAATGTATCCCTCAGGTTCCTGCAAATCTCCCTATTTATTTATTTTTTTGTATTTTTTTCAAAATCTTATTGAGATTATCTAGCATAACATGAAGTGTTATCAGTCACTGGTGTTCCTCACCAAAAGTAACAGTAGGCAGCGTCATCATCAACTTGTACATTTACATTTATGCATTTGGCAGATTCTCTTATCCAGAGCGACTTTGAAGTTTCTGTCATTGGAGAAATTCACAGACACAGACAATCCTCACCGACTGTAACAGTAGGCAGCATCGTCTACAGCGAAAAAACGGGTAAACCTCTAGTGTGCGGTAAAAATGACGATTTTTTTTTCACATCAGTGTTATTCTTTAAATTACATAGCCACAAAAGATTACCTGAGATGACTAAAGCTGGCCATTTAGGGAATTGGTGGTAGGTTTCCAGCCTGCCTGGCAGAAGCCCTAGGACCGATCCCCCCCCCACTGGATCCACTGCTGGTCCCAAGACTGGATAAAATGGGAGGGTTGCCTCAGGAAGGGCATCTGTCGTTAAACAAGCCCCTGTGAATGAGCTCTATCGATAGAAAAGAAAGCCAAATTTAAGCCATCGCATTTTATCCTACCTGCCTGAAGAGTTCTGCTAATTAACTGAAAATTTAGTGAAAACTGTCACTATGTGACAATGGTATTCGTCTCCAGATCTAAACCAATAGAAAACTGTTGGACAATGGTAAAGAATGTCATAGCAATCAAGAACCTGTCTTCTGTACACATGATCTTCAGGAAGCAATCAAGAATTGAGCGGTTGACACCAGAGTACTGCAGACGCCTTTTAGACTCTATGCCGACTCTATGCCGTCATACTAACATACTGATTGATGTATAGCAATTTCATTAAGTAAAAGAACAAATTATTTTAATTATCTTTGTTTTAAAATACATATAATGTCATCTAAACATTGAATTTCCCTTTTGTCTCAATACTTTTTGCCACCACTGTACACCAGTCAGTCATAACAAAAAAACCACTGAGAGATGAAGTGAAAACAGTGATAATCTCATAACAATAGCACTTCACTCAGAAGGGTGTTATGTATGATGCAGTCAGTCCAAAGTCAGTTCTCTAAGATGATGTGTTGGAAACCAAAAATAGGCAACGTAAGGATCACTGCAACTTTAACAAAGGCTAAATTGTGATGATTGACTGCTAGATGATTGTATCAGATAATCTCCAAAACACATTCCACAAGCAGTTTTTTTCCAGGACACAGTATTTAGTACTTACCAAACATGTCCAACAAGGACAATCAGTTAATCTGTGACAGTGTCATAGGTACCCAAGGCTAAATGACTTGAACAAAGGCTAGCTCATTTGGTCCAATCCCACAGAAGAGCTTCTGTAGCGAAAAATAGCTAAAAAAGGTAACATTTTGATAGGAAGCTGTCAAAACACACAGTGCATCACAGTCTGTTGTATAACTACAGACTACTCAGAGTCCATCAATGGAGCAATAGAAGAAGGTGGCCTGCTCTGTTAAATCACCTTTTTAAAAAAATGTCTTACATCATGTGGAGACTCGGGTGCATCAGCATCTCTTACCTGGGGAAGAGATAGTACAGAGATGCATTATGCAAGGGAGGCGGTGTGAAGGATTGTTCTGCTGGGAATTCCTGGGTCCTGCCATTTTCGTAGATGATACTTTGGCATAAACCATCTACCCCAAAATTGTTGGGTACATACACCTCTTCTTCGAATTCCTTGATGGCATTAGTCTTATAGTAATATAATGCAATCATATATTACAGTATATACAGTAGTAAAATCATATATTACAGTAATAGTATTCCGCTGTGGCGACCCCTTGCTGGGAGCAGCCGAAAGACCAAAAAAAAAGAATATTACAGTAATATAATGTACCCTGCCACACTGCAAAAAATGTTCAGGAATGGTTTGAGATACATGACTTCAATCTCAATCTGTGAGTGTGTGCCTATAGCATATGCTGGACAAAGAAGTCTATAACTTGCTTTGTGTTTGAAACTATTGTCAAAGCTGCTGTTATAAAAATGTAACAATCCTTGACCACACACATAAAATGCTGGGTTAAGCAGGTTGGATCATTTTACTCAGTTATTATATAATACATTATTCCAGATTTTTATTTCTCTCTTTAATTAAAACATTTAGAACAACCCAGCTTTTTCTCAGGATCGTCCCTGCCAAAGAGTGAAGTACATCATGCCCAGAAACAAGTCTAGTACTTCATAACCTTATATTAGTATTTAATATATATTTATTATATGGATGAGTAACATTACACACAAAAATATAAAGATTTAATACTATTAAATTGCCAACATAATTTTTTTTCCATCTGGCAGAAAAAATAAGCTAGTATGCGTAAGTTCTAAACTTCAAGTGTTATTCATTAAATTACATAGCCAACAATATTCCCTAAAATGACAAAAGCTGGCCACTAATGTTAACTACTGTAGCTTTACACTTGCATTTACATTGCCTATCAAATTAGCTCATTAAATGTAAGCTAATGAGGCTAATTTTTGCATTTAAAATAATAGAATACTGACCAAATTTGTCGACTGCTATGATTGCAGAGGTGGTTGGAAAGAGAAAAAGTAGCTTGTGTTATCAAATGAACAACTACAGTAAGTGATTCTTCGAGTGCATAGGAAAGGGAGAGATAACAGGTTTCCTGAAGCAGTTTCACACTAATAAATGTGTCTCATTAAGAACTTCAAGAAGATTTTCAAAGATTCTTACACAAAAATCCCCAAACATCAATGCTATACAAAGGATTCTTTTTAGAATAGCAGGTAGAAAACAAAAAAAAACTGCAGCTGAGCCCAGTTGATGGAAGTGAGCATTGGTGACCTCTGAGCTTTTCACTGAAGGGCCAATAGTCAAAAAAAAAAAAGTAATTCTAGTACAAATAACCTGGAAAATATGTAGAGCACTTTTATATGGCTGATAAATCCTGTGTGGAAAACAGTATTCTAGCCCAGAGTGCTGGTCACTGTTTACATGGGCCTCAGGACAATCTTTTTACACAAGAGAAACAAGTAAATAGTTTTTTTAATCACTTAGAGCAGATTCCCAAACTAAATGTCAGCACTACATATGGGTTTGATTTACACACTTAATTTACCTATAGTGTAGTGAGATAGTTATTTTATTCTTTTTTTTTTTTTTTTTTTACAAATTTATATCAACAAACCATATGTAGATGGAGAATGTATGTACTCTCTCT
>JAOVVA010000021.1:19794134-19811608 GCA_028565275.1 Leiocassis micropogon
AAACACGAATAGATTCAACTGGATTTCTTGAACACTCTGAAGACATGCAGGATAATTTGTGAGAGAAAATATATATATTTTTTGGCTGAAGATGAGGCAATGGTCTTCATAATGTTGCAAGATATTGTGTGGAAGTGTTTCTTATGCAGTATGCAGAAACTGTATCCCACAGCACTAAAAAGGAGTTGCCATCCTTTTATACTCTTGAACACATGCTTATGCATATATTGTCATTGATGAAAATGTCTGAAAAGAACCAGGTTGGTATTGTTTTTGTTCAGTATTTTATGAAAGGCAACTGAGACAGACTCATGTTATCAATTATGTCAAAGAGATCTATGACAAACATAGTCTCATCCTCAAGCATCCCATTTCTGATCATCATTACATTGTCCTTGTTTTCAGCTCCAAGGTTGTTTTTGTCATTGTACAGTTGCTCTTGTTTTTCATGTTGCTACTCAGGATAATCCATATGTGGAGAAGTATAATCCCTGGGCCAGATTTACTCTGCAGCTCAACTTCCATGCACTCAGGCCCTAATACATTAAACTTATTTATTATATAGCACTGCAAAACAGCCCCTTTACAAATCATACTTAAAATGATGGACTCACTTTTCCTCTTCAGAATTGCCTTAATTTTTCATGGCACAAATTGAATGAGATGCTGGAAACATTTCTTGGATTTTGGTCCATATTGACATGATGGCATGAAGTTGTTGCAGATTTGTCGGCTGCACATTTATGATGCGAATCCCAAAGATACTTTACTGGATGGCGATCTGGTGACTATGGAGGCCATTTGAGGACAGTGTACTCATTCCAGAAGCCAGTTTGAGATGATTTTAGCTTTGTTACTTGTTATATGCTGCTAAATTTGTACCAGGGGGCCCGAATTGTGCAAATAAAATATCCCCCACACCATTACGCCACTACCACCAGCCTGAACCATTGATACAAGGCAGGATGGATCCATGCTTTCATGTTGTTTATGCCAAATAAGACTCATCAAACCAGGCAACGTTTTTTTCCAATCTTCTATTGTCCACTTTTGTTGAGCACATGTGAATTGTAGCCTAAGTTTCCTGTTTTTAGCGGACAGCTGTTGTAGCCCATTTGCTTCAAGGTTCGACATGTTGTGCATTCAGAGATTTTCTTGGTTGTAACGACATGCAATTTGAGTGACTGTTACTTTTCTATTAGCTCAAGCCAGTCTAGCTATTCTCCTCTGACCTCTGGCATCAACTAGGCATTTTCGCCCAGAGAACTATTTTCTCTTTTTCAGACCATTTTCTAAAACCCTAGAGATTGTTGTGTGTGAAAATCCCAGTAGATCAGCAGTTTAAAAAATACTCAGGTCAGCCATCTGGAACCAACATGCTATGTTCAAAGTCACTTAAATTCCCTTTCTTCCCCACTCTGATGCTCAGTTTGAACTTCACCAGATCGTCTTGACCCTGTCTACATGTCCCAATGCATTGAGTTGCTGCCATGTGATTGGCTGATGAGATATTTGCATGAACAAGTGGACCAAATCAAGTGGCTGGTGAATGTATTAATCTGCTAAGTGTTGTGCACTGATTTATAAATGACACACAACCTACTGTATACTGTATACAACTTAAACCTCTTAAACTACTGACTCTTAGCGGCTTCCTTCCTTACTTACATAGGTTCTAAATTTGCTCCAAGGTTAATAATATAAACATAAACTATTAGCTGGGGAGTTAATTGGCTCAACCATCTGGACACAATAAATAATAACCTGCATATGTGGGGTTTTTTTTGTCTTTTTTTTATTTACTTTTCACAGTTTATTAACCAAATTTAACTGCGATGTTCTATTGTGTCCTAGTGTAAATGTTAATAACCTATGGTGTCTCAGGCCTAATATATGATTGCTAATAAAATAGTTAACTATTAAATGTAACTGTTAGACAGGCAGTAGTTTTAATATTTAAAAACAAATCAAAGTGAGTATTCTGCCTCCCATGTTTTTGTAACCTTATTTATCCTAAATTTATCCTATGAATAGAACGAATATCAAACATCCAGTACCTTGGAAGCAAGCTGTACTTATGTTGCTTTTGCAGATTCCCTGATTAAAACAGAGAAAAATGTCATGATAAAAATTGATGTGTAGCACAAAAATAATGAAATTTAATATAAAATTAATACTTAAGAAACTGTTGTTCCACAGATCAGCATCTAAATCCTAGACGGCTTCTGGACTGTTGGCAATGGTCAACCAGCTTACATTTATGGCATTTGGCGGACACCCTTATCCAGAGCGATTTACTTTTTTTTTTTCATTATACATCTGAGCATTTGAAATTTAAGGGCCTCACTCAAGGGCCCAACAGTGGCACATCGGTGGTTGTGAGGTTTGAACTTAGCCACTAAGCTACCCCTACTCATTGCTTAGAATGCTACAGTAGCACTGCGTACAAGGGAGAACCAACTTAAACCTACCAGATATCACAGAGTTCTATGGTGTTTTACTAAAAGCACTTACAGTAGAATGCATAGACTCATCACAGCAGATGGAATAAGAGGAGGTTACTTCTGACAATATTCATTATCAGCTGTGTATAACTCCATATGGTGAGAAGAAAAGGGGACATGGCTATATGACGGCACTATTTATAGAACGTTCTGCATCATACATCACTTTGTGACTTTGGTAAAGGTTTCAGCACTTATGTGCATGCATACAAGAAGGTATCCAAGTGATTCTCACCATCCTGGTGTTTAGGGTGGGTGAAATAGAAGCAAAAGGAAGCAAATGAAGTACAGACAAAAAATTCTCCTCCAAGGAAATGTTTGACTGCAGCACTAAACTGCCAGCCCCTTTTAAAAGCTTTGTGGGGGTTTACCTAGACGTAGAATAACAAGATCAGTTCTCCAGGGCAGCCTCTACTGCACAGGCAATCCATTGGGCATCCTTACTATTAGTCATGCTAACAGTGTACACTTACACACAGAGGGAGGGAAGATGGAAGGGAGGAGGCCTAAGAGAGCAGGGGAAAGTGTTCTGTAGCACTAATTGCTCCCGATGCACTCAGATATAAGGACAGATATAAGGATGTCCATTTCACTTTTCACAAGCAATTTTATTAACCTAAATAAGGTTAGCAATTTACCTGACTAAAAAAAACTAGCCACTATGGCTCAGATGGGATGGTACAAATACCATGCTCTGCACATTAGTGACTGAATGAAAACCCTACAAGTGAAAAGGTTACACTTATTAGCTTTGGTATTAGTCATAATGCCAAATCACAAGGTAGTTCAAATGCACTGGACTTTTGAACTTGAAATTTTGACCCCATAAATTGTTTAAATATTTCAAATAATGTTGTCAATTTCTTAAGGTTATGGTGAAATGTGCAAAAAGGTGCAATTTTTTCCAACTGCCAATACTACATATAGTATTAGGTATACTAGAATAGATTAAGGCTTGTAGCTAATGTTTAAAACAAACCACATTAAAAGGGTAAATAAATTAACCAACTCACATTCTCTGGTTGTTGTGCTAGTGTTTTAGTGTTAGCAGTTTAAGGTCTGGTATTTTGGACACACATAATTATAATAATAATAATAATCATCATCATTATTATTATTATTATTATTATTATTATTATTATTATTATTATTATTATAATAAATACATGGTTTGTCCAAAAATCTATATTGCATGTAAAAGTCTCAACTTCATCTTTATGTCTACAAAAAAGAAAAACATTGTTTTGTCCTCAATATAATAATCCTCAACCCATTTTTAAAAATACAATTGATTTTTTAAATCAAGTCTATACAGGTACAATACAAGTGAGTGTGCAAGAATTATTAGTAGGTTAAGTGTAAAAAATGTGGCGCATTACAAACCTTTAACAACATCCTTGCTCAAAAGGAATTATAATGTTAATTTAAAACCAGAATCAATAATAATTTAATAATATAATATTATTTAAACTAATAAATCAAATGTATCTGAGTTACAACTGAGTTATGGGAAGTGTTACATACAGGCTGTAAATTCACACTGTATGTACTCACACTCTCAAAGTCTTGCTGCCATTTGAAAGAGACTTGCTATTATCAATTCAATTTAATTCAATTTTACGTGTATAGTGCTTTTAACAATGGTTATTTTCGCAATGCTGCTTTACAGAATCAAAAGAAAATTAGGGAAATGAGTATGAAATGTGTGAGAGAATTTGTATGAATCAAAATGATCGGATTGTCCCTGATGAGCAAGCTGAGGGCGACAGTGGCAAAGAAAAACTCCCTGAGATGGCTAAGAAAACATGTATTGAAGCACCCAATTAGATTAGTTATAACAGGTGATTAAGATAATCCTGGACTTTGATTGTGCAGAATAACAAAACACAGTTATGAAAGGAAAAACTATCTTAAATTTTCTATATAATCTCTAATCTGCTACACTAATGCACTAATCCCAGCAATTCACTGGAGCTTTATATCCCATTAAGGTAGAAAATCTTCCCAGTATGCCGGAGATATGATTGGATTGCATGTTTCACATCTGAAATGCTGGCCTCCCTGGAACTCCTTTAATGGCCCAAACATGTGAAAATAGTTTGGAGTGAGGTCAGGACCATATGGGGGATACGGCAATGACTAGCAGGCGAGTTCCTGTAATGTGCAAGTGGTGTTCGTGAATGATTGTGTGTACAGTTCCCACAGACAGATATGTCTCTTCCACAAATTGGTGACAAGTTATTCATCGATTTTCAAGGATCAGGCTTTTATTTGCAGAATGTTCATGGGAACGACTTCACTGGGCTCCAAGCCAACTTGGACAGAATTTTAGCGTTCATGGACGTATGGCCTTCCTTAAAATATTCGCACCATTACAATGTTTTACTGCAGCTAAAAACCTTTGAAGTATTCTGTAAATGTCAAAGTATTCTGTAAATGTCAATCGGTTTTATACCTTCATTCATGAGAAATTTCCAGTTTAAAAGTCCCAATTTCTAGGAAGTCCCAGTTTGACTTGAACAACCTTTGTATTATTTTTTTAAGGTGTTAATGTATGACAATTTCAGTGCAAAATGTTTGTTGTGATGGTAAATAATTAATCAATGTTAACTGTAAGTGAAGGGAGAAAATATATTATAGGTGAGTTTACTTATCCAAGCCAAGATGATGGCCAACATCGTTCTTTCTCAGGGATGTTGTCTAATTTCCTTATTTATTTTGGCATGATGTGTTAATATGTTCTGCTTGGCTACACCGTATACCAAGAGACGTCCGCTTTTCTTTGTTTTGAACATTTAATGAGGGGGAACATTCTTCCTCCAACTGCTACTCAAGTGACAGCAGGGAATATGGCTGAGCTCCGCCGGGAGCCTCCAAGCAACAGAGCTAAGAGATTAGTTCGCTTTTTGTATACAAAATAATTTTTTCGTATTCTTAATATCAACACAAAAATTAGCTCACTATAGGAGTCAGAGCAATTCCAGACCCGCAGCTCGGTTGGAAAATGATAAACAATGGAGGGAAAACGTATTAGTCTGAATGTTCTGCATTTCAGAAAATATTAGTTATTAAGAGAATATGTTGGGTATTTCTATGACATATGGTTCTTGTTTTTTTATTATTTGCAACAATACTCTGTAATGGAAAGCTTTGTTCCATGTCTCAGTCATTCTATATGACAGTCAGCTCTGTGTTTGTACTATAGGATTTGCCTTTCCCTTTATTAGTTACTACAGTGGTGTTCAACACTGAAGCAAAACATCCTACACATTTTTTTAATTAATTAAACCAGGAAACTCAATTTTGCCAGCATCTCCCTAGTACTTACACCGATCCAAAACAGACGTGAATATCTCAGTCCAGAGTGCGTAAACATCAATGGCAAATCAATAGAAGCTGTATAAATCTCAACACATTATAGACCATATATCAGTGTTTTTCAATACCAATCCTGTAGTAGTTGTATCCTACACACTGTATTTTAGTGCTTTTACTGATTTTTATACTTGAGACAAAACAGGAGCCAAGCTGATGGGTTAAACTGGACATGGTAGAACAGTGAAAATGCATTATGCAGTGCATCCACAGTACGCTAGCATAGGCCTGGTTTGGCACATTTCAAGTTGGATCAAGGTTGATTTTTTGTCATTATATTTTTGCCTGGGTCAGGCTGAGGGAATGCAGCTTATACGTGGTGTATGGTATGTAAACATAAATAAGGTACTGGAACAAACCCAGTACCAAAGGACGCCATGGCAAATTTCTTTAAAAGAAAGTTCTGCATTTCTTAAAGAAATGTGCATGGACTGGAAAAAAAATCTTACACACGCCCTGGCTCTGTAAGTAAGAAATAAACAAACTGGCATGGACTACGCCACACAACATCATTCCAGCCAATCAGCAACAGGGGTGTGTTCATGCCTGTACAAAGTAAATGAGGAGGCGAGATGGGGAAAGTGGCAGTGGAAAGCTTGAACAGTCATAAATCTGGCACATGCTAATATACTGTACTGTTCTCCACAAACTGTGAAGAAGGAGAAAAGGACAGTATTGTTTTCTACGGTTTTCTAAGGTTTGTGAAAGTTAATCCCAAATGGTTAGTAGTTAGCATTCATGTAGATGTGCCACATTTGTGTGTCAGGTAAAGTTTCATTCCTCACACACATGCGGTAAAATAGGGAACATATTTGGGAATATATTTGGGAATCAATCTCTGTCAGATTTAATTTTGAACAATGAGATCCAGAAGTGCTTGAGCTTGCCAATAATATGGAGATTCCCAGCTGGCGTTTAGCTGAAGCCGTAACAAGCAGGTGTTAAGCAGGTGTTGAGGAACTGAGATTTATCATATTTATGCAGCCCAAGCACAACATCCTCGTGAAGATACAGAATGTGCAGCAAAAACAAAGTTAATATTGGTTTAACATGACAAATTAGTTTGTTGATTTATTTTCAATAACTACTTGGTCTTGTTCAGGATCATGATGGAACAACAGGGTCATGGTGGGCACAAGGCTGGAATTCAAACTGAATGGGATGCCAGGACATTATACGGCATGATGGGCACACAATTTAGTGTTAACAATCTGTAAAGGCAAAAAATGACCATGCGATACTCCACAAAGCTCCGATTCGAAATGGAGACACTGGAGTGGCGAGGTGGGAATGCCACCCTTTGAAACGCAATGCCACACAAGTGCAGTTTAGTGTCAGATTCATAGACAGGTTCCTTGTATCACTCAGCTACAAACAATATATATACAGCAGCTACAAACAATATATACTGTACATATTTACAATATGTACATAATCTAATGCATATACATGTATTTAAGGAAGAACAACAACTAATTATAGCTAGTTGTTTGGTGCATATTAACTGGTTTTTTACCTTCAGTCTCTCTGACACCCCATCAGTGAAGCTTATGGTGTACTCCTCCACCTTAGGCACCTTCATCTTGGCCTTGTTCTTCTGCTCTGTCTGGTACTCAGTTCTTGTCTTTACTACAACCTGCACAAAAAGTAGATAAACACTATATAACACACACAGAACATACACAATTAACTTTTTTTTAACCTCATGGTATATTCTTAATCTCTGACTTTGTGAGCTAGCATGAACATGTATTTCTGTTAGAGATGATTAAGCGATTCCTGTATTGCAATTTTTCAGATCTTATTGTAATGATATTTAGCCATTTTTAAAACTATCAGTAATGATAAATTAGCTAGCAGTCCAACCCATTCTCTCTCCCTGTCCCTACTCCACGTCATCAATCTCAGGAGCTGATACCTCTTTGCCGTTCTAGTGTGAAATGTGTGCCACCCATTTTTCATCATTTTTTTTTATTAAGGGAGTGTGGATAGACATTTTGGCTGAGTACAATGGGGATGCTAAAATACAGCACAGGTTTATAGGGCGAACTTCCCATGCTCTTGACATGTCACAAATTTCCCTACTCCCAAAACCCTGACCGGCAGTTTGGCAAGGCACACAAAGCAAGGCCCATGAGCCACTGCATAATTTCTTTTAGCCAGCGGGAACGCCAGGCAAAGTAGCACCTAAGAGGACTGTTTTTGCTTCTCCAACAGGGCCATGTGCTCATTTGTAAGGACAACATTGTGAAGGTCAGATAATATATCACCCATCAGGATAACACAAGGTAAAGGGCAGTCTCTGCTGGGTCCCAGCATAAAAACTCCAGTTTGAGCTAAATTAAAGACCATCCAGTGCAAGAGCCTATGGATGACGTTTACTTGAAGGGTGTGAAACCTTCTTGCTAGCAGTCACAGCAGTTAAAAGAGAAGCAAAAATTGCACAACCCAACAACTTGCCTTGTATACAGTAAATTGGTCACCAGATGACTCTGTCATGGCCCTTGGGTATGGAGGTCATATTACCCAACTTTGTGACTCAGTTGATAGATCCTTGCAGTCTTCAGTGAGGGCAAGCTTAAAGTGCATTCACTGCTGCGCTGTAGGGAGAGTAGCCATATTATCCTCAGGGGAACATCAGAATGGACACAGTGTCCTCCCATGTGTAAGCAAATGCTGCTCCAATAAATGGTGGATGTGTCATATCTTTTGGCTGTTTTTCTCCTTAATTTAGTCATGTCCAATTCCCATGTGTCTTGTTTGGGGATTCCCCATCAGCAACTGCTGCCAATCACGGAGGTTGTAGGCTAAAACATGCTTCCTCCAACAATCTGCTGCTCACACATCATTAGGGATGGCATAACACACTTGACGGAAAGAGCTATCCACCCCTTTCACTTGTGTGAGCTCACAGACACCTATGGCTGACTAGTGTTGCTATGATTGATGTGAGAGTGCAGGTTTAGCATCCCTTCCCCCTGAGACTTGACAGGAAATCTGCTCTCTAGACTTATGGCTATGCATGGCTGTAGCATCACCTGGGAATCAAGCTCGTGACCTCCGGGTGATTGTGGTGAACATTTCCATTGCACCAGTCGTTACTTTTAAGACTACTTTTTATTGCATTGCTCTTAATGTTCGTCATCTCTTTTTACTGTATGTTCACTTGTTCAAACTGTTTAATCGACTATACAATACACATATATGTCAGGGTTATCGGTCCATCCAAGGCCCATCAGGGAAAGATTTCCCAAGACCATCTTAGCAAAGATAAAAAAAAAAGTTTAAATAAGCATCACTGTGAGAATACTCTGTAAAATCTCATCACTGTTTTGCCACAATGGGTTTAGGAAATGAGGTTAAATTGGTGTTCTGGAAATAATCTAGTTGCCTTGGCAAATAATGCCCTAATTTATTTTCCCTAGATTGCCTTTAGTCATGCATATAAAACCAATCACATCTCTCATGTTCCCTTCGAAATGTCTCCCTTATAATAACTGTAGACTGAGTAGGTCTGTTCTCACAATGTGGTCACAGTGTGGAAACAGAAATACCTCAAATCCAGGAAGACAGAAGGGTTCCTTTGTTGTGTGTTTACATGTTTACAGAAGCATTAAAATCCTAAGCGGAGCTGACAGTGCATACATAATCCTAAAACCATAGATCTGTCAGTTCAATTGCGCATATTAAGCAGGTATCACAACAGCTTTGACACAAATCCAGTATTTTGCCATCCTTTATGTACTGTACATAAGCAAAAAAAACATAATGAATAAAAATGTGTGATACCTCGAACTTAAACATACAGTATATTTTATACCTAGCTCTTTTTTAACACGATATTTATTCTCTTCTAATGAGATCCTAGACCACATGTAGGACATTTCAGCAGGGATCAGACGAAAAAAGATAAGATTGACGTTGCAAATGACTGATTTGGAGAAAATGCTTTTCAGACAGATACAGACTAAGATTCACAAATTAGAATATAATTATTATTTTCTTCTAACGCTTTGTTGGACCATATTTTTGCTATGAGCTGTGGTGTGTTCTCTCTTCACATCATACAAAAGATATTACTCATGCCTGTCGAGTGTCTAGTTTCCCTTGTATGTATAATTGCTGGGGAGCTGGGCGTAGTATAGTAGTAACTATAGTAATAACTATAAAATAAAAACAATAACGTCACACATTGTTTTTCTTCATGCACATTTCGCTTTGAGCTCATGGCATGTAGGCTTGTGCAGATGGGTTTTATTTTTTATTTTTTTCAAAATAATATTTAATTAAATAACCATACATTATTAACATTACAGTTTTCTATAGTCAATTTCTCTGTTAATTGAATTACATACACATACAATTGTATGTGTTACCATCACGTACACATTCTGTACATGTACATTTAGGAAGCTGTGCTGACACAGGGAATGTTTACGGCATGTTTAAAGATAATGAATTTAATCTTTAATTTTTTTATATTGAGTCTAATTTTACAACCATATATCTATACTTTTCACATTTTTATTATTCATTTCAAAACGTTTCCATATATGGAAATACATGTAGGTGTAAGATAAGATTCTATTTAATGGATATAATTTTCACTATACCTTTCACAAGAAATGATCTTATAAAATGTGAGATAAAAAAGAAGATTTTTAAGGATTTCACATGGATCCTAATAATCCATAGATACTTATTACTAATCATTAATCATTACTAATTACTAATCATTTTTGTCTACATTTGTATTTTATACTATTATTTAAACATTAAGATCTTTAGAAACAGAAGTTCTTATGATAATGAAAAATGTCAGTCAGTAGTTTCTGTAATTATTTGGGCATAGAATTTAAATCATATTATGTAATTTGAAGTAAATATTCTGGACCTGATTGGTAATCCTGTTTGGTAATCCTGTTACAAATGAGCCTTAATCCAACGTTTGCATTTTAGTTTATATTGTTTATTCATTCCTTTTGATATCATTGTAACTTAAAAAATATGGTAAGCTATGAAAATGTTTCACAATGCATACTTCTTTTTGCCAAAACAGAAATAAAAAAACATAGGCTGTCCAATTGGTGACAAGTGAAAAATAGAAATAATCAAAATGGCAGTTTCTCTTTAAGAACTATAAGGTATCACAGAAGAACATATCCATCCCATGGTAGATATGTGGGAATGAGAGTGGAGGTTTTTTTAAAGGTTAAGTGGGCGTATAACTCATGGAGCATGGCGCTGTATTACGTCCGTGGAGATGTGTGGAGATGTGTGGAGATGGTGACAAGGCACTTCAGTTAGCAGGTGCAATGCCCTGATTTTGCTTTTCTCAGTAAAATGACTAATGAACCAAAGTGCAATCTGGCAAAGTCTTCAAAATGCTGTTTTTTTATAATTTTTTTAAAAATTTAATTTAATTTAATTTTTTTTTGGAGTCAGCAATCTTCCCTCTTTAAGTCCTTGACCCTGTTTGCTGACCTGGGTTTCCTGAAATCTAGATATCAACATTAAATAAGTAATAAGACACACAGGGCATCTCACTTATTTGTCTGGATAGTGTTTTAGTAGTCCTGGTGCTTATTCTAGGAGCACTGGATGTGAGACAGGGAAGACTCCTCAATGAGACAAGGTGCAGCTTACCGTTGTCAGGCATGTCAAGCCTTAAATGAGTATTTGGACAAGTTATGGAAAGGAATGTGATGACAACATCCACCCATCCGTCCATCCATTGTCTCAAGGAGCTCAGGCCACAAAGCAAGGTCTACCATGCATTAAGTGCCAACCCATGCCAAGGCACAAGTACACACAGTAACACACCCAATCATACACTACAGATGATATGGAAACGCTAACCACACTTTGGACTGTAAGAAAAAACCCGCCAAGCATAGTGAGAACATGCAAACTCCACGCACACAAAGAGAACCGGAGGTGAGATCCAAACCACCAACCCTTGAGGTGTGAGGCGACAGCGCTAACCACTAAGACGTAAACAATACATTTCATTAAAATATTGCACCGCAAATCAGGTCACGTCTTGAGATCACATCGAGATCATAGCCAAAATGCTTGACTTATTTGTTCTTCTCAGTCAACATGATTGCTTTTGACAGATCCCAATAATATCATCCTGCCTCAAGGAGACAGGGTGAAGACTCCATTACTCTGATATGCTGGAAGATCTGACGAGTGCTTATGTAAGGACCGTTGGCTGTCAGGACAGAAATGTCTCTTACCTTGTCTGGTGCTTGGTACTGAAGATTAGTAACATCCAAGGGCGTGATAAGGGGGACAGTCTGAAATCCATCTTCAACGTTCACTGCTTTAATCCCTTTGTCCTGTAGATTACTCCCAAGTTTAACCATCTTTATCCTTTTTCACCAGCCTAGGAAAGTCATCGTTTCAGCAACATGGTCAGTCTTTGGATTTTGGAAAGCCTACACTGATATTATTGTTGTATTCACACACACACACACACACACACACACACACACAAATCTCTTCTTGTCTAACTGACTGCATCTTTATATTTATTCCATTGACAAATAAACCGTTTGTAGGTAATTGTAGTAGGAAAAAATATATATATATATATATATTTATATATACA
Source organism: Leiocassis micropogon (assembly GCA_028565275.1). Lineage (NCBI taxonomy): Eukaryota > Metazoa > Chordata > Actinopteri > Siluriformes > Bagridae > Leiocassis > Leiocassis micropogon. Next base: position 19,806,630 of record JAOVVA010000021.1, read on the forward strand.
AAAATCATTGTAAAGCTTTGTCTTGGAATATGCTGAGAAACCGAATAATGCAGTGAGGAATGATTTTATCTTGCTCAGGTACACTAACATTAACACAACCGACAGAACAAAAACAAAAATCCGCACCTTTTATGGCTCACAAGAATCTCTCTCTCTCACACACACACACACACACACACACACACACACACACACATATTAAATATATTTCCATACTCACCAAAGATGCGAGGTGTTTGTGCTGAAGGCGGTCGGGCGGAGACCGAGACGCGCAGATGTGCAGAGGAAGGAGGCAGTATGGAGGAGGAGAGGAGCAGAAGAGAGGAGCTCCAGTAACACAGCGGGCTGACGCTCCAGCCGCACAGCGTCTCCTCAGCACTTCCGGGGCGACACCGCTAGAGGGACCCAGAGCAAAGCCAGCGTGTTGTTTTCGTCCCGTCTAATCGCGTGTCGCTAATGACAAGAGGCTTAGAACTAATAACGACATACAGCGCAACCAGACTGCTATATTTTTTTAATCATATTACTTTTTACTCAGTAAAATATGTCATTCGTGACGTGGCAAAACAACAGCGATGTTGAGAGCGTGCGCTGAAACCTTATAGAGCACGGAAACTGTGTGCGGCCTTTATCTGTGACACACCGAGTTCAGTTCTTATTGTACTGTATATTCGGGAAAACATTACCAATTACAACTTACTAATTAGTGTTCACACACCACCTACTGAGAGATAGTAGAAGTGCAGATGTGATACGTCCTTTATCCTGTAAACAGGGTCACAGGGAAATCATATACACACACTTACACACTCATTCATACACATTACAGGCAATTCGGGACGCCAATTAGCCTGATCTGTATGTCTTTGGACTGTGGGAGGAAACCGGAGTACCCAGGAGGAAACCCACCAAGCACAGGGGGGAGAACATGCAAACTCCATGCACACAGACCCGAGGTGGGAACCAACCCCGGACCCTTGAGGTGCAAGGCGATAGTACTAACCACTAAGCCACCGAATGCAACACGTTCAGGTTTTAAATGTGATTATAACCTCTAACCTATTAAGCCAAGGTACTGTACTTTCTCACTCAGGGCAGGGGTGAATCAGAGGATAAGGACTGGACGGGACATGGACTGCTGACAGGGAGGTCCCTGGTTTGAACTCCAACGCCTTTGGTTGCTACTGTTGGACAGTTAAGCAAGGTCCTTCACCCCCAAGTGCTCTCAACCCTGTAAATAACGGCCACAGAGTTGAGAGCACTTGGGGGTGAAGGACATTGCTTCACCCCCTTAGTGGCTTAGTGGTTAGTACTATCGCCTTGCACCTCAAGAGTGCGTTACCTGTGTGCCGGGTGGCATGTAAATTGAACCACACTCTCCGGTATTCTCTATACAAGCCAGGGTCCGGGGGTCCGCCCTTATCCAGTGACTTTTTTTTCGCATTATACATCTGAGCAGCTGAGGGTTAGGGGCCTTGCTCAAGGCCCCAACATTGGAGGTGATGGGGTTCAAACCTGTGACCTTTCAATCAGCAATGCCTTAAGCACTGAGCTACCCCTGCACAGTGGATGAAGCGCCAACCCACAGCAGGGCAAATACGCACACCCACACCCAATCATACACTATAGGCAATTTGGAAACTCAAATCAAGCTACTCAATACACTCGAACATGTGGTAGAAACCCACCAAGCACATGGAGAACATGCAAATTCCATACATACAGAGGTGAGATTTAAACCCTCAACCCTGAATGTATGAGGTGACCGTTAACCACTAAGATATGAATTTTACTTATTGTCTCAAAATACTGATATGATGTAAATCATTCACTCATCATCTATACCGCTTTATCCTGGATACAGGATATCCTAAATGGGGACCTGGAGCCTATCCCAGGAGACTTAGGGCACAAGGCTGCAACCTGGACAGGGTGCCAATCCATCGCAGGGCACACACACTCTCACATGCTCATTTGCACACTACGGGCAATTTGGGAACACCAATTAGTCTAATCTGTATGTGGAACCCAGACCCTGCATGTGGGAGGAAACAGGTGGGAATCGAGCCGGGACCCTGGAGGTGCAAGGCAACAGTGCTAGACACCATGGCGCCTATATGATGTAAATGAAAAGACAAAATTGTGCTCTGAATTAATTTTATTTTTATTCATTACTTAATTTTTATTTTAATTCTTGGCACCACCTTTGCACACAAATATCAGGCTGTCAACATTTCCACAGAGTTTATATACCTGCCACCAACTGATGAAGCCTTTCAGATGAGAGGTGGAACATCTTTAAAAACTACAAGCAAGTCCATGTGCCACTGAACACCAACTTTGGGATAACCATGACATAGATGACCGAGAATCTCCACAGGTTCACTGAAGTAACAAAAGGAATACAATATGAAGTACCAATTCTGCCACAAAAAATGGGAGTATTGCATCAGGAAGGATGTAAAACATGAGCCAAGGTTTGTGCAGAACGGATATGTGGATTGCTGTGGCAACCCATTGACGGGAGCAGCTAAAAGACCAACAATGACACACTATATGCTGTATGAGGGATGAAATTTTCAATGCTTTCTAACTGTAGGCAACTGCAATTAAACCTGTGATATATTGGCTGGTTATTCATTATGTCATTATTTTTAAATTGTGCATTTTCTATAGAGATGCATCAAGAAGGCTATGTTTTGTGAGATTATATCAGAAGTCTGTGAGGTTTTTCTTAGTTCAGTTTAAACACGAAGGAGGTGTTCATTATTAAGTAGTGGTCACAACATACTTAAGCCTTGTATAACATACACAATAAGGCTTGTCTATTGCTTCACTACTGTATTTCCATGTTTTAAAAAATGTAGTGTATCAAATTTTTTATTGCTCAATTCTGGCATTAGGTTTACTACAACAGTCCTGGCCTGTTGAGATGAAAAAGCATACTATTAGTAATTCTTCACAGTGTTTAAGCCTTTCCTTTATCTTTCCATGCTCTTGCTTAGAGCAGGTGGGTTAACACAGGTTCAAACACAACTAGTTAATGTTTTTATCTGCAATTGGCCGCCTTCATTGAGTTAAAAAAGCAACTTGAAAATGCTGTTTTAATTTTGGTGAAGTACATAAGGTTTTTTGTGTTTCACAGTTTCTTCACCTAATGGTGGCATGGTGGGTTAGTGGTTAGCACTGTTGCTTTGCACCTTCAGGGTCTGAGTTCATTTCCCACCCCTGTGTGCATGGAGTTTGTATGTTCTTCTCTTGCTTTGTGGGTTTTCTTCCACAGTCCAAAAACTTGCAGATTTTAGACATTTAGATGTGTCCAGTGGTTAATGTCTTGGTGGTTGAGGAGGCCAAGCTGATGACCAAGGGGTGACATCATAGGGCATAATGCATTCTATAGGGATTCTGCTCTGTTGAACTGAGGAAATTAAACAGGCTAATAAGTAGGCAAAAAACAAAGAAAAAAAACATGCTTTTTGTAATTTTTCCATTTTTGTATTGGCCATAAACAAGCAAATTTGTTTTTTCCCTACTGTGGCCTCATATAAGATGATACTCTTTCCAAGCTTGTTGCTTAGCTGTTCTCTGGTGGTTGCTAAAGATTTTCATACTCATACAATCAAGTGTTGATTGTCCACATCTACAGTAGACCACTTCTATTCAGTAAAAGAACTAGCTACTAAATGCAAATTTCTTTTGATTAAAGTTCATATAACCAACATGGACATGAGTTCTCATATAAGTTCTATTATTTATATATTACAAGGCACTGCTTAAGGTTCTTTTTTTTGTGCATATATTCATTAGCTTGTCTGACTTCCTCAGTCTTACAGAGAAGAATCCACATGGACTGCACTATGCCCCATGGTGTCTCCACTGGGTGTATCAGCTTGGTTGAGGGTGTATAAGCTCAACCTCCAGGGCATTTCAAATTGTTGTTGTACAATGGCTCTGATCAATTTCTCCTCTTTTGTCAGTTTAATATTTTCTTGCCCTTCTTACGAAGACAGCTTGTCTTCGTGTCTTCACAAAGTCTTATCTAGTCTTCGTGTTGATTTAACAGTGCAGGCTTCATAGGAGAAACCCAGGGCACAGAACAAGAGTAGACATTCAGAGTAATCAATCTAACACAGCACACCTGGGCAACAAGAAACACCTATCAGTCACATGTTCCAGGACTTTTGATCATCTGAAAAATATGTGTTCAAACAAAAGCTATCATGTTCTACAGTAAGTTATTTAACACATCTAGATGTTGAAATGAAAGCTAAAATACTAATCTATTGTCACATGTTCTTCTTTTGATCTCAAACTTGAATGTCTTCACTGTATAGCAAAACAAAATAATGAGCCTTGCCGTTCCTTTCTGTTTTCCACAGTGGGTGCGTTTACATGGACTTTACTCATCTGTTAATGATCAGGAAAACAGCCCGTATCATGTAAACAACTCAATTGGAACAGGTTGACCCGATCCAGCTTGATCAGAGTGAGTGGCATGGTGCGAACCTTTGATCATCCTTGCAATAGTAAAATTTTAGCAATGTAAACACTTGAGCCAATCATTTCTCTTCAGTTGGGATAAATATATTCTCTGTGTTCCTGCTTGCCCCACGAAGGATAAAGTTACTTTAGTTTAGCATTTTCTTCAGACTTTCATTCACTGGGTCTCTGGCTGAGGAAGAGGCACTGATTGGTTCACCATTTCATATGTAGTCAATCATTAAAACCGAATTCTTGCAACCTAGAAAAGATGGGTAGCCTACCCTAAATGCAAAGTTGGGGGGGGAAAAACTCACCTTCTCTTTCATTTCCAGCAGTTTAAATGCTTCACAGTAGCGGAACCACTTAGCAGTGGTTAGCAACTCCGGTCCAGGATGACTACCAGGGCATACATTTGAATACATACACTACCGTTCAAAAGTTTTAGAACACTTGCAAATTTCTTTTTTTTTGTTTAGTGATTTATTTTCTACATTCTA
>JAOVVA010000021.1:19811708-19824215 GCA_028565275.1 Leiocassis micropogon
CAGGAGGGCGAGACCAAAACCTACCTCTGCCGCAGACGAGAAGTTCATTTAGAGTTATCAGCCTGAAAAATGACCAAGCTGATTAGTTAAAAAACAGTACCCATGTAACCACAGCATCCATGTAAACAATTGCAATCTGTAATCAGAACGATGTAATCAGAACGATTTCCATTGGAATGAAAAAATAGTGAAAAAAAATAATGTTAACCTTTTTTTTTCCTATGCATTTGGTTTATTCTTTAAAATTGAAAAACAATTAAATGAAACAGTGAGTTTGTCAAAATTATATATGACATAAGCAGAAAAGCAATGAGCAGAAATAAACTTTTCTGCTTTTTCTCTGTAATGTCTGTGGCTCCAATCCGAGGTTATTGGTGATTTTTGAGGCTGGTAACTCTAAATGAACTTCCCCATGAGAGCCAGTTACATCATTGAGCTTTGCAAATGCACTTGACAATACTGTTCTTGCAAGAACTATTCCACAAGAGCTGACCTTGGTGTCTTAAAATAACAACTGACTCTTGTTGTTGTCATTTCAGAGTTTTGAAATTGCCAGTATTGTTCTAGAATGTAGAAAATTAATCACAAAAATTAAATTAAAAGATGTGTCCAAACTTTTGAATGTTACTGTACATAATGTATACTTATTCTAATCATTCATTTCAAAAAGAGGAATTTAGACATGAGCACAACACATCTTAAGAGACACTAGAATATTGCTCACAGAATTTTCAAATATTCCGGACGTCTGAAATGGTCCATAAAAACCTGAAAATTAAACATCAAAGTCATCTATGAAACATATTAGTATTTCATAACTAGAACCACCAGAAAAATTATTGATGTCTGCAATATCGCCAGATCAACACACCTGACTGAACATAAAGTAAAGTATGTGGATTGGACTAGAAAAAGTAATCATTCTGTCCTGTTAACTGTTCTTCTATGATGAAGTTTAAGTATTTATTTACTTATTTATCAGCATGTAAACACTCATTAGCCACTTCCTCCCTATAGCTCCCAAAGGTAAGCTATTGGAATCATATATGGTAATGCTGAACTCATTTTTATGTTTATGGAACAGTCTTAACTCTGGTACAACTTGTGTCCATAAAGGGATATACATCATCATAAACAGTTCAACTCTGGCATTTAAACAATGTTGGATTGGTATTAGCACACCCAATGTGTGCCAGGAAAACATTCCTCACACAATAACACCTCTATCGACCAGTCTGAGCTGTTGACCTGAGACAAATTGGGTCCATGGACTCATGATCTTAATGCGAAATTCTGGCCCTACCAAATGTTGGAGCAGACATTGAGATGATTTAGACCAGATGATGTTTTTTCCACTCTTTAGCTGCCCAGTTTTGGTGAACCCATGTCCATGATAGCCTGGAATTCCTGTTCTTGATCGTCAGGAAAATCAAACAATCCAAACAGTCACGCAGTGATTTCAGCAATTAATACACAATGCTTGTATTTCTAACATTTTTAACATTTCTAGCATTTTACCCAGCTAGGATGGTGGTTGGACAAACAGTCTTCCAGTGGGTTCCTGCACACTAGACCTAAAAAGGATTAATTGATTGTTTATTTCCCAGCATGAGAGGGTATGTGACTTTGAATGATGGTGTGTTCAAGTGCAGCAATCTCAGTGAGAATCTATCTTGATGAATTGATTAGAAACTTTTGGCTTTATTATCAATAATTTAATTCATTCATCAACTTTTATCTTGACCTGACATTTTTTACAGTAACAATCTTTTGGTTGTTTCATGCGTCATTGTGCAACTAAACAGAAATCAGAACCATCTATTCTTACGGTAAGAGTACCTTCAATAATTTTTTCATTCCACCTGTGAAAATAGGCAGGAATGTCTTTGACAGTTCATCAAGTACAAGTGAAATAGAGCAGAATTCACACGCTGTACTCTGTTAAGTTCCACGAATATCTGGAAGGCAGCACTTTTCATTCAATTATTTCAGTTCCAGTCTCTGCAGGCTGGCTTCCAACATGAAACAAATTTGCAGTTTCATTTAGCTTTGGATTGAAATCAGCAACATCACTTTATTGTGCTTATGGATTATTCAGACTGATGTGGTTTCTCATTAAACTTTATATCTACTGTCACAACACACAGATGAAGATGCCTCACAGCCTGACACGATAATCAATATTACTGTCTTTAAACATTGCAGTGTGTAACTAATTTCACACTTGTGGTGCAGATCATCTAGACATCATCTTCCACCAGTCCTTCTTAGGCTTTCGTCTAGATTGAGATTTGTTAGTCTTTGTTTGTCTTAAGAATAAGCAGGTGAAAATATTGCAGAATTGTATTGGTTGCTCCAAATGAAAAGGCAAAAATCAGTGAGGCTGGTAAGACTTCTACTGCAGTATTTGTGTAGGAATTTGTGTCCGTGTAGGAATCTCTCACAAGTACAGTACTAAGTCATTCCTTGCATGTATCAATGATCTCTCATATTCTTTACATGTGTGCGCTATATGAGGTAGGATGACTAGATCCATAGCCTGTTCTCATGGAGAAAAGAAAATTATTAAACATGCAAGCTAGCCTTAATTTTGCCAAAATGTTTTAAGCAAAGTGTGTTATGTTTTGATAAAACCAAAGTGGGAAAAAAATGTTTTGTGCAAAAACAAGACAGCATCTCACTCAGAACAGCACAGTAAAACATGGTGATGTGGTCACTGGGGATCTAATCAAGAAAGAGGGAATTGCGCATAACTTCTATTTATTTACTTTGTTTACTTCTTTTTTTGTTGTCTTTGTATTTTACTTGAAATGTAATATTGTTATAAATGGTAATATTACTGTAACCATGGATCCAAACAGGGTGAAAGTGACAGATGGCTTGTCTGAAACCTGTTTTGAATCATTTCCTTCCTGGTCAAAGTGTATGCTTGAAGGGCATTTCAGCCATGCAAATTTGACTTCATGGATCTGCTTCACTTTTAAAGCACTTCTGCTTTAATTCTTTGACAATTTTTTTTTTTGTATGAAGTGCAGTGTAATTCTTTTCACATAAACATAACATGTTATTGTACACCAGATGGTGCTACTGAGTGTTTTCTTGTTCTTTAAGAGCCTCTGACAGTGCGTGAACTTTCCCATAAGTTACATCTCTCTTTATTCTGTATCATATGTCCATAAAACATCCTCCTTGCTTCCCTTGCCCATTTCTTATATGGTAACACTTCCTATGGCTAACTGGACTCCTTCTGACTGGCCTGTCTGTCGTTAATACGGCTCTCATATTATTTTTTCTTTGTTCTACCAAGAATATGTTAATTACCTTTGTACGTTGCTAACAAGATCTGAGTGACATAAAGAATGTGACAGAAAAACTTTAATACTCTTTGAATAAACTAGATGCATGCATCTGTAATTGTCCCTCTTTCTTGGTTCAGCAAGCATGTCAAGCAGGTAAGCGTGTCGAGGTGTGGCGGACACATCAAGCAATGATTTTACCTTTAGTTCATTTTAAATTTAAAACTCAGTATGACAAAATGTAGATCATTACAATTGTGACCTGTCATATCAAGTCAGGTATTAAGTCACACAGGTTAGTTTTGCACGATGGTCAATATTGTATGCTTCAATTTCAACAAAAATCAGTTGATAAATACATTATCATGATAACCGTGCTACTGGTGAAGTTATATTAAGAGTTAGCAGGAAAATCCTGGTTTCAAAATAATGCTGAGTGTTTCCTTTTTCTTACTACATCACGGAATCCTCATTTAAATATTTTAAGAATAAGATTTTGACAGATTTGTCTGATGCCCATGGCGGCATTGTGGCTTAGTGCTTAGCACTGTCGCCTGGCACCTCCAGGGTCCAGGTTCTATTCCCGGCCAGGTTCCATTCCCACCACTGTGTGCATGGAGTTTGCGTGTTCTCCCCATGCTTGGTGGGTTTCCTCCCACAGCCCAACATGCAGATTAGACTAATTTGTGTTTCCAAATTGTGTGAGTGTGTGTGTACTGTGATGGATTGGCACCCTGTCCAGGGTGTACCCCACCTCGTGCCCTAAGTCTCCTGGGATAGTCTCCAGGCCCCTCGCGACCCTGAATACAGTATAAATCAGTATAGACGATGAGTGAGTGTGTCTGATGCCCTCTTTGTAAATAAACTCACACTTGCCATATCTCAGGACTGAACAAGATGAATCAAATGTCACTCAATATATGATTTAAAGTGATGTGTCACAAATAATGCATAACATTTTTCTATGATGCCTAGTGTACTTCAGTACCTAGTGGGTCTTAGTATTAGGCAACTACAATCTCAGACGAACATGTTTTTTCAGGAGCTAGCATAACAAGAGCTACACCCCAGGACCAACATCTCAGACACTACAGGCCTCACTGAGCATGTTGAATGTTAAAGTCCATGACAGCACAATCTGAAGAAGACTTAAGTATCATACAATCTTTTTTGAAGGGTGCCAGGAGAAAGTCTCTTCTGTCTAAAAAGAATATGAAAGCACATCTGGTGTTCACAAAACCACATCTAAACATGCCACAAGACTTCTGGAACAATATCCCATGGGAAGAACAAGCATTACGAGTGGACACTTGATTTTTTTTTTTTTTTTTTTTTTGCAGCCACAGGGCCTGAGCACCTTGCAGTCGACCATGAACTCCTCTGTATACCAGAGTATTCTAAAGCAAATGTGAGGCCATCTGTCCGACAGCTAAAGCTTAGTTGAAATTGGGTCATGCAACAGTACAATGATAGAAGCACACCAGTAAATCTACAGCAGAATGGCTGAAAAATGAGTGAGTCGAGTTTTGTAATAGCCTAGTAAAAGTCCAGACCTCAACCCAACCAAAATGCTGTGGCAGGGCGGTGCATAAGCGAATGCCCAAAAACCTCAATGAACTAAAGCAATGTTGTGAAGAAGAATGGGTCAAAATTCCTCCACGACGATGTGAGAGACTGATAAATACAAGAAATCATTACTTCAGGTTACTACTGCTAACTATAAGCTATTATATCATGAGGGGTACTCAGTATTACCCACATGCCAAATTTTTGTTCCAATTTTTTTTTGTTTGTTTCAAGTATTTTTAAGTATTTGCCTGTTATGATCAGATAATCTTTGTTTTTGAACAAAAAGAACTAATAGAAACAGAAATATATATATACATATTTCTGTTTCTATTGGAATATATATATACACACATACTCACTCACTCATCGTCCATACTGCTTTATTCTGCGTACAGGGTTGCGGGGAGCCTGAAACCTATCCCAGGAAACTTAGGGCAAGAAGAGGGGTATATCCTGGACAGGGAGCCAATCTATCGCAGGGCACGCACGCACGCACACACTCATTTACAAACTACAAGCAATTTGGGAACGCCAATTAACCTAATCTGCATGTCTTTGGACTGTGGGAGGAGACCGGAAGTACTATTCCAGCTAACTGTTGTTACTTGTTACTTGTAATAACTGTTATTACCTACGGCCATATGTTATTTTATTTGCCAGTATTGTTCTAAAGTATAGAAAATAAATAAAAACTTGTGTATATATAAAATGTACATAAGGAATGCATTTAAGTGAACACATGATGCAGGGGTTTGTGTCAGATCAATTTCTTTCCTATTGTATTGTGCAAGTCTTGAGCCACCCCTCATTTATTAATTTTACATAATAATGTAGATTAATGGGAACAAATGTTTTACTGTGAAGGGCTACAAAGTGCCTAAAGATACAATTAAAAAATTGGTTGTTTATGCAACAAACTCAGCAGCAACCTCACTTCCCTTCTCGTCTGTTCCAACCACTCAGTATTCAGCATCACTGGTATAAATATAAAGAAATGAGGGTTGGCTTAAGACTTTGGCACAGAACTGTATATCTGCCAGAGGACACAGTTAATGGCAAGCTGAAGAAAAAAGAAAAGACGGTTTAGAAGAGACATGGTTCAAAGGAGAATATCCAGACCAACGCATGAAAATCACAAAAGCAAACATTGTGCCTTGTCACAGTTAAGATTTATTCATTCAACATTTCACATTACAAATATTTAAAAATTATGCATATTGTTATAAATAGTTGGCTGCAAACAATTAAATAACATTAGATTTTTCTTTTTGTTTCACTAGCACTTACAGACCAACTCCTAGAATATGGACATTTGTGTAACATAACTTAATTACAAAGAAAAATACAAAAATAGGAACTTATAAAGTGAAATGACAATAAAAATTAAGGTGATATCTTAAGTAAAAAAATGCTATTAATAAATACAACAACCTTCCCATACACAGTTAAAAACTATTGAAATTTTGCCATTAAGTAACATCATTAACAGACATATTTAAATATTTCTTTTCCTTCAGAAAATGTGAACCATATATTGTGGAGCACAATATAGCAATTAGTAAAAACTAGACACTTTAACATATTAAAAGCTTCACCTCAAAAATATAACAAAAAATCTGATCAAAATTATAAAAATTAATTATACATTCCAATTAAAAATATACCAATAAACAGCTAAATACATTATTGACCTAATAATTACAATGCAATCACAGTAGCTTGAAATAAAATAAGCAAATGAGCACAAAAACCTTTAATGTTTTAAAAATAACTTCAATTATTTTATATTAGTACAAATAGTTTCGATTTCTGTTCTTTTTTACAAACACCAGCATGAAAAGGATTACAATAACAGTAGAAAATGACTGTGAAAAACATATTAACATCTTCTTTTAAATGTCAGCAATTAAAAATGGCATTAAAGAATTACATTGCAAAGAGTCCTTATCTGGAAAAAGGTTCAAAAAAAGTATTGCACATAACAACTCGAAGTTAACTTGCAACATTTACCACATTCAAGTCTTAAAGTTTCCCCTTCCTCCAAATAGGTTTCTGGTTTTACCTCAGACAGACAGTAGGGATGAAGTTCTCAAGTCTTTTCAACAGTGTCTGATAAATTGCTCGTTCTGCACGGCCAATTTTTATTTTTTCCATTTAATTCTGAAAGTTCTTTCTTTGCTTAAATGTTAGCTTTTTTCCTGTGCATCCTGAATGTACTGGATTATGGGGAAGGCATAAAAGAGTAATATACAAGAGGGTGCAGGGTGTCCTTAACAAATTAAAAAGTTTAGAAATATCTGGTGCACAACCACAACAATTAATTTTCATATTATTTCATGTACTTATTTTTGTCATCATGCATGCTAAGGATTACAATAGGAGCTATTTGGCAGTTCAAGAATATATATATTTTTTAAATGGTAAAATATCTAAACATCAAACATCCATTCTTGTGATACGTGAGTCAGCCAAATTTAGCATTCTCCTTAGATTATAGTTTATATTCCAGCTATGGAGAGGAAACCAAAATGACAAGTATTTCCAACTAGGATAACCATTTTGAATATTAACATTAATTTCAATGACAACTTGTTTTTGCCATGCTATTTAATTTTTTCTTAATATATATTGTCATTAAAATCTAGTGTACAAGATCCAAGACCTTAAGCAATATACTTTTGATCTTTCCTCTGCAGATCTGAAGTCGCATCAACTCAAGTGTGCGCTTAGTTGTAAAGATTTCTCAGCACTGAAATGTATAAAAAGCATAATTGAAAATAATATATATTAAAATCACTTGACTTTTTTTTTCTCTTAAAAGAAAATTTCCATATATGCAGATCTCTCAGTAACAAAAGTACAAAAGCTACCTTTCACAATGCGAAAAATTGAGGTATTGCAAAAAGGAGTTTTCCCATCTGTGAAAAATGTGCCTAAAATGACTGTTGAAAAAACAAAAGTATTTAGAAAAGTAGTGCATAATAAATGTTCATATGTGCATGACAAAATAATTTAGCTAGAAAACACTGTACCAAAAATCATTAGGCCATGTAGAAAATAATCTTTTTCATCTCATTAACAGCAAATTCTTCAAAAAGTGTTTTAACTTCTAAAATGTATAACCAGAACACCCAGGAGCTTTAGTGGTGGTGCTGCGTGGGTGCGCTGGAACATCATCAAGCCAACGCGAGGATACGTTTCTCACTAGTGTATGAAGTTTACGATTCATCACTATGTCCCTGACATTTTATGCTAGCACTATCAGATGGCCAAAGTCTGGAATCATACTTGAACTGGATGTTATATTCGAAGTACAACAATTCAGTTCCAAATCCTATCCAGCTAGCAAGTTCTCGAAATGATACCCGGCTGCTGAACTACATACGTCTCCTTTTTGACCTTTGGAAAAGAAGCAGGTGGACTTGCGGAAAAGCCAGCATGCACTATGCTCATTATTTTTTATTTGTGTGTGTGTGTGTGTGTGTGTGTGTGTGTGGTTGTGGTTGTTTTCTTCACTAGTGTTACTCTGGATTTTGACTGCATGCTTATCAATTCAAGGCCAATCTTTGGTTCGTTGGAGTTCATCTGGTCTTAAATATCAAAGGGAGTGAGGGGCAAAAAAAAAAAGAAATAATAAAAATAATTTAAAAAAATAAATAAACTGAAATGAGACTTTTACTGGAAGGAGGAAAAACAAGAGTGAGCCATGATGCTCACTACTGCACAGCCATCTTTGGTTCCCTAACATATATTAAAAAAAATTCTATGCTGCAAGTCAAAGTGGATAAAGTAGAGTGGTAAACTACCTTCAGTTATGCTTCAAAACTTCGGCTGAGTGGATACTGCAGAACAGGAGGTATATGGGGTGTTTTTTTTTTTTTTTGTAAATATCTTTAGCACAATTAATTTATTTATTCATTTATTTATTTTTGCCATCAAGTGTTCTCAAAAAAAGGCTAAAGACCTGGAAGTAAGCATATATTATTGGACAAAATAAGAATTACCAGCCTCAAGGTAAGCTGAAAAAAGCTATTTTGAGTTCTGCAGAGCCCCATGAAATTAAAATTCTTTGCTGTTTAAACCAGCTTGTACGCAGATTGCTGCATCCTCAACACCATACTGTACATTCCCCACTAGGATGCTCTGTTGCACTGTAAATCTTATTTTTAATTCAGGAAGTGACAACACAGATTTTCTAACTGTCGTTTCTGCTGTCGATTCCTTTTTCTGTGGTCAAGCATGTAATAGGGGAGACCAGCTTGAGTTCTACATCTTGCTCAACAAACTAGCAGCTAAGCTTGAGGTATAAGTTTTCCTGCAAAAATTGAGATCAAGCCCAGACATCGGCGGAATCAATATAGTTTTGAATTACTGATTAACGTTTGTTATTTTTACTGTTCTTGAAACCCAATTAAGCTTTGGTTAAACACTGGGCTCTGACACTGCATCTGCACTTTATTCAGAAAAGAAACAAGTGCACTCTTCGCAACACCTTTTGTTAGGTCTGCTCTGTAGCCTTTTGAATCAAATAAAAAGAAAATGTAATACTTCTAATTGAGCCACAACAGTTACTGAAGAACAAATTACCAATACTCAATTACCAATATTTCATGTCTGTGCACCAAGAAAATTAAATCTAATGGCATTACCTAAATAGTAGAGATGCATCACACATTGTATTTTCTTCCTGAACTTTTTTTTGGATTGACATCCACTAAAAATTTAAATTAATGACATTTTTTCAGATTAAATTAAAACAGGAAACAGCAACAGAAAGTGCATTCATTAGACAATGATTTTGCGACTCCTACCCTACTCTCCCTCGTCCCTCTCACCCCCTGCCTGTGTAATCTCAGTTCCAGCGGAAGGAGATGTGGCGAGGGCGGTCACCACCCTCCTTCACCAGTGGTTTGTGGAACTCTCGGCCAGCACGCGAGTGGATGGCCGCCCAGCAGTATTCACAGTAATACTGGAGGCATGTGACGTTGGCGCAGAAGAATGGAGCGAACTTGCCTCCACACCGTGTGCCCTGGCACTCATCACACAGCTGGTCATCCAATACATATGGCTTCACTTCCACCTGTTGAAAGAGCGGGAGCGCTTAGTCAGGGCTCGGAAATGGAGTAAACGCATACTAATAACCATTAGCATATAATTGTATAGCGCAAAAGCAGACATGACAAAGCAATTTTTTCCAAAAACAATATATTACGTTAGTTAAAACGGTGTATTTTGCCTCTTTCCATGAAGGGAGGATGGAGAGTATTTTAGAGTGGTTTTGGTGAGAGCCAGAACTGACCCGTTTATCGATCTCTCCATGCTGCAGTTGTACAAAACGAGCACTGATAGCAGCAATGTAGCTCTGCTGATTAGAAAAGGCAACCCTCCCTGCTCCCTTAGGGTACTTCAACTCAGGGTCTGTGTCAATCCCTGCGTAGCACACACCACCATACAGCCTGTCCATGATCATAGCCAGCTCCACTATGATCACAAAAAGAACAAACAGACAGACAGATATAGACAGACATTTTTTTGAGTAGCGAATCATGGAAGACTTTATGAATTTAGCAATGAATTACATAAATATGCATGATGTGAAAACAAAGCATCATTAAAACAGGGACATACCTGCACGCAGAGGGCGTGGCACTCCACCCACAAAAATGGTCTTTCTAGGATCCAGTGGCTGAGATCCATCCATCACAAAATCACTATCATTCAGATTCCAAGGACGTATCTGGACCTGTTATAAAGAATACCAGCTCTGTTTAATAATGTATAGCTTAAAAAAAAACGCCATTGATAATCAACTTTAGAAGACCGGCATTATGGGCTTGCAGGGGACATTAAAACCAACAACTACTATGAAGGTTTACACAGACAGCTAGACTTGTACAACACTACTAATAGCAATTAAAAAAACAACTGATATTTAAGTTACTAATATAAAGAAAGGATTTTATTCAATGTGATGCTCCACCACTTAAGTGCATTTCTCCCAGCAGAGCACTGCAGCACTGTGTCCAACATCCTCTGTGCAGTTGAAAACACAGTATTGTCTGCTGTGCATAACAACGGCAAGATTTCTAGCTGCAAGCACTACACCATACAATATTAACATTATGTTTTGCAGATTATTCTTATTTCAGTCTCTACTGTACTATAGAAGTGCACTCTCTGGCAACCATTAAAATCTCATCTACATGTGAGTTGTAACTACATTTGTAAGGGTGAAATTCTCATTGGATTTATGAGCTTTGTGATAATATGCATGTTTATAATATTTTCTGGTACAAATATTTACATGTTAACCAAATCAGTGCACGAAAGCACAAAAATGAGTGCTTCACACCCTACAGTTTGAATAAAATAGGCTTTATACCCCTCAAACAAATAAATAAATACATAAACAAATTAAAAAAAAATTAAATAGTGGAATATGGAGTATATAATAATACTATTATTTATTTTTTTACCATCTTGCAGGTGGTCAGGCATTAAGCTTACATGACGAACATGACAACATACAGTACATGGTACTTGCATGACACATGTACTGATATTATTCATTTTTGTTGCACTAACAGCTTTATCTAGACCAGGTCATGATGCTCACCTCTCACTGTGACATATACAACATCACACATACAGTTTCATTACAAAACAAGGTGAAATACTTTAGCTTTTAAAGTGGGATATTTCATCCATAAAATAACTTACAGGTTTGTCTTTAATGGTGGGGCTGGACACACACAGGTAAAGCTTGCCATCTTCTTCAATGCAGGCATCAATCAAAGCCTGGACAGAACTCTCATCTTGGAACAGAAGGAATGCATAACCTTTAAGGGAGAAAAAAAAAAAAAAAAAAAAAAAAGGGGCATTAACCATATATACACATGTTCAACATGTACATTAAAATGTTGTTTCAATATAATATGCTATCAATAGCACAAAGCATTGAGCAAATAGTTTAAGCTACCCATCTCCAGACTTGGCAGTAGTATTCTCAGTTACTATGACAACTAGACATTGCCCATTTAAAACTGTATTTTGTCATAACATTTCAAAATAGTAGGTCATCCTTGTTAACCGAGCTATTTAATAAACTGACTTAATGTTTCCAAATGTGAAATACCACTGAACAATCCTCACATACCTTTTGGTGGAAAGTAAGACTTGCTCTCAGCCTTGTGAGGCCAGTCCACAAACAAATGTCCAAAGCGACGGAAACTAGCAGTAATCTCATCTATAAAAAAATTACACCACCAATAAAAAACATGCCCAAATGCTCATGGATAGATAGCTTTTTCCAACTGTTACTCAATTGGGCTAAAATACCTTCATCTATATCTGGAGGAAGACCGCCCACAAAGACCTTGCGTGAGTAACGCTCTACTCGCTCTCCATTCTGATGAGGGAAGCAATGGGGAGAGCCCAGGCCAGGCAGGCTCTGCTCTGCCCTCTCCTCATCTGGAAATCCATCCTCCATTGGGAAGAGAGACGAATGACCTAAAAGAGAGCCACCAAGAGATGAGTACCTGTCTGGCTAGCCTAACCAAGGTAGCGGTGTGAAAAACTATTTGCCCCCTTCCTGATTTCTTATTCTTTTGCATGTTTGTCACACAAAATGTTTCTGATCATC
>JAOVVA010000021.1:19824315-19857946 GCA_028565275.1 Leiocassis micropogon
AACATTTAAGTGTGACAAACATGCAAAAGAATAAGAAATCAGGAAGGGGGCAAATAGTTTTTCACACCACTGTAAATACCAATAAAACATACATGATAAAACATACAAATAATACATACAAGGCCCATACTAATTATTTTCAGGCCTAAGAACTATTAAAAGTCAGGCAACATTAATCATTATTGCATTTTGAATATGTTGTTTTTCCATCAGAATTTAGATCAGAGAAGAACTGTAAATCATCTGAAATGTTTAATATATCACTAAGGGTTGCTGAAGATGAATAAATAAATATGTTCGAAGGGTCATTCAAGTCCAACTGGGACTTTTGATTGTGCAGAATAACAAGCTTTATTTCTCAATATAATCCATAGATTTTATTTAGATGTTATCCATAGATTTTCAAGGACCACTTGCTGAATACTCATAGGAACGACTGCAGTGGGGTTCAGAACACCCCGCCCGAGATCATTATTCCTGGACGTATGGCCTCTTAAAATATTTGCACCATTCAAATGTTTTACTGCGTCATCACTGTACTGTCTTCTGTAAATGTCAATAGTTTTTACACCTCGATTCACGAAAAATTTCATCACGAGTACTGATTTGACTTGAACACCATCATACATTTGCTGTTTATTTCTTTCTTGCTTTTCTAACAGCATTCCAGCTTCTATGGCTATATTCATGTCAAGAGTCAGTGAACTAAAAGTCCAAATTCAAATGTTTCTTTTATTCAAATGTTTGCTTTTTTCCTTAGAATTAAGAAAATGAGGGGTAAGATGTGCAAGAAGTCGCTAAGTCACAAATGGAGATGAACACTGTACATGTGCATGCAAATACATTTTGTCACATCATGCATTCGTTGGCACAGGCATAAGTGTCTACAATGCTCAATGACACTTTTCCATGATATCTTTCGACTTATTTAAAATTTATAAAGGTTTTTCTTTACCTCGTCGTCTCCCATAATTCCTTGCTGCATGTAAAATAAGACCACATGTAAGGTAGCATGGGCAAATATTGCTTTCTCTACATTACTGACTAGAGGTCTATACTGTAGTTCTCTTTTATAAAAAAAATTAAAAATAATCACAAGGAAATGTGACAAACCAAGTAAAAAAACACTTCAGTGTTTCCCCATACACAAGTTCAGCTTGGGGTAGACTCTAGGTATATGGAGCCTCTCCAAGTACATTTTGACCAATTACAAAAATGATTAGCATAATGTTTTTTCATCTGCATTGAAAAAAAACATACTTTCATGCCTAATTAGTACTGGGCAGCTTTAATATACACCAATCAGCCATAGCATTAAAACCACAAAAAGGTGACGTGAATAACATTGTGTAATCAATAGATAATCAATCTTTTGATTGTGTAAAGCTGCTTTGCGACAATGACAATTGTTAAAAGCGCTATACAAATAAAATTGAATTGAATTATCTGGTTACTATGACACTTATAAGGTGAGATATATTTGGCAAGTTGAGGTGTTAGAAGCACAAAAAAGGGCAGGTGTAAGGATATGAGTGACGTGGAACAAAGGCCAAATTGTGAGAGCTGGCTCAGAAAATCTGACCAAAACTGTAGCAAAAATTACTGAAAAAAGTTCATTCTGGCTGAGACAGAAGGGCGTAAGAATACACCAGTAGACCAAGTACACTCCATCATGTCAACACTGTTCCTTAATAGCAGTGGACTCTTTCAGTAGGATAATGCACACTGCCACACTGAAAACTCTGTTCTGGAATTGTTTGAGGAATCTAAGGTGTTGGCTTAGCCTTCAAATCCCCCAGATCTGAATTTGATCAAGTATCTGTGGGATGTGGTGGACTAAGAACAAATCTGATACATTGAGGAGCCACCTCTCAACTTACAGGACTTAAAGGATGTACCGCAAATGTCTTATTGCCAAATACCACAGCACCTTACTTGTGGAGTCTTCGCCTCTAACATCAAAATTGTTTGGGCAATCTACAATATTAGGCAGGTGGTGTCAAATTTATGGCTGATCAGAGTAATTTTCTTTAGCAATGCCATTTAACAGTTCAGTAATGTCTTATTAACAGTCCTGTGTATTACATACATTACCAACATTAATTTACTGTATGAATCGGTTAATATATCCAAAAACCGATACGGGCAATGATACATTCATCATGTACACCAACACATTCATCACTTCATGTTGTGACTGCAGTTTCTAGTTCATAAAAGATTCTCACGAGTGCATACCACCAAGAAACTATATAACTCTTCACAGCACAGCACTAGATACTACTAGCAACATGAAGAGTACATGTCTAATCAACTACAGAATTTTTTTTTTTGCAGTTTATTTTTGAACTCACAATGTTCAAACTCTTGTGCGACATTTTATACACAATGTTGACTTTTTTTTGCCAAAGAATAGTTGCTGCTAATTGAAATAAATCAGCATTAGAAAATCAAGGGTTCATAATTAGACATGTGGAAGATTATATAGTTTTAAAATGATCAATTAAAAATGATTAGCTTTCTTAAAATGGCTGTTAAATCCTCATGATTATAGGAACCGTGTACATTTCATCTAACCGCTATAAGAAATTTTTTGGTAATTATAAATATTTGGATCAGCATGTCTTGAAGCTATGCAAATACTGTAAGCTTTAGCTAAAAGAGCAAAACCTACCCACCCTTTTAGCAAAAATGACTTGCACTAAAACACAGGCATAGTGCTTGCTAGGCACAAACATTCTGTTAATCTTGCTGACTCTGTCAACACTGAGCTCGTCGGACCTGTCAGTCCATCTACTTGTACAGGGTAATGCTGCTGGCACAATAAAGCAATAAAATCATCTACGCACCATTTATAGGCAAAGGGCTGTCTCCTCCTGGATGGGTGAATCCGAGGCGACCTTTGGGAGAGGAGGGTATAAATCATTAAGTCCATGTCCGAAAGCAGAATAGAGCATCTGTGTCCGCTGGCTACTTAAGGTTTGTGAATGTACTTTTTATGGGAAAAACTGGACTACAAACACATGTTGGTCATTAAAAAAAGGGCATTAATACTGTTTTACGGTATTAAATATTTGAGTTGTCAGTCATTAAAAATGCCCCTTATTTAGGCTAAATCACTAATAGTACATAATTTGAACTATTTCAGCATTATTTGCCCACTTAGAAAAGTCCTGCAGAAAGTGCTTAAGAGAAGACGGCCATTTATGGAGAAACTACTGACTGGGTTTCCTCACCACCCTGCATGTATTTTCCCAAGTCTACTACTGCTGTCAGAAAAATGGCACATCAAAAAACAGAAGCTACATTACTTGAGGCTACTTTTATAAATTAAAGACTGTGCAAGAAATCGAACCAGCGATTGAAAACTACCTCGCACAATATCACTCTCAAAGAGAGAAGTTTCGTATAATTTTTGGACAAGATTTACAGGACCCAGAAATTCTGAACATAAACATGAAAGAGCAGACTACTAATCACAATACTGTGCTGGCCGGTTCTTTTCTCTACACTATATATGGTAGAGACACAATGTGGGGTCACTAGAGAATGTTAGTTTTAAACAAGCACACACACAACCTTGGTTCCAAAAAACATCTCTCAGGGATTTACAACCTTTTTAATCATTTGGTGTAATAACTTTCTGCAAGGTCACTTTTAAAAGTTTAAACCTCTGAACAATCTCACTCAGTAATTTCCTATCAAAAAAAAAAAAAAAGACTGACCATGTTTACTTATAAAAAGGAAAACTGTTTATCAATGAAATTAACATTGACATTTCCCTTCAACAATGCTCCAGTGCAACCATTCCTCCTTGAGTAAGGCACTACAAGAGCAATGAGGTGGCGAGGCCAGTACCAGTGCTGAAGAAAGAACAACATGTTGTTGCTGCAAAGAAAACAGAAAACCCTTTCTACTGGCAAAGGACAATACTGACAATGCCAGAAGCCTTTCAAAGCTTTTAACACCAGACTTTCTCTCTGTCTGTGACTTGTATAACATGTATTTTTCAACATCGGTTGGGTGCACCGTCCCTGCTGTCCAAGAAAGGAAATGGAAACGGTGGACTCCAGGGGAGACAATTAGGTCTTAATTACTGGAACTCCTATTAAGACACTTATTTAATCCTAAAACTTGATGGGACGCTGCTGGAAACAATTCAACAGCTGAACTAGCAAAACACATGGAATACAATGCAGAAATATGGTCTCAAAAAAGTGTGCACAAAATTATTCCTAATTCGGAGTACAAGAACCACCAGCATGCACACGCCAATTGCAATTTCTCACACGTATGTATGCACAGTGGTGCGTGATGAATTTTGATAAATACTACACATTAAAAATTGCTCATGCGTGGCCACACACATTTATACGAAGAAATGACTTCAATTTGCCCTTTATGGTAAGCAACTTCTTAGCTGATTTCATGTCTATCTATGTGCAATCTAATGTCCAAATTAGAATTTAAACCTGCCTTGGTGTGAAAATCTCTCCTTATTTTTGTCTTTTCCACTGCTGTACTGGGTATAGAAGTCTGTTTACACCACATAAAAATAAAAGTTTCTTAATTTCAGCTTTATTTCTTAAAATAATAATAATAATAATAATAATAATAGACTTTATTTTTTCCTCAGAAAAAATGAGAATTGCAATCAGACAAGGTCACCTACTCTGCAATAAGAATGTTAGCCAGTAAGCTTTACACAATAAAAGTGCATGCATACTGTAGATTACTATACATACTATTTTAGGTGTGGTCTCACAAACGATAGTGTTAAAGTAAGCTCCCCGTCCCTGAAGAGAACTCTGACTGCTTAACAATCAGCACCGGCAAAAGACAAAACAAGAGAAAAGTAAGAACTGAGAGAAATAAAGTATGTACTGTGAGAAAAGAGAGTATTTTTAAAACCCAGCACTTCCTCAGGCACAGGAATAACTTGACAAATCACATTCTATGCATAGAAACATGTATATGCATGGTTCATGCACAAAGCTATGCATGGGCAAAGTTGATGACTCAAAGCACTAGGCTGAATCAGAGAAATTCTTCTCAATCCAACAGTGTAAATTTTTTTCTGTGCATCAAACTGCTGCTTATTCATATTCATATGCAAGAACAGCATGAATAAAGTCTCAAACATCCTCTAATACCTGCGTAGGATCAGGACCTGATAACCTCAGAAACTAGAAAACCTCAGAAGAAGAAAAATCCCTAGGTTGGAGGTGGCTTGCATTCATACCTTCCTTACAACCTTGCTTTGAATATGACATCAGTAGAAATATACAGTACATATAGTGCAATGTTATGATATAATACTATGTTAAATATAATCAACCTGACTCATTAATTATTTTTTTGTTTATCTTTTAAATAGGGGTTTGCGAGCATCCATTGGGCCATGTTATTCCTACAAGTGCTCTCTCTCTCTCTCTCTCACCTTTTAGGGTGTCCTGTTCAGCCCGCATGATGTCAATTAGAGAATTTTCCAGGGAGTGCATACTGAAGCCATCAAATGATCGAGTACGCTCCTGTGAAGGAAATAAAGAGGGAAAAGATGGCCATTAATAGGCAAGAAGGGAATGATAAATGCATTTCTTACTTCCACTGTATATCAAGCTACAACTTTATCCTCAGGGCTGCAACTGTCACTGTGAACTTCAAACAAGCTAAAATGGCTGTTGGTAGATAGAACGTGATGTGGTGTTCTGCTGTTGTAGCTTATCCATCTCAAGGTTTAAAATGTTGTGCATGCTGAGAGGCTTTTCTGAGTATTTGAAATACTATAGACTTCCTGTTAGCTCAGACTAGTCTATATAGTTTATAGACAGACCAGTTTATATAGTTCTCTCTTAAAAACAAGGTGTTTCAGTCTCAAGACCATCTGCCTATTTCTTTTTTTTTTCCCACCATTTTGTCTAAACTCTAGAGACGGTTGTGTGAAAAATTTCCAGGAGATCAGCAGTGCCTAAAATACTCAGATTAGCCCATCTGTTTCCAACAACCCTGACATGGTTAAAGTCAGATAGGTTGCTTTCTGTCAACATTCTGATGATTTTATGCGAACATTAACTGAAGCTCATGCACAGTATCTGTATGATTTTATACACCTTACATTGGCCAACTGCATGGTTGAGCAGGTGTAAGGATCCTCCTACTTAAATAAACGGTGAGTGTATTTGATTAGTAATTGTATACATCCAATTAAATATTTAACATACTGTACAGTACACATTTCATTCATCTGTTTGAGTAAAAGCTTTATCATGGTAAGAACTGCGGTGGATCCACAGCCAAACCTGGAAACACTGGTCTAAGGTGGGAAAATTCAAGGTGGGACAACAGTCAATTCGGCACCATACACACGCATACATTCCTAAACTCAAGACAGGTAAGGGCATTTTAGTTCAATCAAAAAGAAAAGGTCATAAATGAAATCAGAAAACCCAAATAGATAAATTTATATACTATAAATAAAAAAAAATAAAAAAAAAACTGTCTACATACAGTAACCTGAGGTTAGGATTGAAACCAGGGCTCTGAAGTTTAGAGGTGACAACACCACCCACTACGCAACCATGTTGACAATGTTACATGAGAGGTAAGAACAATTTGGTGCCTTCTCACTTCCAGTAAGCATTCAGATAATTTTTTAATTCATTTCCTTACAATGTCCCTCACCCATTTTTTCTATTTTATACACAATACATATACACAAATGCCACTGAATTAAAAAACAAAACTGTGCTGATCAAGATTATCAAGTTAATCAAGATCATGATTTTAAAGACATCATTGTTCTTACACAAGAAGATTTGTAAAAAAAAAAAATAATAATAATAGAGTAAAATAATGACATCAGATGTAAAAAGTGCATTTGAAACATGATAAATCCAAATGCCCATTTCATTTCACTCATACTCATTTCTATGAAAAATGACTGCTACAAATATATGGTCATAATGCATGTGACTGAAACCAGCTTTTCAATATCAGCAGACACCAACTGAAAATTCTAAGACAGAAAATTGTAAAATCTAAAGAGCTGATACTTATTACAGCACACCACAGAGTTTATCTACATTGACCACATCCTATTCAACAATACCAATCCCTGCACATACGTACAGCCTCTTAACACTTCAAATCCAATAGCTGCTCAGATCTCATCAGCTTAGAGGGAATCTGTGCTCACTTAAAGCTACTGCTGCAAACTTAGGCTGTGTTCACACTTGAAATGTTTGGTTCAATTAAAACAAACTCTGGTGCGGTTGTTCTGTTAGTGTGGTTCACTTGAACAAGTGTGAACACTGAAATGGGAACTTTGGTGCTCATCAAGCAAGCAAACAAGATGTCTTGAAAAAATGTGCCTCAGTCCACACAAACTCTGGTGTGGTTTAATTGAAATGTGAACACACCACGGACCAAACATTTGAAAACGAACCAAATCTGCTTTGTTAGCATTATCTGATAATGACTGTACTTGAGAACGTTCACTGTTCGACTCCATATCCGTGATATTTAATACAGAGGAGGAACGTTTGAATGGGCAGAGAGTGAGGAAAAATGCTAGTTACATCATAAGCTCAGCATTGGATGAGTTTCAAAAGCAGAGAATAAAAAAAGAAAAAAAAGTTTAATGCTTAAAAAGTCATTGATACATTTAACACTCCTGAAATGAATGTTAAATTTAATGAGCATCCAAGTATATACACTATCTACAGCGCACAAGAACACAGGAGCACATGTGATAGCCAAGCAAGGGATGAGTTTAATAACAAATCATTTGCAAAATGTTCATGAATCTACGGCAATTGAATGGTTTAATGAAATGTCATATGTTTGTTTGAGTGCTCTTGTTAATGAACAGATATACTATCACATGTGGTCCTGTTCTCTTGTACCAGGTAGGACGATGTAAGAAAGGGGATAGTCTTTCAAAGAATTAAAGGTCTGCTACTTGGCATTTATTTATTTATTGATTGATTGATTGATTGGGGGCTAGTCACAAAATAAAAACATTAGGTGCACTGGTGAACATTTTATTTGCCATCTGGAGTCATGTTTGTGCTCTTCTCAATCTATAACTCTACACTTTATAAACTCTTTTTTTTTTTTCAGCTGGTAAAGATACCATACTATCCATCCATGAATCCATGTGAATGAGTCTTTTGGTCTAAAGCCTTGTGACTTTAAACTAGTGAACCAAAACTAATGCATCATTTTAGGCTTTAGTACAACCCAAAAGAACTGAACTACAAGTGTGAACACAACCGTAGAATATAATTATCTTGAGAATCACGGCTCAATACAGTTGGCGCAGTCTAATGACAAAGAAACACTGGACATATTTGGCAATATAAACATAATTTTAAAAAGAAAAGTGCTAATAGGCACTTTCACCTTGTTATGATGTGTTATTTTGGGTTGTCTGTTGTCTCAACAAGGTGAAGCTATAATTAGACTACACAGGTCCAACTGTCCTCTGACACAGACAGCTTCAATACGAAGTGTGTTTTTCTTTCAGGAAAGTTCAAGTTATACACTGTCCTGCCCACAAACGAATATTTAATGATCACACATTTACCTTTGATTACTGCGTGCATTTGCCATGGAATTGTTTTGACAACTTTATGCAACAGTCTAGTAGACTTTCAATTGCGGTTAGGGTCAGGACTCTGTGGTGGCCAATGCATATGTGAAATGATTCCTTGTGCTCCCAGGACCACTCTTTCAATGTTTGCGTGCTGAAATATGCCTGTGTCATCAGGGAAGAAAACCTGGTCATTCAGTACATTCAGGTCATCAGCTGACTTCATTTTATTGCCACATAAAGTTGCTGAGCCTAGACCTGACAAACTGAAGCAATCCTAGATTTATGACACTGCCTCCAGCAGCTTAAATGCTCCCTAGCAAACTGAAGCCTTTTTTCTGATTAGTCTCACTAACAAATGGTTTTCTTATGGAACAGGTTTACAGCTGTTTAGTTCCAATGCTGTCCTCATCACACTGAGTTTTATTATTAACCCATAGATATGATTTCTACTGTACATTTTTATGATGCAACCTAAAGTGTTTAAGTGATCTCATAAAACACTCATTAATGATTTTTTTTTTTCTGAATCATAATATTTTTTTCTGCAAATGTTGACCACACAGCACAATCCTTCCAGGTTTTAATAACATGCTGGACAGTTCTTAATCAAATTCCATGCATTTTATAATACTCTTAGTTTTTCTTTGCTTGATGTAAAACAATAATTAAGGCCAATCATTTGACCCTTGTGAAACACGGAAACATCTTTTTCAGGAACATGGGATACATCTTCCATATGAGAAATCGCAAGAAATAAGAAGCTTCTCTGCATCAGTTTGAGTGAAAGAAATTGTTGCAAGCTGAAACATATTCACTGCAGTTTTTTCTTGGACAGACAGGGTATGTAAAATTGTTCAATTAAGCCTCGACTGAAGACCTTGATAAGAGAGATACATGGCAATAAATACAGATTACAGTACAATATTTCAAAAATTAAAACCATCCAAAATATCACGAGTTAAACTAATACAAGAGAAATGGAAAAAGTGTTAGGAAGTGATTTAACACTGTCTGTCTATTAAAAATATTTCAAAGCCTTCCAAATTAATTTACTCTAAAGCTTATTAATCCAGTCTCCAAGCATGGGTGCAAAGGCAGGAGGTGAGAGATTTTTCCAGGGCCGGAGGGAAAGTAATTAAACTGCAGCACCAGCTCTCAGTCACAAAGATGAATTTAAATAACCATAACCTTCACAACTTATCACCGTTTCCATCTACATCATGGTTAAAAAGAAATTATAGTAAACAAAATGTAATCCGAGGAACATAAAGTGCTGGTTCTCAAGAATGGAACTCAATAATACTTAATAACTGAGCATGCATATCAATAAACATCAGTTAGAAAAGTTAGATCTTTTTTTTATACAAATAAATAATTTGTATGGATTAAAGCACAACCCTATTTAAACACCAATTAAAATAAGACAACAATGAGACCAATAAAGTATCTAGCAATGACCTGGAAGCCCTTCACATTGTCCAATTTTATATGCAGTTCTGAAAACTAAGTATAAACTGTATATTTAGTTGAAACTGAAAGAGGTTTTCCTTTGCATTTCAACTGGAGTTTCTAGGATTTCAAAAAACATTTACAGCCAAAATCCATAATTTGGAACAATGCATTTAAATATTCCTCTCCAATTTCCACTAAACAACACAAAGCTCACCTCTACATTCATAAGTTAATCTACATATTGAAAAACATAATTAGGGTTGGGTCCTGGTATGACTGGTATGTACTAGAACCTAATCAGAGCACAGATTTTGGTGCCTCAATTTGGTGCCACTTAAATGCCTGAGAGATTGAAATATCTGTCCTCTGGTTCTCCGAAACAGGTGCAAGAAGCATCACCCTCTCCACACGTGAAATATAATTTACCTGAGAAAATGCACACGAACACGAGATGGAACGCTCTAATAATACAAATCTAACTGATCTTTGTAGCAAAGCGTGCGTTTGTGGTTTTCACATTCCAACTCAAAGACTCGGGAAATGAGACCATCTGGTCTTGAATGCATTAATTACACTTGCTCTGACGGCACCAGTTGTATTAAAATGCCTAAAGGTAAACATTCTAAAAGTGTGGTTGTATTTCGCAACAAGTGATTCTGACACTGTGACATGCAGCAAATGTCTTTCTTCAATTGCGCGTCGAACAAGAAATGTTTAACAGCTTGCCCACATCAACTGGCAGTGTGTGCATACCTGGCCCCAGTCAGACCAACTCTAGCAAAGTCAGGTGAGGTGTCATATTTTGCCAGATAAGTCAAATATGGTCATATTTCTGCAAAAGAATTGCTGACATTTGATGCTAGTCTGTAGTACACCAAGAATAACATCTACTTTGTTGTTAAATTATTGTAGTTGGGTTACAGTAGCTAGTATATAAAGTTGCTGTTTTGTATTTATAGTTATGTCAACTTTAAACTTAATTTATTTATTTTTTAAATAAAAAACAAAAAAAAAAAGCAGTTCATTAAATATTTTAATACTTTGCCCATTGTCATCTGTTCTCAATTTAGGTGAAAACTGGTTTTCCATCCTTACGTTTGTTTGTTTTCCACAATTCAGCCACAAAGACATCTGACAGTATTTCCCTGATAGCCGCAAATTTAAATAAGGAACACTACCTGTGCTCTTCTAGGAAAATAATGCACATTTTGTGACCAGCAGCATTTGAGCATTCAAACACACTGTGGTATAAATTGTAATATTAAAAGGCTGCAAATAAGAACAGGCCACCTAGGTGACCACCCAAAACAAAACTTATAATGGACACAAACCAAAACCCGTGCAATCACAGATTACCAAGAGTTAAGGGGAATGCCTGGGGTTTAGAAAGTGAAAGACCTGGAAGGGCGATGCAATGCGCACAGTACTTGAAATCTAACACAGCCTTAATAGTGTACACCTACAAGCAGGGGAAAACAGCGTCTGACATGCAGGGAGTGGCCAGAGAGTTTCTTTCCTTTTATCTAATGCTACAGGGTTGCTTGAGTTTTGGCTTACATCACTCAGCTCTGGTCTTTGTGATGTTAAATTGCTTCCCTTAGAATTTGCTGTGCTTCTGTAAACAGAACACAGCTCCTTACTTAAGTAAGTTACTTAAGTAGTTACAGCTCCTTGCTTAAGTGTAATTTCAGCACTTATGTCTGTAATGCACTATATATTCTTGAAATAACGCCATAATCCAGTGCTTCCGGTTTGCCATTCGCTTTAGGTACTTATAGCTTCAGGTACTAACTATTATTAATGTTAAGTCAGATGCAGAATTTGCTTAATGTAGGATTTGACATGGGATATAGTTTATACTAAAACCTATGTCCCATGGAAATTGTGCTTTGCCCTTATACAAAGTTTGAGATTAAAATACAGATGCAAAACAATAACAAGTATTCATGGCAAACTTGCCTTGGTGGAAAAAAAAGAAAACAAAATACTTTTCTTAGTTACTATTATTATTATAAAAAATAATAAACTGTGTTAATTTAATGCAATTCATGCCACTACAAGTTAAAACCTTCAGATAATGCTCAGATCAAACATCAGCCACGATCGCACTCTCATCGCGGCATGGTTGTTGACAGTTGATAGGCTGCTTTAAGTTATTCAGGGCCCAGGAGACTGACTCAAATTGACAAAGGTAATTACAATAACACATCTTACAACCATGGTGAGCAGAAAACATAAATATATACACCCATAAACACCCTTATAGTTCCCTTTGAAAGTATTGGAGTGGCTAAGTAAATTCTTTTGTTTCTGCTATACAGTGAAGTGTTTAAGAAGTGATAAACAGGCAGGCGATGGATGGATGAATGGATGGATGGATAGGGTAAGGGAAACTCTAAATATAAGTCATGAGAGAATGTGAAAGAATAAGATGAGATGAGATATGAGAGAATAGAACAGAACGTAAGCTTTCGCTTCCAGATATTTACACCTAGATGTGTTAAACAGCTTTGATCATGGCACTTTTGGTGGCAGACATCCAAAATTTAGGTGAGCAAATTACAGGAACAAAATAGTCTTAAAGTGAGTAAAGTAACAGTTAATATGTAATCGCATATCCCTTGCTTAAAATACCTGCATAGTGTGTTTTGGGTCATTGACTTGTCACATGGTGAAGTTCCTACCAGTCAGACTGGATGCATTTCTCCGTAATCTATTAGACATTATTCCTGCAACCTTCTGGTTTCATTCTGCTGCTACTATCATGAGGTGGATGATCAGTTAAGATTATAAAGCCTGTTCCAAAAGCAGCCATGCAAGCCTGAAGCTATGTCAGACCTTCCACTGTGCTTAATGGATTAACATGTACGTTTTGTTTTATGAGAAGATCCTTTCTCCACACTTTGGACTTCCCTTTAGTAGAGGATAATGTGTGAATTCTGACTGAGGCATCTGATTCTTACTGCTAAGTGGTTTGCATCATGTGGTATGGTCTCTATTTCTGCACTTGCAGTCTTCAATAGGACTCTGGATTGGGATACCTTCACCCTTGTCATGTGTTAGTGATGTCACTGACTGCTGACTTTAAGGGATTTTCTTCATAGCTCTTACAATAGATCAACTGCTTTTGTTTACTTGGCTGACCTATTTGATGTCTGGTTGTTAGAACACTCATGTTTTTTTTCTTTATAAGAACATTCCGAATTGCTGTATTGGCTATGTCCAACACTTGTGCAATGGTTCTGATCAATTTTCTCTCTTTTCTCAGCTTCAAATGCTTGTGCAATTGCTCTGATCAATTTTCCTTATTTTCTTGTCTGTACAGAAAAAAGCAAGCTTTTTTGAAGCTAGCTCTCATCTTCATGTTGGTTTATCCCTTGAAATAACAAAGGCAGTCTTCATAGAAAAGAAAACAGGGTTCAAACCAGAAGTAGACATAGAGAGCTATTAAGTTTAAAAATTCACTCTAATAGGACATAACCAAAAACACCTGTCAGTCATATGTTCCAAGAGTTTTACCACTTGAAAAATCAATGGGTTCAAACAAAAGGTGCCATGGTGTTTAACATGATTTAAATACCAGGAAATGAAAGGCAAAATTCTGATCAATCATTTCAAACCAATCTTTTCCAAAAAATAAATTTTTGGAAGAAATGTGTATTTTATACATTTCAGAGCAGTTGCTTTTGGTAGTGGCATGGATCTCTTAAAGTTATGACAATGAATTAGCCTACTCAGTGAAACATGCAAAGCAAATACCACAACTAGCTTGTCAAATGTTCGCAAACTCTATCCTTAATGCACAACCTAACCATGAGGACTGACCCCTCAGAACCTTTACCCATGTAACAACATACAAATAAATTGTGTCTAAAAAATAAGCATTATTAAAACATTTTACCAACTATGTTTCAAAGATTTCTCAAGTCTCAAAGATTTCTCAAGTCACAAAGTGTTCCTACTCGTGAGACGTACTCCATATGTATCAATATAGATTTTTTTTGTTTTGTTTTTTTACACTTGCCCTGTCCGTCAATTTGTGGTGTAACAATGCAAATTGAATGTATGGAAAGATTGGCATTAAAAGTTGATCAGGTGATTGTAAACCATACATCATATATCATATCATATCATATATCATAGTGTTGATCATCCAAGCAATAGAAACCATCAACATTAAGTCAGAACACAAACTAGAATATACATTTAAGAAAAGGTGCAGCTATCAAATGTCCTTATCATCTAATGTCAAACACCATGTTGACATCCTTAACAGAAAGTGTCCAAAGAAGCTGTGAACTGTGGTAACTAACACACTCCTGGTAGGACATATTAGGGATATAATCAAAGTATATTCGCTCCTGTATTCGCTCTCGATGTGTTTAACTGCATGGTGCATGTGAATTGTGCAAGCAGTTGGGAGTGTTGCACTGTAGCCTTCAATTGCTCTGCAACATTCTGAAAAGATCATCTATCATCCATAAAAATAGTGTGTGTGGTGCAGCAGGTGGCAGATTTAGAAGTAGCATATGTCATAGTTACAGCATTGCAATGCATCAAACCAGTTTATTACATTTAAACACACTGGTGTTGAAGAAAATCCTTGCAGATTAAAACATTAGGGGTGCATATGATATGATCACACACGTTTTGACACACGTGTGATTGAAACTGCGACATGTATTTAGTATTCAATAGTGTATTAACAGCAAATAATGACATAAATGATATAATTTAGAAGATGTTTACAAATATCTATCACCTTAAAAGTTACTTATCTATATAAAACTGATTTTTATGTGATTAACTGTGCTGCACTTTCGGAAATGCTTATTGTGATCTTTTTAGGTGCAGCAACCCAACATTTTTAAATAACTTTTTTATTCCTGTAAATGTTAGTTAAATGTACTTCCAACTTCAGTCTCAGAAAAGTTCCCTTTTTACACACGTTACAATCTGTGAACTTAGCCTTTTAAGGAGTTTTTGGGGTGTCACAAAATGTAAATTGCTGTGGGTCTACATGAGTGATAATTTAT
Source organism: Leiocassis micropogon (assembly GCA_028565275.1). Lineage (NCBI taxonomy): Eukaryota > Metazoa > Chordata > Actinopteri > Siluriformes > Bagridae > Leiocassis > Leiocassis micropogon. Next base: position 19,839,400 of record JAOVVA010000021.1, read on the forward strand.
GGATGATTGGCACTTAAGATACACTGTGGAATAAATAGAAGAAGCAACATTTATAAAGTTTTTGTAAATCTGTAGTACATTTTTGCCCAGGTTGCAAAACTCCCTACTTAGTCAATCTTTTGTAATGCTGACTGCTGTACTGTGGCATTGGAACAAACTTAAAGAGGTACAAAGCACCAAGAGACCAGCGAGACCAGTGACGCCTTAAAGTAAAACTATGTACATTTCAAATAAAGTTTATAATGAGAAGAGGCAACAATGGTGTAATATGTTCATGATTCTGCAAAATTTGACCAGTTAGACCTAGTAATCCCTCTCCTCCCCCCGTTGATGGCAGACTGGCTTGAATGTGTTTGTTAAAAATGGAATTTATCCACTAGATAATCGCCATCAATAAAGCTTTCTTTGCCGTCTTACTGTATCCTTTGCTCTCTCTACCATCACTCCATCACAGTATTCACATTCCAAGCCTGTGCTGGCTGGACTAAACAGGAGAGGGTTAAAACAGATGGGAGCAGAGAAATGTGACCAGCAAGCTTATAATGGTTCCATTCAGCATTAAATTACAGCATTAACAGACCAGAATCAATCTGTCTTAACGCAAGAGCTTAAAATGTTGTTTGCATCAGTGCTTCCAGGTAGACTAAAACTACTATGAACTTTAGTCTCACATTTCATTAGGTCCACATTTTGTAACCAAGCTAAATACTAGGAGTTGCCCATGCTGCATTTTGCAAGCTTCCAACACTTCTAGTTTCTAAACAAGTTTTCGATTTGTTCTGTAATCTTCTATAATTTTAAATACAGCTGCATTTTAAACACACAAGGTAATCATAAAGTCTTTCCCTGATTTCAAACATATTACACAAAACCTAAGCTAAATGAAGTCTGTAATGGATTATTACAAATTATACCTTAATACAAATTAATTTTATTCTGTTATTCATAAACATATTACTATCCACCATATTTCTATCTAGCATAGCTGTAAAAATATGATTGCACCTAATCAGGGATGCACACCCTGTATGTCCGTAAGTGCCAATCATTTAAAATAAAACATTATTAATAAAAATGTTCATAAAAATATGTCTATTAAGCAATTATTAATAAAAAAGAAATTATGGTTATTTTTACAACATTTAAGTCAATAACATAGATCTAATTAAAATTTAATTATTTAGACTCATACTATAATAATTAATAATCCATGATATTTTTTCTCACACTGCAACAGATAAGCCATGGTCAAAACAAAACAAAACAAATCAGCTGTTTATGTTCAGGGGAATTAGGCTGATATCATAACATATCCACTTCAGGACCTGTACAAAAATAAAGTAAGATGAGAAATAAAAAATAAGGGCTGTAGGTGTTAAACCTAAGCATGTCTGACTGCAACCCTTCAAACCTTTGCGTTTTCCCTTGCACCCCTCAAGAGCTATTTAAAAAAAGAATCCATCTGAATCCAAATTAGATCACACCATTCACTGTTCAGGCTAGAAAAGCCTTATTTTATTGCCCAAGAGGTGCACTTATACAGGGAGGAGGACTATAAGTAGAAGCCTCTGGATAGTATAGTGAGAGACCAATACCAGATTAGAAAACAAATACTCAAATAATCGAATTACTCAGGCCACCTTTACTACACAACACAGACGTGAACCTGAGTTCAGGATGGAAGTGGTGACCTTGGAGCTGCGATATGGCAACACGACCTGCTGTGCCTAAATCTATAGCCAAGCAGACCTAAATTACACTACAATACTCTCCAAAATTAATGTCCATGTTATCACACTGTCATACTAGTCTAATCACTAGGGAGAGGGTTAGCATTTTGGGATGACATTAGCCATTATTCAGCCATTTGCAAAACTAGCAAAGCAGAGCTCCATATGTCATCAATGCCTTTGTCCACAGGCCACCATCTCAAACAGTTGTACCTTTGCCAGAAATATTACAAGGAAAAAAAAGTAGTCAAACTTAATGATCTGTTTTAAATTCTGGTTTGACTAATTTTCCTACACATACCTGAAAGGGAAAGACATTGTCACTACGGCCAACGGTCTCATCCATCCAGGTCTTGGGGGTGAATGTGGTGCCAGGACGAGTGTACTTCTGCGAGGCTGAGTGATTGTTTGGGAAGGTCTTCTTAAGTGGTGAGACAGAGCTGAGTGGAGTCACGGCACCATTTAAACCACGACGGAAGTCAGCACCCCGAGACCCTCCCCAGCCAGTGCCGGAGCCATACGCACCACCGCCTGGACTCCAGGATGCTGAAGAGGGTGAGGGTGAGGGGCTTGGGTATGCACCCCAGGGAGAGGGTGGTTTGTTTAGGCCACTGGAGAGATGAGGAAGTTGACCAAAGGTGGCACCACGATGGGGGAAAGGTGGAGGGTTATGAGGGCTGGCAGGGGAATGGCGATGCTGCTGGTGCTGGAAGTGTGGGTGGGGTGGAGGAGCATGGTGCTGAGATACAGCACCAATCTGAGGAGAGAAGCTGCCGCCAAAACCTGGGCCTACGTGGTGTGAGAAGTTCTGGAATAGCAGTGGACCATTGTTAGCCGGGGTGAAAAAACCCACATCCTCATTGACAATGGCTGATGGGGTTGGAGCAATGGCAGCGGACCAGTTATTGAAGCTGGTTAAGGAGGACGAGGAAGTACTGGACTGGACAGCTGTGCCCAGACCAGATGGTTCCTGATAGTCAAAAGGTGACAGGACGGGGGACTCGAGGCGCAGCTTCTCCTTGCCATTGGTGCCCTCAGATGTGCCATTCTCGGGTTTGCTCTCTTCGGAGCGAGCTTTCTCAAGCTCTGAAATGATGCCACCCTCTTGGTGCACTGGGGAGAGCTGCTGCTTCTCTTGCGTCTCTTGCAGCTCCTGCTGCTGGGCTTTGGGCTTGTCACTGCCCATATCATCTTGCATGTTGTTATGGGCTGTGGCCGCTGGGAACAGCCAGGGTGACCCGGCGGTGCTTCCATTTCCAGCTGTGGTGCTGTTTATAAAAGCAGCAGGGCTCTGTGTTACGTTTTGGTGATGGTGAGGAGGTTGCAAATGTGGGTGAATTCGTACAGGGAAAGCGGACTTGTTGCCAGTATTGTTTTGTACCAAGACTCCAAACCCGTAATCCCCCATTTATGTTTTCCAGTCAAGACTGCCACACGGTATTCTTATCCTGAAACAGATCAATACGAATCAGTTAATTTCACAACACTAGCTGGGAGGATTTCCACCGTTCGTCCACGTTGACCAAAATCATATAATATAAAAATAAAGTGCACTCGAAATAGCAATACTATAACTACTACAATACTATAATATTTCCTAGCTTTGCTTTGGTCTCGTCACGGATTATTTATCGAACAGACTTTGTGTAAATTAGCAGGTTGCTCGTCGCCTCGTAGCGCTAATTATAGGCTCGTGACGTCTCCGCTGCTCCTGTTAGCACCCGGCTAACTGCTTCGACCCGGCAGCTAGACACGACTAGCTTGCTAACAGGCTAGCTGAACAGGAAAGGCCAGAACACGAACCCTAGTTGGAAATACTAAAACTGGTTATTATTTTACTTTTAGTTCATGTAGTTAAGATGAAATCATGAGGTAACTACAGCGTTTACGGTCCTGAGATTTTCCCTGCCTTTCCACGGCGAACGACGTTGCTTATCTCGCGAGCTCGAAAAATGATGACGTCTTCTAATTTCATACGCATTTCGTATCACAATTGTCATAATTAACGCATGAAACAACACCTGCTTCGTGAGAAAATGAAAAAATGACACATTGAATATTGACATTGTGTTGATTAAAGTAAATAATTAAATTCACTTTTCACCTTACTGCCTACCCTTGATCCGAGGCGATGGCTGTAAGAGGATCCTCTCCAATGCGACAACCGCAGACTATTCTGTGCTTGTTTAATGACAATTTGATTTATGTCAATAGTTAGTCGAACAGCTCTTTTGTATCTTCCCCGAGCCTGACTTGGCGACAGCTTCCTAGATTTTTCTTCCTCGTCTTGACGTGTCCTGTCTCCTCAATGACACAGCCCTTCTCTCAGCTAGCAGGCTGCTACCCTCAGGCTTTAACCGAACAACCTTACGTCATTGAATTAACGATATAAATAGTCTGGTTCGTTTTACTCATGAGCTGTAGTGAAATTCATCGACGGTTTCATTGTTTAAATGCTTTCTTTATTTTTTTTAAGCCAGCGGTCTTTCTATCCCTTCCTGCTTCGCCGCTGCTGTCCGTCTCACAGAAATCTACCGTAGCCAATATGACAAGGCGACTGCTCGCGAGACACTTCCGGTAGGATCTCCGCCCCGTCAGATTAGGCCCCGCCCATAATAGCCACGGGACTCTCTGTTTCCCCAACGCTGTTTGTTTATTGGTCAGCGAAGAAGAAAGCCGCGCCCATCTTTTTCTAATTTAGTGGCGAGTTCTAAGGATCTCTCTGCCCTTTAAGGTAATTTGACTACCTAGGACCCGCCCTTCCTTCTTTAATCTCCGCCTAGTAAGGTCTTCACGGACCTTTTGCACTTTAAAGGGAATCAGAGTCAGATAAGATTACATGATTATACAACAGGATTACACGCTATAAGGCCAAAAGTTTGTGCGCACCTGACTATCATGTCTTCCCCAAACTGTTCAACACAACTGTCTACAATGTTTTGTATGCTGGAGCATTACAGATTTCCTTCACTGGAACTAAGAGGCCCAAACCTGTTCCTGCATGACAATGCTCATGCGCACAAAGTCTGCTTCATGAAGACACAGGTTTCTATGGTTAGGGTGGAAGAACCTGACTGTCCTGCACAGAGCCGTGATCTCAACCCCACCGAACACATTTGTGATAACCTCAGATGGCGTCTGCACTCCAGACCTCCTCACCCGACATCAATACCGGGCCTAGTTAATGATTCTGATAGCTGACTGAGTGAATTCCCACTGTCATGTTCCAAAATCTAGTGGAAATCATTTTCAGATTATTATTACAACAGCAAGGGAGATTACATCACAATGGATGTAATGGTCAGGTGTTCTCAAACTTTTGGTAACATGGTGTATGACTTCATCAGCATTAATGCAAGATAAAATCATGGCATGCACAATGCTATTTTTAAAAGTGTACTTAAAATGTTAATAAGTGTTTGATCATGCTCATTTCTGTTTTGGTAAGTGGCCGGCTTATGAAGAATTCTCTTATCTAACATATTCAATGTAGTTTTGCTTTCATAATCTGGCAGCTTAAATTCTCTCTCTCTCTCTCTCTCTCTCTCTCTCTCTCTCTCTCTTTCTGTCTCTCTCTGTTTGGTATAGTATTATGAGTAAAAAACAATATTCTAGCCCTCTATTTTTCCTCTTCTTCTATGTTTATCCAAACTCGACCAGTCTCATTACCACCAAACTGATGGTTCAGAAAGAAAAAGAATAGGAAGAACAGGAGTTCCCTGCACAACAGCTGTGTTCACAGACAGAGATCTCATTAGGGCTTGGAACTGCCGCCACCGCTGCTATTTTCATCCCGGAATGGTATGTTAGAACTGTCATGCTAGTTTCCTAAAATAGTGTGTTGGTTGCATTTTTTGGGCAAAAGACAATGTGCATAAAATAAGGTTCAAGGTTATGAAAATCTATGGACACATACAGAAAAGTTTCAGAACTTAGTATAATAATGCAGTGCATTATTGTTCTACTCTAGCTCTAGCCTTTATTTTACTTCTATTTTTCCTGTGTTTTTATTGCATTAACTGTATAGATTGTGTTTATAGTCATTATAAATGCCTATTAATAGATCAACCAATTTTGCCAGTCCAAATCATGTACTACAGGTTCTAATTCCATCTAAGCCATAGCCAGCTTCGAATAATTATTTATTTTTATGACTGAAGGGTGGCTATTTGAAATCCATATATCTCTCCAGGGTTAGAATGCATGTGAGGTGTATAGACGGTAACGGGGTAGACTAAATCACCTGGATCTTTTACTTTAGACTCAAAAAAGTCTCTCGTCACCACCTCATCCGGGAATCCTTCCATGCAAACATATGCATATGGTAAAGCACATTTACATGCATCTGGACTATTTGAATACGTAAGTTTGGTGACATAGGGCTTGGAGTGCTTGGAGTGCATTGTTTCTTTCACAGCACATATTCTTTTACTGAAGATACAGCTTTGTTTTTATATGGCTATGGATCCAGGACAACTATGAATAAAACATTCAATAAGTTTAAAAAATTAATCATCCCTTCTTAAGGTATAATTTTGGTGTGATCTGCTTCTAGAGAGGGAAGCGTCAAGATGTGACAAACCAGCATCATAGTGTGTGGCTTGTGTGGCCTGAAATATTTAGAGAGTACATGCAGCAATACAGCACCAGATCCTTTTCCTGCTTCCAACAGCCACCATCATCACTCAGCCAAAGGGAGGGGGTGAGCCAAAATGGCTGCCCTGCAGGTAGTATTTTCCATGCTGCAACAGAAATTGCATTATGCTCTTCACTTAATCATCTAGAGTTTGCAGAAAGCTCAATAGATTGAGTCCTGAATAACGTTATCTCTTATTCATTTTTAGAGATTAGTTTTTTAAACTCAGAAGCTGGTCGCCCAAAAGGTTATGTGATGTATCTGTCTCGCTTAATAGATCACCACAGTAAGCTGAACATGTACATTTTGTTCTGTGTCTGTTTGTGCTTCTGTTTCTCACTGAGTGACAAAATTCTAACTAAGCCAAAGAGCAAACCATGTCAGCCCTGTTTGTAGGGAAAAGGGAATGTGCCTCAGCTTGTGCATGCTTCAGAGGGGCATTTGTAATTTCATTAGTCCTCTGGGTCCTGTGAAGGATATATAAATGATAGAGGAGCAGCTGGGTATGTGTGCACGCATGCACATGCACATGCGTGTGTGCATGAATGCGTCCTCGGAGGGGAGCTGCATGATTGTGCATTTATTTGTGCACCATAATATCCTGCCGCTAAAGATGCTAAAGCCGATAAATAATGTATGGAAAATTAAAGCCCAGGTTTTCTCAGCTGGTTTGTTGTGTTGTAGTTAATCGCATTCTATAAACATAATGCATAAAAAGTTTGTCATGTTTCGATCAGGCCTCATGTATTCTGCTCTGTGCACCACCCCCCTAATCATATATATAGTGCTGATATCGCTAAACAGCCCAAGCTTCAGATGGTAAAATGCTGAGTCAGGCCAGCCTGCACCATCCTCCACCACAGCAGAGGTGCACTGTGTACGACCTCATCAATAATAAAACATCCTGTCAAACTGCTTGGGCGAGTGTCTCTCTTTCTCTCTTTCTCACTCCCGCTCTTGCTTGCTCACTCGCTCTCTCTCTCACTCACGCTCTCGCTCGCTCACTCGCTCTCTCTCTCGCTCCCTCTCTAAAGAACGCCTTATCATCACCTACTGCAGTGTTCGGTTTCCACTGAGTGTATGCTGGCATTTAGGAAGGTGAAATGTTGCAGGCCTAAAGCCGTACTAATGCATATCTACACCATCAAGCCATTCTGATAAGCATTTAATCCTATTATGTGCAAACTAAATTTGATATAAGAGAACTGAGTCAGAACAGAATAAGGATGGATCTCCTAACATTTAAAAAAAGGGTTAGGATCTTGATAATGGTACAATAATTTTGATGGATGTTTCAGTAGCTTCCTTTTTCAAGTCCTTTTATTTCCAGAGTTAACATGCACTCCTTATAATCCCGATGACATGAAATGCCGCAGGTCATTCACTGTTGCATTAATAACCGTGTTGTTATTATTACATAGTTGCTATTGTTACATATTATTACGTGTTGCATATTCCAGTTCTCTTAATGTGACATACCATAAAAACACTGAAGGATTGAATAACACCTTCTTCACATTCTTCAATGTTCCTCGACAGATTCATATCTTTTTGGTCTTGGTCCAAGTGACATAAATCATTGTGTGTGGTTTTTATATACTTTTATATAAGTTTGAAGTCCACAAGCACATACAATCTTTCCTACAATACAGTACAATAGGAAAGATTCTAGTCATGCTCCAGCTTGTCAATACCTTAGCAACATGCAATACAGAATGAATCCTACAAACCCACATCATAAACTCTAAGAACATGTCTTTTTTTTAATCAAAGCAGACAATTCATACTACTCTTAACTCATCACATTTTTATACTCAGGAATAGCACAGAATCTTCATGAATGACCCCCTCATTCCCCCTACCAGCATTTATGCATATTTACATTACCTCTTCATAGAGATTCAGACACACTGAAGCCTCCTTTGTGGCTGTTGCCATGGATGGGTCATTTAAAGGTCATGTTGCTTTAGATCAATATTTAAAGATATTAAATTCATCAACATCAATGCATCTGTATTGACCCGTAAAACTGGCCATGCTATATTTTTCTGCATAGTATAAAGAGTATCTATCTAAGTAGAGAATTAATGATAACGCAACTGCAATTTTAGCTTGAACAAGTTTCTATCACAAGGGTTCAAAAGCACTGTGCGATGATGAGACTTAGCTGCATTTGAATGGTGCAAACATTTTACAGAAGGCCATACATCTGTGAATGACGATCCTGCCCAAGGTGTCTTTAAGACCACTGCAGTCATAACAGCGAAACATCTGATCCTTGAAAATGAATGGATAACTTGTCACCATCTTGCAGAAGAGATGCATCTGTCTATGGAAAGTGTACACACATTCATTTACCAACACCACTTGCACATTACACAAAACTCATCTGGGAGTTATTGCCTCATCCCTGTTGCTGTCCTGACCTTGCTTCAAGTAATTTCCACATGTTTGAGCCATTAAAGGAGTTCCTGAAGGCCAGCATTTCAGAAGTCAAGGATGTAGTCAGACAATTTCTCCAGCATACTGAGAAAACTTTCTACCTTTCTTCCAAGCACTAGTAAAGTGTGTTAGTGTAGCAGGAAAATTAAGGGTGTATACAGTATATATAAGAAACTGTGTTCAGTTATTCTGCATAGTCAAAAGTCTCAGGTTGACTTGAATGCCCTGCATTGTTTTTTCTAGTTTTATAATTGGACAGGAAAATGCTTGATACATATTTACTACATGTACATCATTATTTGGCTGGCTTCATCTGCTACAGTCAGTCTGGAATATTGACCACAAACATTATGTTCTTCCCTTTAGGCAGTGAGTAGCCTCTGAGCCCGCTGAAGACTTGTGTGCCAACGGCAGCATAGAAATCATTGTGAGCAGCACAGGGGAAGATATTGCGTGGTACAGTATATGTCTCGCTGTCTGGCAAAGGAAAGCTGGTCAGCTTCGATTAGTCCAGGTCTTCTGTGTATAGACACTAATTATGCCAAGAAAAAAACAAGTGAAAGTAAGCAGCCAACTTGGTTTAAAAAATGAATGCTCTTTTATTATAATTGAAGTGTAAGCCAAGTTTCACACAGTTTAGTCCACAAGACTCATTAATATCTTTCCCATAATAACAATAAAGAGGGACATCTTGATTGTGTTTGAGGTTTAAATATTGGCATAAACCTGTTTTTGAAACTTAATGAAATGGCATTGAATCAATATTGAAATACAATTGAATGAATGAACACAAAGAAATGCTACACAAATAACCTAAAAACAACAGAATATCCACATTTACTCATATAATTTATGTCACCTAATGTCTATTATCACAACATCCATACTGCATATCATTTGGTAGAACTGAACTGACAGTAGAACTCGAACATTAAATGGTGCATACCTGTACTGTATGTCCCCGACATGCTCATATTACCAATGGCAGTTCTATTTGTTCTAGGCTGCTTCCTGAATTAATGGTTTGGTAAATTGAATAATAAGTACATTATATTTTTTGTCTCAACTGAGTTCATTTCTGGTGCTCATTGTTTTTACAGAGCAGCATATGTTCTCTGCAGGTTGCCTGGTGGACCAGTGGCTAGCATTCTGTGCTCACACAGCCGTGGCCTGGGTTTGATTCCTGATCATGGCAACAACTTCATTGCCAAACTGAAAGGAAAAAAAATACTAGCCTTAGCAGTATGACCATTTCGAGGCTGTATTAAATTTGAGAAATATGAACAAATATTGACTTTTAGGTTCCATTCGCAACGTAAGGTTCGTTTGACATTACTCTAATGTGATAAAGTTAACGTTCATAGCGTCATTTTATGAAGTAAATCCAACTTTCAAAAACAATTTCATCCAATGCACTTTCAATGTCTATAACTCTTGGCCCTGTAACACTTTGTTTTTGTTCTGTCAAATGTGTTCCAAATGTACTGTAATCATATTGCTGCTGAAAGTGATTAGTTCAGCTTAGCTTCAGTACATTTAAAAGTTAAACGCAAAAATATTGATAACAATAATAATGATAAAAAGCACAGGTAATTTTAACTAGAGCCTAAGTTTAAGTACCAGTGTTGCTACCTACGAGTGTAGTGTCTTTAAAATAAAAATAATCTTTTAACAGTTTAATAGTTTAATAGCAGAGAACACAAAAGCATGAAGCACAGCATAACGTAAGTGCTTTTGTTGAACAATAAGGTCTCAGGGTTTTTGCCTAAAGTCCTTGTATAAGTATTCACTCCCATTACGTACTTGACTTTCTAACGTTAAAACTAAGAGGTGAAATTGAGATAATATGTCATGAACCTACACAAAACTGCCTGACATATTCACATTAATTTTGTGTGCACATATTTCTAAATAAAAAGGTGACTGTTGTGATTGCAGTGAAATCCCTGAATCAGTCGTGGTGCATTAACCTGCCATCAGAATTATTTAATCAGGTGAACAGAGTGCAGCTGTGTGCAAAAGTGCCATGTGATCACAATATAAATATACCTATTCCTATTCCTGGAAGGCCTCAGAGTTTGTTAGACAACATGAATAATCAAACATCATAAAGACCAAGGAGCAAATACCAATTCCAACTGATCCCATTCAGGGATTAGCTATATAAAATATACCAAATGTTGATGAACTAAAGGCATGGCAATCCTAGAAAGAAAACCTGTCCCTGTTTACATGACAAGAGAATTCTGCTTCCATCAGGACAGGAACCATAAGCATGCAGCAAGTGGAATGGTTCAATACCAAGAACCTGACTGTTTTAGACAGCCCAGTCAAAGCCCAGATCTAAATCCAGCAGAGAAATTGTTGTTTACTATCCAGTTTGAAAAAACATGAGCTTTGCTCCAAGGACAAAAATCTGTGTGCTTCATTATCAGATGCACAGACCATAAAATTTAGACAACAAATTTTAGTACCCATGCAGTGTGAATCGTTTTCAATAACCCCCATATCTGACTGCCTCTGCATTAGAATGTACATATTCCAAAAATGCAAAGAGCACAAGACATGAAACAAACATGACTTTCCTCATATAAGCCTAATTATAGTTCAGGACGAGAACGAGACAGATATTTTGGTTCTGCGGTCTGTTGGCTTCATCAGTATACTCAGAAATTACAGAGCAATGAAGATAAAGCTTAGATTGTCAAGTACAGGCTGTACACTGCACACAGTAAGAAGGAAAAGCAGAGTGCTTTTATTGCATCATACTTCTCTGCTATATTGTTTAAAAAAAGAAAGAAGAAAAAAAATCAGAACTGGGTTCATGGTCATTAAATTCAACTCTTCAAAGCGGCCGGTCCAAAACAGCTTTCCAACAGCAACTTGTCAAGCTCTATGGCCAATCATTATAAAAGCAACAAGAATAGCCTAATTTCTGATAGGTTTATGAAACCATAAATGATTCTTTGCTCCCAATAGCTTTTACGGTACAGGAAGATTTTAGGTTGACATTGCTTTTCTTGTAATACAAAGAGCTGTATCTTTATAAAAAGTTCTTTAAACAGCACCAATCATCTCAACAAAACCTCCAGATGCAGTTTTACCCCTCATCTCCACCGACCAGAGTGAAGTCACCTAGGTCCATCACCAGAAACAAACACCTCAAACAGTCCTGTGGCCAAGAAACTGCACAGTCATCCTCGACAACAAAGCTTATCTGTCTCCAGAGTCATGCTTCACTGGTGTAGTGTGTCAAGCTCATGACGAGTTATTCTGCAACAAGAATGTTTCAGCCTGCATTAAAAACAGCTTCAAAAAACACCTGCATGGCACAGCAATAGATTGTGAAAAAAAAAAGAAGCAGAAAAGTGTTTGATGTGCCCGTACTGTGTGTGTATCATGTCGGATCAATAATGCTTCTTAGTTTGTTTGAGTCAAAGCATTAATTATCGTTATAATATCATTGGAGCAGCGTGGATGGTGAGCAGGGTATTCGTGGCCCGGCCCCTGTGTGAGTCATCGCTAAAACAAGCGCCACGTTCCGGCAAAGTCACTCCACTGACGCCAAATTCTTCCTGTCGAGGTCACGCTGCCATCCCCCAGCTTGTTCTCCATGGCAACTGGAGCACGAGTCCGCATCCAGATTACTCGCTACAGAAATGAAAATGAGAGAAGATGGTTGACGCATCTGCCCATGACAGCCTGCTTCTGAAGACATATTTTCATCTCTACTTATCAATCGACAATATGATGATGAATGATAATAGAGAAATTTTGTAAGCCATGGCTTTGAGCAACACAATAGCAATATTTATTGTAATTTGCCTCACCACAGCATTTATGTAAAATACATACGACAAATATTACATAATGGTTATTTTAAAACATACTTTCACATACAGTACATTAAAGACAGTGAGACATTTTTTTACAGGGTGACAAACGTTTGATTTTAAAAAATAATAAAAGGTCATTTTAATCCACATTAACAAGGACATGGCTTTGAATATCAGAATCCTAGGTGAGCTGCAGTTTCAGACAGCAGATGACTAACAGTCAGTTTGATCCCTTCCTCAATTTCTACTTCTCCACTAGAAGAATTCTCTTTCTTTTGTATCCAACATAATCCACATAAATAATCCAACAATGCCAAAAGGTACCTCAAGTCAATACAGTTATGTAAAAGAATGTAGAAGTAGTACTGACACATCATAAGCTTTTCTTAAATATGTCTTCATATGGCTACAACGTTTCTACTCAGCCCTGGAAATTTTGCCAGTTGAAGGATAAAATGTTATTTCCCCATGATTATTTGGTTAGGGTTATGCTATAGCTACATGCTTGCCTTTTAATAATTAGCTGCATTAATAATTATGTCAGTAGAAGCTCCTTGCAAGCATGTGTGTGTGTGTGTGTGTGTGTGTGTGTGTGTGCGCGAGTGAGTGAGTGAGTGAGTGAGTGTGAGTGTGTGTGTGTGTGTGAACAAGGTTGACACAGAGTAAAGGAAAACAAACCATGAGGCAGATTGTAAACAGCAGCTGTCAGGAGGCCCTAGTAAACAGCAGAGAAATCCTTTCAAACAAGCTGGACTGTTTTCTTATGTTACTGCCACACTCTGTACCTGCTTAGAGCAAGGTCTAACTGCACATTATTGCTACCTCTTATTATAATTATTTCATGAAGTATCATTCCATAATTCTACCTTAATTTGCTCATGAATTATCCATATTTTCTAACATTCAAAAAATATTGTGATTGTCTGGTCAAAGCTTACAAGGTCAAATGAAAGAGAATGACTGTGCTTGATAAATCTATAAACACCATGACTGATTTCCGTCTCAGCCCCATGATCCCGACCTTATTAATATTCTGGCCTGCACAAACACACAGAGGCACACACACATACACAGGAACACTCTGACCTATATTAAATGTTCTGTATATCAATACAGTATTAATTAAAAATTGAGACAACCTGCGTCTTTGCAACAATAGTAAACAGAAGTTCAAATGAGGTACAATGCTTGCACATGTTGTCAGGATTGCACCAAGTAGTCTTACTCTATTACAGTTGTGTCCTATTAAAGACTCACTCATAGGACTCACGTATTACATAAGCAGATGAGCTCCAGGTGTTCTGCCAGAAGCCTCCTCGGCCTTTGTTCTTATTTGTGACCTGGTTTGTTTAGTTTTTTCTCCTCTAACACTGAAGACTCTGGCAAACAGTAACTCAATCTCTGGGCCATTGTAGTAGATAACAGCACTTAATCGTGAGGGCTGAAGAACTATCAAGGATTAGACTAGATTAAGTACTCTAGAGCTCAATGATGGAAAGTGCATTTTGTGGTGGAGGACAGAAACATCCTGTAATATGTGTGTGTGTGTATGTGTGTGAGAAAGAGAGAGGGAGAGAGTGATGGGAGTGAAACACATTCCTCAGGGCAGAGTGAGGATGGTGTATGGAGTTGATTGTTTCTAATCTGGTCATGAGAGCTCCCAACACACACACACACACACACACACACACACACACACACACACACACACACACACACACACACACACACACACACATTTGTCTTGTTAGTTTTGAGAGAACCTTCCACCTTCCACCCATAAATGTAGTCATTCATGTAAGCAATTAATTATAACTAACTTTAACCAGAAACTTTTTTTTTTTTTTTAAATAAACATATCTCCACCACAAGGTCAAAACTATCAGATATTTCTATTCTTGTGGGGACAAGACACCTAATACTATTCAACTCAACCCCATCATACGTATACAAAGAGTTAGGGCCAGAACACACATTGTGCAAATAAGACAGAGATTGAATCCTGCAACCATGTGCCCCTCTGTCCTTTGATCTCTATATATCTCTACATTCTTTATATATACTGTATACTGCATATATTGTATGTGGGTGAAGCAAAAATGTGTTTCCTGCCAGGAACTATTCAAAGTCCCTCAGTCTTTCCTCATTTTGTTCCATTATGGCAGTTTCATGCTGCAAGAAATTCCCCAAGAACAAAACCTTTCAGTGCATTTCTTACATTGTTAAAGCACCATTTGGTATCAGTTACATCCTTAAATCTTTTTTGTTGTTAAAAAAAAAAACCACCGCTTTCCCATTCTTCTCTGCAGAACCTTTCAATGTCTATCACATAAATGGGGAACGTTGCTGTATCACTATTATCAATGTCCCTCTAGAGATTCATGTCCTGAGAGTCTTTTTGGGGCCTTTTACTGAGAAATGGCTTCTGTCTGGCTAAATAAATCCCTGATAAATAGCTACCACTGAGATAGATTTATATCTCAGGGCTCTTGACTTCTCTGTTCTCATTGGTCAGAAGTTTCGATGACAGATCTTGCTGTAATTTTAAACATTTGTTTATATTAATGCAGTCATTTTGATATGTTGTGATTTCTTTAGCAACAGCACATTCACAGTGACTTGTATGGCCAGCATGCCACATAATCTAGGGCTAACAGTAAACAGTATAATAAAAGGAAAAAACTCCCCAATTTCATCTCGCCAATTCACACTCAACAGCTAAATCTTCACTATCACATGACAGCCAACTCTAACCAGGGAGGGTGAAGTAAACACATGCTCTTCTGAGGCATGTGAAGCCATCCTTGGGATTCTTTCAAGCTGCTACTCAAGCAGGGTCAAAGTAACAGACTTGGAGAAAAGTGATGTCTGCACTTTTTTTTTTTTTATTTATTTTTTAATCTGATGAATGTGCATGGAGAGACTCTGGTACAGATTAGGCTAATTGGCATTTCCAAATTGCCTGTAGTGTGTGAGTGTGTGCTTTTGTGTCCTGAAATGGATTGACACCCCATCCACGATGAATCCCGCCTCGTGCCCAGAGTCCCCTGGGATAATCTAAAGGCCCCCCGCAACCCTGTACAGGATAAGTGGTATAGAGAGTGAGTGAATGAATGAGTGAGAATTCTTAAAATATCTAATAATCGAAGTTTGAGCACAATATTCAGAACCCATTCTGCTCATAATGTTAGCGTGGATAATGTTAATGGTGCCTTACCTGCTTTAAATTTATTATCTGTAATATTATGAACTGCTGATTTAATAGTTCCAGTAGCTTGTGTTTCTTAGCAACATTAGCATTGGTTGGCTGAACAGAGGAACTTAATGACAGGAAGAAAAAGGCTACAAGGAAAAAAACCTTTTCTTATGTATTTCGTACATTTGGATGTTGTTTTGTGATTTTTTTTCGGGGAAACACAAACACGTCTTTAGACATTGATATGTGTAATTAGTAATCAAAGCTAAAAGCTAATGCTGGCAGGGAACGGGCACCAGCAACTGTGTAAAACAGAGCATTTACACTATATGGACAAGAATATTTTGCCAAACCTGCATTAACACTGTATCCAAATACATAACCTTCAATATGGAGTTTTGCAACTGTAAAAGCTTTCACTCTTCTTCGAAGGCTGTGTCAAGATTTTGGAGTGTTTCTGTGGGAAGTTGTGCCAATTCATTCTGTAGAACATTTATGACGTCAGGCACTGATGTTGAACAAGAAGGCCCGAGAAGGATGAAAAAGAACTATAAGGCTAATCATGATTGGATCACCTGATGAGGTAGAGTATCAGTAACCATGTGTGCAAGAAGTAATTGTAAACAACAGTAAATACTGATAACATCATCATGCTGATAACATCATTTCATGAATGATTGTGCTGGAACGAACAGGATTCCACCAGATGAAAGGGTTAGCATAGGGCAAGTGATAGTCACTTTGACAGCCAAGTGTTTCCATGAACATTGTTTGGTTTGTATGTGTGTATATGCAGCATGTGCAGAAATGCAGCAGCTGCACATGGAGGACCCATGTGATCATACAGTTAGGCCATGTGAGTCTCTTCCTTCCCTCTCTCTCTCTCTCTCTCTCTCAGCCCGCACAGCCTACAGCATGACAAACACCAGAGATCTCATACTCTCACAAGAAGGAAAAACACACACACATACACACACACACCAAGCCATCAAAAGTATATATGGTCTCATTCTTCCTGAATTGTCTCTATAATTATCTATATCTATATATTTATATACAGTATTTTATTTTTTTTCTATATGAACTATATATTTTTTCCATACAAAACAGACTCCCAACCTTAGTGTCACTGCACTATAACTCTTAATTCGTGCCTGGGTGAATAAAACACTGTCCAGCATGGGTCAGTGGTAAAGGGTTACGTGAGAGATATGTAACAGCTTGTTCTTTCACTATTTCTGACCTCTGGGAGAGTACACTATGTACAGAGCGACTTTGCCTCTATCAGTTTGGAAATATGAAGAGGGTATTTGTTGTTACATCAAGGAAATCAAAACATCTCTGGCTTGAATAAAATTCAACTAATAATTCTGTAGCAGCAGGGTTTAGGAAAAACTCTCTGCAAACATGCACTGGTATATACACTTGGTCACTCAATCTGACACTCAGCAAAACTCAGTATGTGTATGCATATACAGTATCTGCATGTCTTTTGGTACAAGATGCATATGAATTGCAATAGTGAGTGAAAAGATGTATCTAAGTGCTGCACCTATTCCAGAGCGATGGACATGTCTGGATAGAAAGGCATGAAATGATGCACCCATCATGCATAGTGGCCACTGTACAAACCTCTGGAGGCAGTGCTACGATCTGGTGTTGCTTCAGTTGGTCACATCTAGTCTCAATGCTGTTATGTAGCAATAAATTGATGTCAGCTGACTTCCTGAATATATTGACTGACCAGGTTATCACATCTATTGGGTTTTTCTTGCCGATGACAGGCATATTCCAGGACTCAAATTGTGAAAGAGTGGTTCTGGGAGCAAAATGAACCATTTTCACACTTGAACAGGCCACCACATTGTGTACCATAGTCAAAGCTAAAAACAGTCGAATGAAATATTAGCGTGCTTGTCTTTTTTTGGCCAGACGGTGTACTATGTTTATAGCAAGTGCATTAATATAAACCAACTTTCATGCAGCTGGCTGTGCCTCAGAAAGAAGTTGCTACACTACCAGTCCAAAGTTTGAACACACCTTCTAATTCCAATAAGTCTTTCCTGATTTTTATTTCCGTCTACATTGTAAAACACTGGATACAGTGCCAAAATATGCAATAATTTGAACATCATGCTGATGTCTGCTCCTCACGCTCTGTTATGCCTTCATAATCGCTCTAATCTGTAATGCTGTTAATTGGCGATTTCTGAGGGTGGTAACTTTTAATGAACTTCTCCTTTGCAGCAGAGGTAGGTTTTGGTTGTGCTTTCCTGTCATCATGAGAGTCAGTTACATCATGGTGCTTGATGGGTTTGCAAATGCAATTGACAATATTAATCTCATCATCTCGTCTCATCGTCTATACCACTTTATCCTGCATACAGTGTCACAGCTTGGAGCCTATCCCAGCACGAGGCGGGATACACCGTGGACGAGGTGCCTATCCATTGCAGGGCACGCACTCATTCACATTCTACGGGCAATTTGGGAACGTCAGTTAGCCTAATGTTCATGTCTATGCACATTAGGCTAACTGCAGAAAAACCACCAAGCACAGAAAGAACATGCAAACTCAAAATGCTCAGTACATCAAATGTACAGTAAATCTCCTCTTCATATCAGTAGAACACCATAATAATAATGATAGTTCTGTAAAGCAGGTTGACAGATTCCACAAATAACATCTGCATATTAGTGATTATAT
>JAOVVA010000021.1:19871062-19881717 GCA_028565275.1 Leiocassis micropogon
GTGTATTCATATTTACAAAAAAACAAAGCAGGGATTGGGGAATAAGAAGCATTAAGTATTATGAAAAATGGTGTTATGAAAAATGGTGTTATGGTGTTTGTAACCATGTCAAATTCATCTTGTCTACGTTTTATCTGAATAACAATTAAGATCATTGTAAAAAAAAAATTTCAAAAAAGTTACAGACACTACATAAAAGGGCATGAAACTGTATTTAGCAAACATGTTTCTTTTTATCTGCTAAAATTATAAATGTGTATTCATATTTACAAAAAAACAAAGCAGGGATTGGGGAATAAGAAGCATTAAGTATTATGAAAAATGGTGTTATATGATCCTATCTGAAAATGTACTTTTTCATATAGATGAGACACTTTTTAGCACCAATAACATGTTTTGGCTGCCACAAAAGCCTAATTAATGACATAAATATCAGGACTGTAAAAAGTAGACATAGAAATGCCTGATTTTGTAAATCATTTATAATTATTCTATGGAAGAAATTTCAATTACAGCCTAGTTATAGCCCATGAGACCATTTGAATTTTCTGAAACTCCTGATGTTTCCTGATGTGTTGAGTCCTGTACTATCCATCGACAATTGAAATTAGCCATCCTATATGTTCTAAATGAGTTATTACATGTTCTTCTTAATAGCTATGTTATATATTTCTTCAATCGGAATGAAATAATTCTGATAAGAGAGTCCAGCTTAACTGTTTAAGTGGACAGTGATCTGATAAGCTGTGTTTACGCGCGTAAAGCATTTATTCAGAATAAAACTTTTTGACATGTGCAAAATGGTTCTGCTGCTGTGAAGTGTGAAAGGAAGTAGCTTTTTTCTTCAACTTTAAAGTTAGATCAGGCTTCCCATCTTTTCCGATAAATTCTACCTCCTGCGTTATGAGGATTCAGTTTAATCTATGATTGGTTAGATGCTTTATTGTGTATAAAATGAAGAGTCCATCAGCGCTGCTTTCTCAGCCAGAGACGAATAGACGAGTAGATGAATGTAAACACAGGTGGACCTGAGTGTTATTCTCACCGAGTTTTCCAGTCAGGAATAGAAGCAAAACTTTCCTCCTAGGAACTTGCCAAGTCACCTAATGTTACCCCTACATGGGGCAAACATGCACAGAAATAGTTTATTTATTCAGGTTAAAAACATTTGGACCAAGTGTTCACCTGGTTAATATTTAGGCTGCCTATTGACCAAATTATAAAAGGTTTACACCAACCCACTTATTCAGATTAAAAATTTATTCTGATTGCGGCAGATCAAGTCAGTTTCCATTAAGGTTTACTGTTTATACAGTATAGTGCATTTTTATTTTATTATTTTGATTATTGGTGGAAGATTTGGGTCCATGTAAATGCACTTATTGTCACAAAGAAGTGTTGATATGGATGCAAATGCAATTTAACAGTTTTTACTTAAAATGCTGTCAAACAAAAGTTTCCAGTTTACTGGAAACATCTGTACAACTGCTCATTTATGCAGTTAACTAACTAGCTAATCATATGGCAGCAGCATAATGCATGAAATCACATAAAATATCTATTAAAGAGGCCCTAAAGCACTGCAAAAATGATACAGCAACCTCTAAGTTTTCCCTAGAGTAGAGCAAATGTGCTAAAATGTCTTAAAAATCCCCCAACAGTAGAGTAAATATGATAAAGTGCCGTCCAAGGTGTCCAAGCAAAGTAGAAAATATAGCAATGTTCTGTATGGCTGACATAGTTATGAGTGCCTCTGTATGTGACCATCTATAATGAACTGCCCTCATGGGTGAAAGAAAATGTGATAGCTCCCTTTAAAGTATCCCCAAAAGCAAGAAACAAGAGATAAAGTACCCTTCAAGAGAATAAGATGTAATGCAGTGCTCAGAGTCGCAGCTGCAATGGGCCTATCGAGAGGTTCTGAATGACTTCTAGTGAAAAACAAATAGAAAAAGTGCCATTTAAGGTGTCCTAAAGGTCAACCTCCTGAAGTACAGAATTTGGTGTCGAAAAATTAAACATGAAAAAGGACCCTCTGTGGTCACATATGTGACAAAATATGCAGCCATTAGAGCCCTTTTAAAGGACAAAACCATGATGTACCCTATGAGTGCACTGCATTTAAGAAAAACTACCCTTCTAATGAAGAACATGGGATACTGTGTCCTAGAAGATTAAAATTGCGTAAACTGGCCACCATGGTAAACAAAACATTTTATTTATGCAGGGTTTTTTTTTTTTACAAATAAAAATGAATGCATGAATTAAATATTAATAAGGTTTCACTACTAATCTACAAAAAATGTTTTTTATATTTAAGCTGTTAACATGCTGAACAACATGTGAGATTGATATTGAAATTTATCAGTAGATACAAATGTAACCATTTTTACAGTAAATATGTTGTGCAAATTTAAAATAAACCTTGAATTATAGTAAAATCTTTCAAACAAAAGTTACAACTGTTTCTCTATGGCTTATTTATTACAAAATATAGGAAAATTCAAAGCGATTTGCAAAATGCAGCTATGCAGTTCTTCACTAACAAGTTGGAAACAAAGTTGCAAAAGCAAGGGAGGAGATAAGAAAGATATGTTTATATCAGAAGAGGGTCAGTTCTAGGCATAGGCCATACATGGTCACCTACGGCACCACCAACTGGAAGGCTGCCAAAAGAGGAGCATGAAATATTTTGCAATTGCTCCTGATTTTTTAAAAGACCATTACTCAGATCCACTGCATGGTTTACATTTAGTGCACTGTTTATTTGGACACCATTGTGCAGGAGGTCATTGAAAGGGTGAAGGCAATGAAGGAATATGATGATGGAAAGGGGAATTCAAGGTCCTCTTTTTAAAGCCAAACAAAAACCAGAGGCAGCTGG
Organism: Leiocassis micropogon; assembly: GCA_028565275.1. Classification (NCBI taxonomy): domain Eukaryota; kingdom Metazoa; phylum Chordata; class Actinopteri; order Siluriformes; family Bagridae; genus Leiocassis; species Leiocassis micropogon. Next base: position 19,873,947 of record JAOVVA010000021.1, read on the forward strand.
CATTGAGATGAAATACACATGAAATACTGTACTTGGACAAGCAGACACAGAAAGGTAACTCAAATATATTGGTGCAGTTCTTGGCTGCAGGGGACTATCAGCCTCAGAGTGTAGAGAAACACTACTGAGGTATGGTGTATTTTACCTTTCTTGACATGCTTTCTCAGGAGCTAGTCCAGAGATTCAAGAGAAAGGGTGGCACTCCAACTGGGTCACTGTTGTTAGGCTCTTACAGTCTTACCATCCCAAGTAACTGGAGCAGCATTAAAAATGACAGAACTGCCAGAAGAAGCTCTCAGGGATGTTTCAGGGATTTTCTCTCTACCAAGCTATGGCAAAAGCTTCCTGAAGTCTGACAAAACTCCTCAAACTTTAAGTTCCATTGCCAGTGACATCATAATCAATTGAACAATCCTCCTCCAAACTGAACCTGCCCTTTTTTTCACTCCTGCCCCACAGACAGTCTGAGTCTGGCACTGTGTGCATGGTGCCCTGTGATGGAATGAGATGCTGTTCTGTTTGTATTATGTATTCTGATTTTCTGTACTTCGGATCCACTTGATCTACTCTGATCAGGATAACCTGAGTACGAAAAATGAATGCATGTATCCTCATAATAAATGCATTAATGTAAGAATTCTACAACACAAAAAGCTAAAGATAATAAGAAGACAATTCATGCATATAATTAAGATATCATGGTGTGCTTAAAATAATAAGGATTGCATCTTGAATTTAAAATACCAAGACAATACTTCAATCACAGCTTGAACTTCTTTCCGAACGAGATTGACTACATCATTGTCTGTTGTATTATTTTACTTTCAAAATGAACACATGCATCCAGTGCCAATTACACTGATAGATATGAAGCAATGATCAGTGTCTCACTGCTTGGGAGATTCGAGAAACAAGTTGCCTTGGCAACAGAAAGGACTTGCTTGCTTGTTTTGAGCTGCAAATTAGTTTTTTTTTTTGTTTTGTTTTTTTGTGGCAAACTGAATTTGCTTCTGATGAGTAGTCCAGTGGGTGAGTTTCCATCACCTCTGTGTCTTTATTCAGATTGACTGTAGAGACAGCTCAAGGTAGTGAGATTCTCTGCTTTTGTTATGACTGATTCCATACTCATTTAGGGTGGCTCATGTCCAAGTGTCAAGGTGTACAAAGTGGTAAGCATGTTAATCATTGCTTTGATTTTGTTTTTGTACACTTTTTTTTTTTTACAAGATTTTCACATTCATAAAAATACACATACAGTAAAATAAATATATAAATATTAGTTCCTTTGTACTAGCCATCCCTGCAACTTCGTGAAACTTAAAACAAAGCACTCGAGGCTGGCAGTGTGGCTTGGTCTAGCAGTTTTGTTTATCATATCATATAAGGAAATGTGATGAAAGAGTATAATATTCATGACTCAAGAGTATTTTATGTGCCAGTTACACGAAAGTCTAAGTCCAAAAACCAACACTCGTGTAGCATTGTCTTTTCTGTTCTTCTGTTTCATAAGACAACTTTCCGCTTCTTCGTTTAACCCCTAAAACACACCACCATGCATCCAGGGGACTTAAAAAATAAAAAATAAAAAATCCCTGGAATTTAAACCTTGTGGGTGATTCACAGGGGATGTTTGGTGATGATTTTGCACTACAACATGGTAATTGCTTTCAATGGCATCGTGACATCTTTACCTGGCTATTCACACCTCCTCCAGGAGCTAAACTCGAATGTAACTGTCATGAGAGGATTTTAAAGTAAAGAGCATTTACACATTATTATGCTCCAATTCAGTCCCCATGACTTACTACTAAACAATCCAATTACCTGGACTGTAACAAATATATAAGGTACATATCAAACATATTTAATTCTGATGAATAATATGACCATTAGAAACACATGTCGCAGAAAAGCAGTTAACCAAAACAAGCAAATGTATTCAGGTTCTGCAAAGAAAATAAATCTGAGACATCAGTGAGTGACATAAGGTCCCCATCTTGTGGTAAAAATGTATTTTATCCCAGGCTCTGTGCTGTCATATTCCATGGGCTTTTCCATTTGCGTGTGAACCATTGGTATGCATGACCACACAAGTAAAACAGCTTCTGGAAAAGACTGAAGCACTCTATCATAAATGATATGCCCCATTTTAGGAAAAAAAAATGAAAAACATTTCTTGATTACTGTACGAAGAATTTGTCATCGCAAAAACTGTAGCTGCTATGACCTTAACTGGCACAGAATGCACACAATATGTTGAGTTAGGCAACATATAATCTGAGTTCTGAATTAATGCCATTTGCCTATATATGCCAGAGTCTTCATTGAACCATAGAGATTTCTATAAATGTCAAGTGACACAGACCTGCTGTTGAACATCGTAACAGACCGAGACACAGAGCCATCAGGGAAAATGTGCTTTGTAACATTTCTTCGTCTGGTGTCACCATGGCTCCGCTCCTTTGTTGCTTGGCAACCTCATGCTCTCTCAAACTGTGGCGAATATACAGTAGATGACTTTGAGATTTTTAAGACCTGACAAACTTGATGTTTTTTATCAAATTGACATTATATCAAGAGCTTTCATGTTTTAATAATGCTCATATTGCAACAGGTTATAAAGGTTGTGTGTGGTGATCTGTACAGAAGACATATGAGTGGTTTATGTTTTCTGAATAATCAAACAAATACACAAATGAGAATTCAAATTTCAAATTTAGCGTACTAAAATCTGTACTGGTCACATGACCACAATTTTACTGTGATATGTTCCCAAAAGGTTGCACACAAGGTGTGTCTACTGTCTTCCTTCGATCCTAAGCATAATGTCTTAATCTCTTAAGTCATAATGTCATAATCTCTTCATATCACACCACCATATATCCTCATCTTTTTAGCTACTAATATCTTTCACTCACTCATTCTTTTTACTGCCTATCATGTACAGGGTCAGGGGAGGTCTGCAACCTATCCCAGAGTGCCAATCCATCATAGAGTACAAGCATGCACTTACCATGGCCAATTTAGAAAAAAACAATTAGCCTTACCTACATGTCTTTGGACTGTGGAAGGAAACCAGAGTACCCAAGGAAAACCACTAAGCACCGGGAGAGCATGCAAACTCAACACCCACAGACCTGAAGGCAGGACTCAAGATCTGCTTATTAGTGTTTTGGCCTAGTAGTTATATTAAAGGAATGGATGTATCGGCACAACATAGGGATATGGTTACTTACTGTAACTTTGTTTATTAATTTGTTTGGTAGATCATTCATTTACCTTCAGCAACCACCTTAATCCTGCAATATCTTAAGCAAAACTGTGCTATTACTCTGCTAATTAAACCTTCACACTCTGCTCTTACTGGTAGAATGTACAATCAATGAAGACTGGCCACCAGGCTGGTCAAATTTAGCCATGAAACCTTCAACACTAAATTGGCCAGTGTTTCTGTTTCATTGTGCAACCCCTGTATATATAGTTATTGTTATAATAAAAGCAATATATAGTTATAACAAAAGCCATATAGTCTACACACCAGGCAATTGCTAGGTATGCACACACATTTGGCATCTTGGCAGAAACATTCCACCTACTGGCATGTATGTGAAAGGCAAGAAGTAAATGAAGTACAAGCATCAAGAGAACATAATGCAATGCCTCATTTAAGGATTGCTTATTGTTTTGTATTTGACTTGGGTTCAGTTTCTGTGGTTTGTTTCAATTAGATTTTACTATCAAAATACAAACATGTTTATTCTTAAAGCTCCAATTCCCTGTCATTTCACATTCACTCTCCAATTAACATATACTAGTGTATCTGTGCATGTCAATCTTAAAGATATGATTACATCAACGACCTGTGATAGCGCCACAACTTTGCTACACCTAATAGCCTTGTAAGCACTATCAACTCCAGTCTGGTACCGTATGACCTGATACTCAAAAAACAATCATATACACTCATATGTTCACTTTATTTGGAACACCTGTACACCTGCTAATTTATGCAGTTATACACTCAGCTAATCATGCAACATACAAATCAAGCGCTTCAGTTCATGTTCATATCAAACATCCAAATTAGAAAAATAAATGCTTTCTGTGACTTTAACCATAGCATAGCTGTTGAGGTCAGAAACTGCTGTTCTCCAGTGAATTTTACACATAATGTTAACTAGAGTTCACACAGAATGCTGCGGGGGAAAAAAGACATCCTGTAAGGGGCAGCAGGCTGCAACACATTTTTTATGTGAGAGATCAGAGGAGAGAACTCGGCTATAGTACTTTTAATGAACACTCTTTTCAACTTTGGTAAGCAGAACAGCATCTCAGAACATATACTGTAACACAACTTTGAGGTGAGTGGGGTACAACTGCCAGGAGGAAGACGACCAGTTAAAATTTATTATTTAAAATTAATTAACATAATTAAAAATGGTTTTAGATGGTTTCTGTTTTTTTTTTTAGGTTTGGCTAATGTCTGTGTCAGCAATAAGACACACACATAGATTTTTCTCAGTTCTTACTTACTTAAATAATACTTTCTTACTTAGTTAAATAATTCTCTATAAGCAATGTAATGTCAACTTTTTTGAGCTGATATTTTGATATTTTGATTAATACTGTATTAATTATAACAGGAAAGGCTCACAAACATGGAATATTTTGGTATTAAAATATAGAGTATATAAATTTTCCTAGTTAACTAATTTCCTTTTCTACCCTTTCTGGGGTGTCAACACAGTGGCTTCTGGTTAGCACTGTCACCTTGCACCTCTGTGTGCCGGGCGTTGTGCATGTTCTCCCTGTGCTGGGTGGGTTTCCTCCGGGTACTCCGGTTTCCTCCCACAGTCCCAAGACATGCACGTTAGGCTAACTGGCATTCCCAAATTGCCATAGTGTGTGTATGAGGAGATTAGCACCCCATCCAGGGGGTACCTTGTTTCGTGCCCTTAGTCTCCTGGGATAGGCTCCGGACCCGACATGACCCTGTATACAGGATAAAGCGGTGTAGACGATGATGAGTGACTGAGTGAGTAAAAAAATTTTTTTTTTTTTTGGAACCTTTTATAGAACAATATTAATAATGTATCAAAGATAATCAAAAACTGATAATAAACAAATGTAAAAATGAGGAAAACATTTTAAAATAACTTACTTTATATGAATCACAGGCCTTTAGTTGCTAATCTAATCTACATTACAATTGGTAACTGCACATCATACAGTATAAAGCATATGCACAAGAGCTGAGATGAACTTCGTGCGGTAGATGGCGATAAAAATCCCCTCATGAGTACCACAACAAAGCACAGGACTGGGAAATGTTGTTAATGTTGTTAATGTGTTAGCACTGCTGTTGTGTTCACGTTGCTCATTATTTTCTGAAGGCACATTTTATTTTTGGACAAAAAGGGTGCGCGGTTTCCACTCACCGAGCAAGAAAAGAGATATTTCAGAACCAACCGACGCAACTTCATAACTTGTTAGATAGCATTGTTTGTTAGCTGCTACTGGCTACATCTGTCGTTAGGTTAATCTGAGTATGGCCGAGAACGCGAACAGTGCAGCGGGGCTTCCTCCAGGAGACCCTCAGCTCATCGCACTCATTGTGGAACATCTGAAGAACCGAGGTCTTTTCGACGAGTTCAGAAGGGACTGCCTGGCAGACGTGGACACCAAGGTGAAAGCTAGCATGGCTAAACCTCAGCTAGCATCAGTGTTACAGTCAGATGTGCTCGTGTTTATCAAAAACGGAATTACTATTCTATTCGACATGAATGTACAAATTTGACACGTTTCACTTCATAATTTGGCTTTACTAAATTTCACATTCGTCAGGGCTATTGAGTTTACTTTCTCTTTTCACAGTTTAAAATCCAGACAGCGTTAGAGTTCACAACTGGGAAGTTACAACTCGGAATTACATCAATAAGTGGAGGAAACGATGTTGCCCTTTGCTTAACCTGACATCAAAGAGTGTGTATAGAGTGTATTTCACTACAGATCTAACAGAATACATCACAACATACATTTAATAGTATATGCTCTGGTATTTGTAGTGAAATACACACTATACGCACTCTTTGATTACAGTGTACATCATTTATATAATGTCTCAATATACAGTATAATCCCATCCAAAATTGCATTCATTTTTGGCCCAGATCTTATATCTTCTCACAAACACACTAAGTTAAGTTTAGGACTCTGTAGTGGTCAGTTCATGTGTGGGAAAAAAAAAAAAAATCCTCATTCTCCCAGAAGCATTCTTTTCTATTTGAGCCCTGGAATACCCCATGCCATCAGGGAGAAAAAACATGGGTATTCAAAATGATTCGTCATGCTACCAGAACCACTCTTTTACTATTTGAATTCTGGAATATGTCTGTTCCATCAGAGAAGAAAAACTCTATAGGTGTGATAGCCTGATCATTCAGTACATATAGTTTGTCAGCTAACTTCATTTTATTGCCACACAAAGTTGCTGAGCCTAGACCTGACCAAGTGAAGCAAGCCCAGATCATAACCATGCCTCCTTAGGCTTGTACAGTGCTCACTGTTGCCCTTCTTACACTTTCTGAGTGGGAATTACATTTTTTTGGGGGGAAATTCGTTTCCAATTGCACTGTTACCAGAGGGTTACCACACCAAGGCCACCACCTTCAGTCAGGGAGGCCGAAGACTATCACGTTTTTCCTCCGAACCACTAGCGAAATCCGCGTGATAGGGTGAGCACTTTACCACAGCTCCACGCAGGTGCCGGAATTTTAAGGAGGCAATTTCTTTTGAAGTAAATCCGCTCATTCCAATTGTTTGTAGAAATGTTGTTAAAATTCCATTATTTTGAACAACCGGGGGGCATTTATCATTTACCTATAAGTAGCATTTATAGTTTTTCTACAAAGCATGGTTAAGTTTAAACTTGACCGTGGTTATTTGCAAATAAACAAATAATCCTAAGTAAATAAGCAGCAGTGGTGGCCCATAGGCTACTGATTAGTTTTAGCTTTAATCTTTTAACCATTTCTACAAACTCTTTTCCTATCAATGACATGTACTTCAGCCAGTAGAACAATAGATAGATATCTGTATATCTATCCAGTTTCCATTATGCATCCAAAAAACATACAATATACTAATTAATACTAAATTGACCTTTCTCGTTCTTTTCTAGCCAGCTTATCAGAATTTGCGTCAGAAAGTGGACAACTTTGTAGCTAGTCACCTGAGCACGCAGGAGTGGAGTCCGTCCATCAACAAGAACCAAGTGCGCAACGGTCTGCGACAGAGCGTAGTACAGTAGGTCAAGAGTTAAAGCCATTATTTCCAATCATCTGTATTTTTAGTTTGAAGGAGATGATGTAAAATTCTGCAGTGGGCTTCACCTTACAGATAACTTGTGTTTAAATTTTTATTCTATTATACCTATACTGCCTGGCCAAAAAAAAGTTACACACTCCAAGATTTCATTGACAACTCTATAGTTGTGATAACCTGATTATTCAATAAATTCAGGTCATCAGCTGACTTCATTTTTTTATAACCACCTAACATTGCTGAACCTGACCAACTGAAGCAATCCCAGACCATAACACTGCCTCCAGAGGCTTGTACACTGGGCACAGAGCATGATGGGTGCATCGCTTAATTCGCTTCCTTTCTAATCCTGACACACCCATCACTCTGGAGTAGGGGTGGGCGATATAACCAAAATCTTCTATCACGGTAGAAGCAATTTTCTACCTCGATAACGATATATATCACA
>JAOVVA010000021.1:19912258-19929918 GCA_028565275.1 Leiocassis micropogon
ACAGCGTGCGTTAGCCATAAAAATGTTTTATAAAATATTGTAAAAAAGTTCCCGTTTTTTTGTGTCACCTTGTATTTATTTAAGGAATGAAAAAGGTGAAAAATGTGAAAAAAAAAACACTAGGACAGAAAAAGTCATCATACAACAGGCAAAATTAATAACTAGTAATTAGCTTGTTGTGAACCATGAGCCCAACATTGAAAACTCACATAAACAGTAAATGTCTACCAAGGTGCTTCAGTAAGATTGTCCATATGGTGGTGTGTACCTGGTTCAGAGAACGCATCGCTGATGTCATCATCCTTGTCTCCCTCATAGTCATCATCTTCTTCCTCCTCCTCTTCCTCTTCATTTTCTGAAAGCTCGTGCTCACTGCCAAATCCTTCATCATGGTCTTCATCATCCAAGTCCACCCCCTCCGCCTCCTCCTCTTCCTCTTCCTCCTCTCCCTCTTCATCTTCCTCATCTTCGTCTTCCTCCATGTCAGTGGGAGCTTTACCTGCGAGCCTGGCCCTGGTCAGGAACAGTGAGTAGTTGTGCTCTTCCTCTTTCTTTTTCTCGGCTGCAGCAGTGGCGTCAGCTCCAAGAGCACTCACGGTGAGCAAGGTTTCACTGCTGCCCGCCACTGGGAAGTTCATTTTCTGTGGTTTTCCTCTTGACAAACCCAACTCTGGAGTAGAGCCGCAGGGAGCTTCTCGTTTACTAGTTTCCACTCTTTTCTCACCAACCAGGGGAATCAGAGAAGATGGAGTGCCAATAGTGGCTGTTTGGGCATTATTGATCAAAGAGGCACTTGACTCATGCTCTTTGATAATTGGGGAGCTGGCGGATACACTGATCTGCTGAGCACAACTCTCTAGGAAGGTCTTGCGTGGTACGCTAATGCGAACTTTGGCTTTGCGTACATAATCTGTGTTCTCTGGCTGTGGAGATGCAACCCTGCTAGGCCCTTGCATCTGGGCCTTTGCCATAGTCTCAGTGCTTGAGGCCACTGGCCACGTGGCTTTCTGGGAACCTTCAGCGTAATCCGGCAGTGTACTGTGGTTGGAGGAGGTGCCAGTGACAGAAGTGGTGGTTTTGCCCATTTTCTTGCCTATAGCAGTTGGAGGGAACACAGTCTGCTTTTGGCCTCCCAATGAATCTGGAAGGTATAAATTGTCACACACTGGCTGAGAGTCCTCACTGTTGAGCTGGGCCAAGGTGGGTGTACGGCCTATGACTTCCTCATCTTGGTAAGGGCTGGAGAAATCATCCAAGCCCAAGAAATCAACCTCCTTAGTGCCCCAGATATCACAGCTAGTGAGGCGAGTGTACTTGGTCAGGTCTTCCCAATAGGTGTCCCACTGTTCAAAGTTGGAGCTGTAGGTCACGTCATTGTCTATTAGACCTGGAAGATTTTCCATATTGTCAAACTCCTTACAGTCCTCGACTTCAAACACCTCTCTTCCAGGGCTCTGCCGACAAGTCATATCTCTGTCCTGAAACAAGGATACAATATCAACAAGAAGTAACGAAACAAAATCTTCAGTGTGCTTCAAAGTGATTCAGAAACTCTGCATAATCTCACCAGTTCATAAATAAAGTCTGGTTCAGAGCTGTTGGCTAACAGGTCAGTGCTGGTCAGTGCCTGGTCAGCAAAAGTGTAGTTTTGAAAGGCATCCCCAAAGGGAGGATCCATTCCACTGACACTAGGCTGCATGACAAATGAAAACAGATACTGCTAAATTATCAGTTCAAGCACAGAAAAAAAGGCTGATACTGGTCTTTAATAAACAGACATCTCAAAAATAGGTATAAACAATATCACCTTGGGATCAGTAATTTCAAACATAAAAAGACTATTTGCACATTGTTGACAAAATTAAAAGGAAAAAGTATGGGAAATCTTTACTGCGTAACATGTTACATAATAAACCTTACCTGAGGCATTGCCGAGAAAAGATCCCTGGTTCCTTGGTGGAAACTTTTCTGCCACCTCTCTTCCCACAATTCCCTTGTTTTTATGTCAGTCTCTGGCAGAAAAATCGACGTGACAACAAAATCGTTCTTTAATAATAATGCCTTAGCCACACATTCGGGTATGGCTGTGTTTTTCTCCTCTGTTCTCTGCAGATAAGAAAAAAGTAAAAAGGGTATTAACAAATGATTAAAACATATTGATATAATATCAAATGGAATATATTATCGCCATGTGAGATAGACTTCTGTACGACAGTGACTGGGGCTCTGCAGCGCGTAAACAAGTTGTCCTTAAATGAAACGTCATTTACAAACTGCAACAAACTGAATCTACAAGCGGCTGTCACAAACGGCTGTTTGTGAAAATAGAACGAGCCATAACAGCATCAATTAAAAGAGCTGTGCTTTGTTAACACAAACAGCAACAGGAGACAGGAAAAAGTGGAATTTCTCTGTGCATGATACTGAATGTCTAGCCATGGTCAAAAAAAGTTACGGAGGCCCTGTGAAAAAGGCAATTCAGCTCCATGGAAGAAACGATAGAAGTCCTGAAGCCAGTTTGGAGAAAGGCGAGAGAGCAAGAGCGACGTGCGCTGGGGCTATTTTTAAACAACCTCTGCAGCACCCTTTCACCACTGTCTACAGATAGTCATAAACAGAGGAACCCGAACAGCCTAACGCCCTTTGCATAACAAATCGAGTGAAATATGCGTGAGAGAGTCTGTATTGGCCAGCTGCAAGATGGAGGCAAAACAGCCTTCTTCGTTTGTTACATGACATAATTTCCTCCTGGTTTAGTGAACATGTCAAAGGACCATGTTATTACCCTTTAGTTCTCACAAGCCATCAAGCTTGTACACAAACCACAGAAGAAGACAAAGAGGAAATACAACAAAATGCCGTTTTCCTTTTAGTGCTCGACTCCATTCTTATTCTCTCTCAGCAGACAGACAGAAATATTTGCATCCAAAACTTTCCATAACACAATGGCTGCAGAGCTACAGTCTGACTTTACACTGTTGTCACAATCCCAGCTTCCGGTGAAGTCTGGGAGAACTTTAACAAGGAAGACACTTGGCATCCCTATGCAACTGATGAATTCACCTGTTGTGGAGACTCATATACAAATTTTCAGCTAGGTATGATGGTCAGGTTTAGCAGATCAAAGTATTTTCACTTTGTTAAACTGATTTAAACAAAGAATGCCTTGGCTTGAAAAAGAAGTGCTGGACAAAGAGAAAGAGAGACCTTGTACTTCCTTTTTGTAGAGCTCAAGTTATATACGGGTAAAAGCAGGACAATAGTGATGCTGTGCATTGTTCTAGCTAGCTAGCGGTTCCTCCAAGCATCATAAGCAACACCAAACTAGGCTAGTTTGGTTTAGAACAGTTAGCCAGCTACTAATTTGGTTGATTGGTTGAACAAAATTCCAAGACTAACCATCACCTATGGAAGCGCTGGAATGTTTCACTGTGTGCATCACTCCGCTTATCTGTGTTCACCACTTCCCAGTTCGCAACAGTACTGCTAGTGACATCAGCAAACATATACAAGGAAGAAATACAACTACTGGCTTAAAAGATGAAACTTTGTCAGATGAAGATGAAAAAGAAGGAGTAAGGACAGTTTTATTGGAAACACCTTGGAATACACAAACTATCACTTGGTCATTTACTCAATATTCAGTTTTTTGTTTATAACTCAATAATTTATAACTCAGCTTTTGTTTATGTCAATGTTAAGTATAACCAACGATATTTACTATGAGTGCATTATTCTACCAAACACTGCATATAAACTTGCATCTTACTCTGCATGCATCATTTGGCACATCGTATACGAAATGTTTTCTACCCAATGAAACACGACGTGAGCAAATCGACCTGAATCTGGCAGAATTTATACAAGTCTCTGATATTAAAAATAACTTCCGCGTTCTGGAAGTCCCGCCCCTTCCCCTGACAACTCAGGTCTGCACTAGATTTGCACTAGCCCTCGCTTTCTGTCACGGTAAATAGAGAATGTTTGGAGTGCATTAATGTGAAATAAAATCTATTAGTTTGTTTGACTTAGCTCATATTAAACCAGAATAAAAGCAGTATCAGTTAATGTAATGTCCAATGTGTTTTTAATTACAAAATAATTACATTATGTGATTGAGCTCCTGGATTTGGATGTTTAAAACGTGTATAAGGATTTTCTTAATATTTACGAACAGGGAAACCTCTATATGGCATAAGCCTAAACTAGGACATGAATTTAGGGTGTGCAGTGTTACATAATATTTGTTGTGATTAGATCATCAACCTTTAACACTAACATCAACAGCTTTGTGCTCTCTGGCATGTCTCGACCCTTTATTTACTCTTCAGGTCCCCAGAAAGACATTAGTTTCAATCCAATTTAGTAGCTTTAGACCTTTCAATAAGCAAAGCCAGAGGTGACAGTGGGAAGGAGAAACTCTCTGAGAAACATACTGCATATAAGCACAGTCTTATGATTAGAGCAGCAGTGTACAATATAAAGGTGAGATTATCCACTAAAGCACTAAAGGGTGAGTCCTACAACACAAGGATAAACACAAGGATAAGGTTTTACTTAAGAACATGAATCTGCAACTACAAAAGGAACAACTTGCATTAATTAGACACCTGAAGATGGGAAAAGTGGAATCTTTTACTAAGCAGCTTAGGGTAACCCGTGTCCACTTTAACATCAGATTCCTATTTTTAGTTGGACAACCCTGGCCATTCTCATCTGACCTCACTCATCACGCTTTTGTTCACTGCTCTGTGTAAAATCTAAAAACTGCTGTGTGTGGAAATTTCTAGAAGATCTGTATTCACTAATACTGAACATCCATGCCACAGTCAAACTCACTCACTTACTCACTCTTCATCTATACTGCTTTATCCTGTATTCAGGTTCGCAGGGGGCCTGGAGCCTATCCCATGAGACTTTGGGCACAAGATGAGGTACACCCTGGACAGGGTGCCAATCCATTGCAGAGCGCACACACATACACACTCACACACTACAGGTAATTTGGGAACGCCAACTAGTCTAATCTGCAGGTCTCTGGACTGTGGGAGAAAACTGGAGAACCCGGAGGAAACCCACCAAGCATGGGGAGAACATGCCAAGAGAGTAGGGAATTGAACCTGGCCGGGAACTGAACCTAGACCCTGGAGGTGCAAGGCGAAAGTGCTAACCACCACGCCACAGTGCCGCCACGCCACAGTCAAACTCCCTAATAAACAGCTCTTCACCACTAGCTCCACGATTTGCTTTGTGCTGCAGTCACATAACTAACTGAATAACTACATAAATGAGCAGAGATAGAGATGTTCCTATTAAAAAGGCTGGGCGTATAACAAAACAATAGCTTAATAAAAATTAAACATGGCTAAGCTTTGACTGGTGTGACTCTGGGTGGCATGTATGAAGTGAGAGATGTTACTTCTTCTGCTGTGGTGCTCTGCAGAAAGAGATCAGTACCTGTCAGCACGGTAATTTACTCAGATGCTTAAGTACAGCGGACCTTAAAGGTTTGAGGCAATCTTCCAGTTCCTGCTTTTGCTATTTATTTCTGAGCTGATAAACTAGTAGTAATATGTTTGTTATACCTCATATAATATAAATGGTATTTTATAACAAAAACCTGCTTTAATATGAAGCCTATTTAATATATTGTGTTATATGCAGACTTAAAGAATTGAGAGGCTGAAATGATATGCTGTACAGTTAAACTCCTAATAGATATTCATTTAACTTAACATCCCACTGCCAAGCCTTAATTTGAATTAGAGATTTGCTCCGAGCATTAGCTTTAAATTCAGTTTTTAGTGCTTGCAGTCTACTGGTTTGTGGAAGGAAAAAATTAAATATGTACTTATAAATGTAAATGCTATAAACACATCAACTGGGATGAAATATGTTAAGTAGTATAGCTAAATCCGCTAGGCCAGCTCTCTGTCATGTCTCTGCAGCAAGCACTTGGAGGAAAGATCTGAAGAATCTTAAGAGTAGGGATGTTATGATCAAATCAGCACCATTCTCCCTGAATGTACTGACTTGCTGGGTCTAATCTTGCAGCCATCAAAACGTAGCAGTTATAATGTAGGTCACGTTAGCTGTGATGAGCAGGTTCATTTCATCTTAATACGGTACCTTGAATCCCAATGTGTCTTTGTACCCACTAGAAACAAGCAATGTCTTGTTTATGTTTCATCAGAACTTTTCTGACAGCAGGCCTGAGTGTTCTGGTTTCAGGACCAGTTGAGAGACTGTAGTTGCACATTAAACAGCGAGGTGGGTGATGAGCAACAGGGAGTAAACTGTAATGTGACATTGTGAAGATGTGCAGTGTAAGTAGACAGGACACCAGTTACAACTACCAGTGCAATATGGAGCCTGGGCTAACTCATGCTTGCTCAGGGAGTCTGAACACTGTAGCCTCATCTTTGTCAAATCTACAATTTCTGTCACAAAGTAAGAGACACATTTTATAATCAATTAATTCTGTGTGAAACCCAGCGTGGCTGTCTCGCTGCTGCTCCTCTTCCAGCATGCTGCCGCCCACGCTATGTTTACAGGAGGAAATGTTGACCTACAAAACCTCAAACGCTGCCACAACTATCTCTGCGAAATGAAACCACGAAACACTCGCTTCCGAGCACTGCACTACACTACAGTATAGTAACTAGAGTTCCTGCTCCTTTAAATCCAGTCGAGGGAACGCGTCTGACTCTGACCTACTCCACAACGCTGAATTCAACATGGGGCCCCTATCGAAAACAAACGTCAACCAAACCTCTAGCGCACTGCGCCAACGCCCACGCGTTCCGGCGCTCTCATTGGCTCGACACGCGCTTCGGCCCGCCTCCCGCGCGTAACTGATCAGTCCGACCAAACGTCAATCACGCGAGACCGTAAATATCCTTCACCTATAAAGTGTGGTTGAGAAAGCCGAGCAACAAACAACACTCAAGGCCTTCCCCGCGTTACGTAAATAAGTGGATTATACATATATTTCATTTTTTATCATCACCACATCCTTTATTATGGAGACGCTACTCACTAATTATTTCCATGCTTGTGGTGAAAAAAAAAAAAACATTTTTCCATGACGCGGAACAAAAAATCATTTTCGCAAAAAAATAATTAAAACATAATTACCATGCATGCAATTTTCTAGCATGCAAACCTCTTTTTGAACAGCTGTATTATGAAATGAAAAAGGGATAGAGAAGAGCAACTTCCAGAGCCTGTCACTTGGTGTTGTGCTGTAGGGGGGCGTGTACCCAGACTAGTCTGCAATAGACTACTCACCCTTAAAATAATCCCATTTTTCATATAGAACAAAAAATACAAGCAATCTACTGTAAGTAAACCAAGCCAACAATCTATAATAACATATTACGATAATACCGATCATCATTTATTTATCTCATCAACCTGTAGTCATATTGCTTGGTTAACCCAAATGTATTTGAGCATGTCGATATTTTATTTTAAATACATTTAAATACATCTTCTTGCTTATTAATGCAGACCGAGCTACAGAGTGTTGATATCAGACATCCTGAAGCAAAACTCGTTTACAGTTAAGCATTTACTTTGGTCATGTGGAAAATGTTATAACTTTATCTGCGGGTATAAAGACTGAAACATGGCAGATGAGTATGCACAAAACAACTAACCAGCCATCTGCCCCGCAGCATTCAGCAACATTAACCTTGACAGCACAGCAAAAAAAAAAAAAGACCTTCTAGAACAAGTCAGCGATAATCATGATAGTGACAGCAAAAGCCAGCCATCACCAGACTTCTCCAGTAGCGCAAACTGCAAAAAGAGATCCTAATAAGAGTAGTAAGCTGATACACCAAGCACACACAAAAATATCCCAATTCAGAAGAATATTGAAGGAGAGTGGAGTATTATTGCGGAACTGAAACTTGCTGTGCTGCTTTTAACTATGGCCTCCGTCCCTCCCACTCTCAGTTAGCAGCAGCAGCTAGCCCCTTATCACAACTTAGCTTCCGAGCTAACAGCAGGAGACAATGTTTGTATTCATTTTTAACGAGCACTTCGACGGTGTCTGCGACTTCAACTGCGGATAAAAGATGTACTCACCTGTAACTAGGCTTTACAGGTGTCAGAGAAACTCTTCACGCTTTGGGGAGAGTCGTGTGTACGAGAACTTAAATGAAATTTCCTTACAAATCCACGCTGTCTTCTTTCTCTCTGGTTTGTTTTGTTTATCTTCTTCCTGACGGGTTCCTGGAAAGCGCGTGACTCCCGCGCCACGTGGTTACGTCTCGACCAATCAGAAGGCGCCTTCGGGATTGACTCAAAACTAGACCTCCCGAGCCATTTAAACCCCTTTTCCAGAGCATTGTCACAAAATGAAAATGAAAATAATGACAATCAAGTCTATGAATGACTGTATTCACTGATTCTGCTGGTTTGCATTTCCGTTAAAGTAATACTTTCTGTTGTGTAAAAACATGGCTTGCACTATACTTCACTATAATTTATATAAATGTAATTTCTGGCATCTACAGTAAATGATAGTTCTGTTATAGAGCAAATTGTATTAAATAACGAATTAAAGCAGAGCAGACAAGTAATTACATTCATTCTCTTTATCAGTTCTGTGAGTTTACTGTGGCAGTCACCAAGCTTGCATAGACTTTCTTCCGGCTTACATGCATACACGTCTTTCTTTTCTTACAATCACGTAACCCATCAACACTTAAACATGACTGTGGTGTCTTGAGCGATTTGATCATGAGAAAATAAACAAATGCAAGATTCCACGAGTGGGCAGGGCAAGCGCTGCCAGAGTTTCCACTGGGCTGGTCTGCAGCGCACCGCAGTGCACGGAGTACTTGGATCTGCCCATGGGCCTGGGCTATGTGCCAAACCCTCCACTAAATAACAGCATCTATTACTCCCAAGAAGGAAACAAAACTTAAAAGCCACCACAATGGGGCTTTGTCAAGCATGAGCTCACAAAATTACCAGGTAACCAATTAGGTGAGATATAAAGAACAATATTTCAGAGAGTATTCATACAGCACTTGTCGAACCATATTTTAACAGATCAAACATTTTCAATAAACTTCAATGTAAAAATATTATTCTGGTTTTACAATGAGCTCGTAGAGTCTAATGAATATTACTGGTTTTGGATTTGCACCAAGGTGAGCCAACATCTGGGGCCAGTGGTGCCAGAGGTACTGTACTGTACTGGTGTTGTTGCTTAATGTTGGTTCATTCAACCAGTGCATTCAACTGAGCTAGGATGGGTATCAACCAGCTATAAAGAAACCAAAACAATGATGTCAAAAGGAGGAATACACAATAAGGCTTTTATTTACTCTTCTGCCAAACCCCACATTTTTGGAATTCTGGAGAAGTGAGTGATTCTTTTTTTTTCACGGTTACCCGTTCAGACCAACACACAGATGAAAGGGCACACTATAGTCTGTATTAGCCTTTGCCAAAGAAATAATCTTGATCGCTAAAGGACTTGGCTTAAAAGAAAAGAAGAAGACTTTATCGTTAAATCATGCTAGGAATTGCTAGAGGAAAAAATGCACCAGAAAAAAAAAATTTGTATGATGCATGCCTTAAACCCAATATTTCAAAAATAGGTCACAGGCCATCCTTTAAACAGGATTGCCTTACGTATACATGCGCATCATAAGAGTATCTACGTACTCGCAAAACAGGTTATTGAATTAGCTGAGCATTAAAATCACATTCCATTTAGCATGCTCCTATGTATAGACATTCATCCTCAAAATTTTAGAGATTTCTATTTATCAAGCACTATCTGCTTCTCTGTGTACAATAAAATGGTTTCCCAAATACAGTTCTAAACTGTGGTTCTGGTGCTGAACAGTCCCAGAACTACTGTGTTGCTATAAATTGCATGGCTTGCAGCTGTATTCATCTAATTAGAGGAACACAATGGTACAGTGACACAAAGAAATGGCCTCAATGGTTTATGAATGGGTTGCTATGTAAATACATTCCACAAACGATCTATAAAAATGGATAAGGGCAGTACTGTTTGTTTCTGTTGTTTCCTGGATTCAACAGGCAGACGGTTTTCCTTCTGCAAGAATATCTTTCTTTATGTGAAGCCTAACTCGTCCACTGTGACACGTAATTAATGATAGCATCTGGCAGAACAGACTGTTGAACAACAGAGTAGGAAACAGTATCATGGCATTAAATTCAGAGATCTGTCAAGATCCAAGGGGTATGACATCTTCATTGATATGTCAATCTGTGAGCTCTAATCTCTGCAGTCATACACCGGTTTATAAGGGATTGGGAGTTTTCACCCCAGCACTGTCAGAAAGCTATTGCCGAAGCAAGACATGTAAATCTCAAATGCTAAGCTTTTTTGTTTAGATTAGATTCCACCGGACTTCTTAGAGCGTCTGCCAAAAGAATTAATGTAGATCTACGACAGAAGATTTTAAGCTATCTTCAGCAGTTATAAAAGGAGTTCTGAGTCTTAAGCTGACAGTGTGTTTATCTGAAAACTTGGATCTGAAGTTAAAGGTCTTTTACTTTATCCTCTTGAGAAACACACTGGTTCTCACAGCAGGGCTGGACAAAAGGCTTTTCTGTTTCTCCACCAGTTCTGGCAGAGATGACAGTAAAGAGCACAAGAAATGCAGAGTCGAATACAATAGACTGTAGCGCCATCTCTGGCTGAACAGGAAGTTTACATGTGATATTTGAAAATACAAAGAATTGCTTTTAATTATGTAGATAAATTAAATGTTGGAAGCCATAATATATTGTGTTGCTGATCAGAATTAAAAAAAACTGCATGATTAAAGTTTACTTGCATAAAAAGGGGTATATGTACAACCGATCACAGATAACACCAACATGGTTATGATAACAGAGGAAAAATACAAGAGTGTGGTCATTTAGGCTGCAGTAGTAGATATAGGAATGAACGTTAAGACTGATTTCACATCCCTAAGACATCTACACATTTACACTGCCTGGCCAAAACAGTAGCTCTTTCAGAAGGGTCAAATTATTGACATGCATTAAGCAAAGAAAACATAAAAATGACTGAAATCGGGATAGAAACTAGTCATAATTGAGCAGGCCACTTGATGAAGTTGCATGGTTAAAGATCATCAGTAGAAACCAATGCAATGAAAGTAAAAGCATGTGCACACACAATATGACAAGAACTCACAGGATTGAGACTAAACAGCTATGTGGCCATGGGATGCGCATGAAGTGATGCATCGAGTGCAGTACAAACCTCTGGAAGCAGTGTTATGATCTGGGGTTACTTCAATTGGTCAGGTCTAGGCTCTGCAATGTTATGTGGCAATAAAATCAAGTCAGCTGCAGACCTCAATGTACTGAATGACCAGGTTATCCAATCAGTGTGGTTTTTCTTTCTTCATGGTGCAGGCATATCCCAGGACTCAAATTGTGAAAAAATGGTTGTGGGAGCATGAGAAATAATTTTTATATGCAAACTGGTCAAAGTGTGTGCTGTAGTCAAAGCTAAAGATGGTCGAATAAAATATTAATGTCTGCCTTTGTTGACCAGGCAGTGAGTATAAGATGTGAATCCTGAACTAGTCCCTTAATTATGAATCCCTGAAATGAGAAAATAATCAGGAAGTCTCTTTTTTTCAAGATAGGTTTATGGTCACTAAGGACTCTTTATGGTCCTTTAAGTTCTAACAAATAATAAATAAAAGATGTGTTACAAAATGTGCTCACAAAAAGCTGTTGAAATTGTAGTAAAGTTCAGCACTGACATGCCTCAGTCCTGCCTTCTCTGCTGGTCCTGACTAATATTGCATGATGCGAGTGAAGTATAACAAAAACAATGCGGGTATAGTCTTTTGTAACCCAAAATTGGAGTGTCATGTGAAGCCTGCTAAACTGTTTAGACACAGCCCAGTTACCCACAATGTTAGAATAACTTACCCAGGAAATCTTAAAGGTTTTTAATCACCTGTTATCCATTTTTAATTTCTCTGCATAAAACAATTAACGATCGATATACAGAAACTGGTGCAAAGCGTAGATATAAGACTATACAAAAACCTAACACTGTGTTAGTGTAGAATGTAATGATAAATCAGGTGTTTAACAAACAAGAAAACTAACTCACTCACTCATCATCTATACCGCTTAATCCTGTATACAGGGTCGCGCGGGGCTGGAGCCTATCCCAGGAGCCTTAGGGCACGAGGCAGGGGTGCCCTAGATGGGGTGCCAATCCATCACAAAGCACACACATACACACTCATTCACACACTACGGGCAATTTGGAATGACAATTAGCCTTATCTGCATGTCTCTGGATTGTGGGAGAAAACCAGCCAAGCAGGGGGAGAACATGCAAAATTCATGCAGACAGAGGAGGGAATCAAACCCGCACCCTGGAGGTGCAAAACGACAGTGCTACACATTAAGCCACAATGCCACCCAAACAAGCAAACTGAGTTACATTTCTACCGTATAAGGAGGATCTAGAAAGAATCTCTGGTATGGCATAACACCTTTATTCACACTAGTGATCACTCAAGCAAACCACAAATTTAGGGCTGAAACATTAATAGGCTTTACTAAATCACTTAAGGTCTTTTTTAAAAAATACAGTAGTAACCGTTTTATCAAAACAGGACCTTGGAAAGACTGGAAATTCTAGTCTGGGGGGGGGGGGGAAGAATCACAGTTCTGTCTTGATCTTGTGCATGAGGTCCTTCTGGTCAATCATTTCAAGCTGCCTGCTCCAGCGATGGTAAGCCAGAAGTGCAATGTTCTTAGCAGACACAGAGCTCATCTCCATGGCACTCGCTGCCCATTCAATTCCATTGAGGTAGTAAAGACTGTCATGCAGGATCATTGGTGGCTTCTCCTGAGAGCTTCCATAACGAGGGTACGCCTTCCATTCAACAGCCTGCACAGAGTAGTAAGACTTAAAAAGGGTCTTTAGCTCATGCTTTTCCAGTGGTTTAGGAGAGAAGACTTTGTAGACTCTGGCCTCATGTGGCTGTTTGCGGCGGAAGCCAGCGCTGATATTGACGGGGCAGATGCTAGAGGCGCTGTTAAAAAAGACATCAGCAGCTTCCGTGGTAAGCACACTTGTGAAGGGGAAAAGCTTGGGGTCAGGGAACCCAAAGTAAGTGCAGTTGAGATAACCGTGGATGATAGAGGCTACCATTGTGTGGTAAGACCCTGTTAACTCCGCTAGCTGGGGTTCAAAGCCTTGGAAAGAGATTCCAGAGTTGACGTTTTGCTGGAGAGGAGTGGCGATGATAACTATGTCATAGATATCTGATGCAATCTCAGCCTTAGTGTTGTAACTGAGCTTGTACTGGTGGGATTCACCTAGAATGAACAAAAATGACATGTTATATAAAGATATGTTATATAAGATATCATCATCATGCACTGGAAAAGAACAAAAAGTGGTCTAAGATACATTTAAAATCATCAGTAAATTTAAACTAATGTGGGCCAAGTTTTTGTCTTTACCTTACACGCCACTCTTATTAAAATGCATATTCATACAATTTATCTTACCACCAATGATTCTCCTAGGTGGCGCTAAAACTCCCAAGTAGTTGGGAATTTCGTTCAGAATTTTTCTACAACAGCAGTTTTGACACCATTCCTGGCTGTAATTACATTTTTTTTATTTTTTATTAATGAGCGTGTCTAATACACCAATCAGCCATAACATTAAAGATGAGATTTCGGGTTCTAATGCATTTCGGGTTCTAATGCATTCCATCAAACAGATTTCGGGTTCTAATGCATTCCATCAAACAGATTGGAACCTGGGGAATTTGAGGCCGGGTCCCAGAACAAACTGTGATTTGTATTTATTTATTTTATTCTTATCAAGATGGAGCCAAAAGAATGAATAGCTTGTGAGAAAATGTTTATCACTGCTATAGCATAAGTGATTAAAAAAAAAAACTAATTGGTGTTGTGGACATTTCACAACATTACATTTAAACAAACCTTTAAAAAGTAATTCGTTAAATAAGTTAAAACCTACAATCATTTACAATTATGTATAAAAAAGAGGAACAAAATGTGCTGTTATTCATTATTTTTTTGTTTAAAACAAAGAATAAACAATAGAGGTATTGCACAAATGTGAATGTTCTGGAGCAACATGAGCTTTGAGAAGCACTGACTTAACAGACATGTGGTTATGAGTGCATGGGAATACCTGATGACTGAAGGGAAATTGTAGTCACTTGTGATTGGATCAGATTGGCCTTTGCTAGTTTTAGAAGTCCAGAGCAAATTAATTTATTTCCTCCTTCTACAGCCCACAGATTGGCTTGTGCACCAGCCAGTGAAACAGCACCTATGGAAACACAACAGAAATCAAGATTCGTGTGATTTATGTGCTGAAACCGCAAGCAAAATCTGTCATCTGTTAAAACCTAAAGTTCTGAAAAGACAAGAATATGAGAGCAGAGTAGGTAAAAATGCAGTAGGAATAGCCATTTTATAAACTGCCTTTTTGTTCACTACTATTTATCTATTACTATTAATCTGCACGTTTTGAATCGAAAGTCATTTGCAACGCTGCAAAATTCTTCCTTTGGGGGAATTCCAGCCTCAGGCTTAGACTCCATTCTCAAGCTTTAGAACAAGTTCAACAGGCAAATACAAAGAAAAAAAGAAAATAATAAATAAATAATAAATAAATGAAAAAAAAAAAAATCAGTAATTAAATTAAACAATAAAAATACATTATATTTCATTTGACTACATCCAAACTGTGGTAAAGTTGTAATCAGTACAACAGACAAAAGTAATAAGCATAATTATTGATATTTAATAATATGTGAATACTTTTATTTATTAATTGTGCGTACTAGCATTTACACAAAAAGACTGATTTTCATGCAAAAAAAAAAACTTTATAACCCTGCACATGTTTCTAAGTGTGTATAAATTTACACATTAGAAAATTTAACTGTACACTTCGTCTGAATTGCTTTAAATCGCATTATTTGCAGTAAGCTACTCCTATTTTATGTACAGACTATGCAGGAAATACCTTATATAAAAGCGTATGTATGTAGCTTATGTATTGCAATTACACACACAGATTTATGAAACTTTTGTGAAACCCTGAATATTAATGCCATCAACCCAAAATAGCGCTTACCACTGCATCTTTTCTTTTTTTGAGTGGTACGTCTCTCATGCTCCCTTGTGTGTTGCACCACTTCCTATGACACATAGGCTATGTGATATAGGCTACTGATTTGCTACTATACCCTTGTGATTTCCGAAATCGGCATCATGGTGGAGTCAGTGGTGTGTGAGAAACGTCTGGATGAGACTCGTAAAGACGCTTTGTTTTCAACGAAAAACTGCCGTTTCCCTATGTGATGTGCTCGGTAATGTTTTTTGATTTAACCCAATAATAAAAAAAAGTTTACTGTCTGATTTGTCTCAAGCAGCTATATTTCTTACAGACTTTAAAGTATTAAAAACTACAGAAATCACCTAATAAACAGTGAAATACTGTGTAACTCATGTTGTTGACTGTTTAAACGTCATGTAGAAAAAAAAAGCCAAAATCTTTTTTCCTGCCAAATTTTTGCCTTTTATCTTGTGCACCAAATCCAGATCAGTAGGTGATGGTATTGCATCAGCCACCAATAAACTCAAAAGAAGAGCTCTTGCGGTCACATGATCCACAATCAAAGCAATCACCATTTTGCCGTAGATATTAATGCCAAGCCAAGTCATGATAAATCGCTGGCTAAAGTTACATAACGAGAGACCAGATAACTAGAGAATGGGGTAATGACGATTCTGTTACATATAGCGATTCCAAAACATCACTCAGTCATCATCTATATCGCTTTAGCCTGTATACAGGGTCGCGGGGGGGGACTGGAGCCTATCCCAGGAGACTTATGGCCTAAGGCAGGGTACACCCTAGACGGGGTGCCAATCCAAACACATATTACACACACTGACATGCTCATTCACACACCATGGGCAATATGGAATGCACACACACACACACACACACACACTCGAGGTGTCTCTCTATCTCTGTTCTCCTTGCCAAAATAAAATCAAGCATAAATAACCTTGACCAGGCGGAGAACATGCAAACTCCTTGCAGACAGACCTGCACTGTCTAGCTACTGTGCCACTGACACCAAAATCTTTTTTTTTATTATTATTATTATTATTTATATGTTTGCATTTGAGGTGGTATACTATTCCCAATCCTTCATAATCCTACAGGTGGCGCGTTCCAACTATTCATACCGCACAGCATCCTGCGTGGGAGAAGCAAATTATTATTAGTATGGGGTGGTCAGCTGGGATCCCCATCCCTACAGATATCAGTGTAGGTTTAGAAATTTTACTTACTTATTAAATATTACTGATTTTTATCAGGCTCCAGCTGTTTTTTACAACACTTCTAAGGACAGTGCACTGGCAGATTTCCCACTGTGGTTTTTCAAGGTTATTTATTTATGTTTTTATTATAGCAGTTGTGACAGGTGGTTGTTAAGGTAGGAAGAAAAACAGATCAGGAACTGACACAGTTAATAACAATTTAAACTACGAGGGTGAGTCTAAAATTATGGTTATATTAAATCTTCTATTGTCCACACTGTCTTATCAGGGCGTTCTGTCCAAGGCTACTTGTCTTCCCAGTCACTGCTGGTGCAGGTGTGAATGTGTTACATCAGCTCATCTGTAAATGCGGTGCGAGCAAAAATGGATGCCCCACTTATGATTAGCATGGAAGAAGAGCAGCGTGCAGTGATTACTTTTTTGTGGTCTGAGGGTGTACCTGCTGCCTGGTGTACTCACGGATGAGCGTTTGGAGGTTCAAAAATTTGAACCGATACTCTAAGGAAGGTGAAAAAAGAGAATCATTACCGGTGATAAGACACAATCATCACTACGAGCCTGAGAGTATGGAACGGAAATGGCTGGAAAATTGATGCTTCCAGTTTTCTGGGCCATTATTGGAACATTATCAGGAAAAAGGCTCAATTATCAACAACGATTGTTACAGTGAGACGCTTATTGAAGAGCTGAAGCGTAAAACTTCTGATTAAACGCAGAGGACTGTTATTCAAGCGGGTTGTGATCATGATTGTTTTGAGGCATTAAAGCATCCTCCCCATAGCCCTGATCTCGCTCCATCAGGCTCCTAAAAGCAGCCCTACGAAGATGAAGATTCACTTCTGATGAAGAAGTGAAGACAGCGGTGCATTAATGGCTCACAACACAGTCTAAAACGCTTTTTTAATGAATACGAAAGGAATATGAAAGCTTCCTGACAGATGGACGAAGTGTATTGAAAAGCAAGGCGATCATGCTGAAAGACAATGTATTTGTCATTTTTAAAAGATAATTTAAAAAAAAAATTTTAAAAATTAAAAATAAAATAAAAAGCTGCAGTGTATTTTTTTTTAAAGATTTTTTCCTCAACCCTAACCGTTTAACATTTGTCTACAGACAATTCCTTTGACTTCATGCTTGGTTTGTGCTCTGACATGAACTGTCGATTGTGTGGGACCTTATATAGACAGGTGTGTCCCTTTCCAAATCATGTCCAATCAACTGAATTTACCACAGGTGGACTCCAATTAAGCTGCAAAAACATCTCAAGGATG
>JAOVVA010000021.1:19939636-19951070 GCA_028565275.1 Leiocassis micropogon
ATTTACTTAGTGTGTTTTATGTCTGTGTGTAATGTTTGATTATTCGGTATAACTAATAGGTGTAATTAGCATTTACAAACCCCTTTGCATTAGATAAAGGAAGGAATGACTTTGTAATATATATAATGTTTGATGTCAATCAAAAGCTGGCTTTATTCAAAGAACGTTGGTGAACACGAAAAAATTGGTAGCATGAACAGAGTATTAAAACTCCAACCGGATGGGCCCCACGTAACAGCCAAAACACCGGATAATGGGGGAACCATGCTCTGCTTGGGGATCAAATACTTATCTCCCTCATTGAAATGCAACTTAATTCATAACATTTGTATCATGTGCTTTTTCTGGATTTTTGGTTGATGTTCTGTCTCAATCCTTTACCATAAACCTATGATAAACCCTTCATTTCTTTGTAAGTGGGCAATACTTATTTCCCCCACTTCCATTTCTCTCTATATTTCTTTTTCTACATATGAGGTTCGTTTTTTGTAAAAGCATTTCACTGGAATGTTCATCGGAATTTCACCAGCAATGGGCTCTGTAAAATCAAATCAGTTTTATGTCCTCGTTTCAGAGAATTTTTATCACAAGTCCCACTTTGACTTGAACACCACTCGTAGATCAGTATGATGATGTATATTAGTCCAAAAAGTATGTATTTGAATGGAAGTACTATTTTACCAGTCTGGTAGACTTTATAGTAACAGTCACACTTGTACTTACTTGTATACTATAATTTCTTTTTTAGGTGCCAGCTTATGGAATGGCAGTGTAAGCTGTGCACATTTGTTGCATCATCAAAAGGAATTTCGATCATTATCGAGTGAAGCATGGTACTGTTGGTCAAGGATATTCAGTGTCCTGTCTTCATTTAGACTGTCATTGTTTAAGTCCTGAGAAGGTCTGCACAAACATTTGTAAAGATCCCATAGTTTGCAGGTAACTGAAGTGTGAAGGTGTGCAATCTTTCAGATATAAAATGTGACTCATTAGATTCTAATACAAAAGTCTACATTCCACATATTAACTGTATAATACTTGTGGCAGAAGTATTGTTTGTGAGACTGTTGACTAATAAGATCAGTTCAGCTCATTCTTTATGCTCTTGTTACATGTCATTTGAAAAGTAAACCAGGTTGAGTTTAGACTTCGTCTTCAAATTTGCAAATAAATGTTTAATTAAAATGGTAATATGTGTATTGTTTCTTTGTTTATAATTTGGTGTCATTAGATCCAGTGACCTGAATTAAAATACCCCTTGAGTAAAGGGTAAATGTACAGTGAAACCTCGGATTGCGAGTAACGCAGTTTGCGAGTGTTTCGCAAGATGAGCAAAGATTTTTAATAAATTTTGACTTGAAAAACGAGCAAGTGTTGGTTTACAAGTACCGGGTATCATGTATTATGCATGCGCTTCTTGTTTTGATGCAGAGCGTCAAGTGATCACAACTGAGCCAACGGTTTTCCTTCCTCTTGCGCTGCGGAATTGTGGGTAATCGTCTCCCCTGCTGGGTCTTAGTGCGCGTCTCTTTTAAAAAATTAAGTAAATGAAACCTAATTAATATGTGATAGAGCAGTATGACTTAAGTTCAGTTAAAATATTTAGAAAAATGTAGTACATTTGTTTGTTAAATAATAGTCAAATTTCTGTTTATTCTACCTTGCATTTCAATTATATCTACTCAATTATTTTACTAATTTTCACTTAGGGTAACCATTGCATTACTGTAACTTCTGATTTTCATTATTTACTCAATTTTGTACATCATTGTACTAAATATAGTTATTCAGGTCTACTTACATTTTTTACTGACTTGTATTCAATTTATAAAGTAGGTATATTTTATGATTTCGCAAATGTTATATTTACTTAATACTTTTAAGTGTAAAAATGTTTCACCAAAAGAAGTGAGAAACAAATCTGAAGTGTAAACTGATCTGTATTCTAACAGAAGTACTGTTGTTATGTTTGCATTAAGGTCAGTGTTACAGAAACAGCTCACTGTCGACTCCTGAATTTAACATTTTGTTTGCGTGTGCGTGCGTATTAAACTGCTGCTTAATTTTAGCAATACCTTTTCTTCTTCACATATTTGTTTTTAAGCACCCAAAGGTCAATATTTATGTGTATGTTCAGTTCCTGTCATCTGGAGCCTGACGTGAGTGTGACTCACTTCCTCTATCATGTGAGCTCAGGAGAGGGTTTATGCGGGTCAAAACGGGCCACTGTGTGTATGTGTATGCGTGTGTGCACAAGTACAGGAAGACTATAGTTTTTGGCAGCTGACCATAACTGTGTAAATAAAGATCTAGACCCGTGAGGAGACGAGATGAAATGAACAAACAATAATTATGTTTTGACACTTTGTAGCATTGTAGCTTATCTAGATAAACACAGGGATTATGTGATCCTCGTCTTGCGATGAGATTAGGTGGCAAACAGCTCAGCATCAGATAGATACTGCATTATGGCCTGTATCAAGGATGCACTGCTCCTTTGTGTTTGAAGGCGATAAGCTTTAAATCAACTGAAGATCTAACTTCAAAAACAGCAGCTAGGACGGTTAGAGAAGGCGAAAGCTGGTGGCGCTTCAGGATTTCCCCGTCACAACCCGCGGAGTTTACAGAGCGGAAATGGTGTATCGACTGCCTCACCGCCGTTTCCTCCTGTTTCCAGCGGTTAGGGGTTTTCTCAAACACCACGCCGCCTTTTACTGCGCGCTCACAGAGATGGGAGTTGGAGGAGGAGGAGGAGGAGGAGTGTGTGGGGGTATGAACACAAGCCGTTGTTATTTGAGCAGCGCGTTCCCTCCGAGCTATCACAAACACGACTTCAAAACACCCGTGCTGCCGAATGACGCGGCTCCGTTATCATGGCAGCGCGCGCGTGGAAAAAAAAAAAGGATAAAGCGGGAATTTCCACCGCAGGCCACGGGTGCGCGCGCGCGTGCAGGCTAGAAGCGATATGCAAATGAGCGCCCGCTTTATATACGCTGAAACGGGTCTGGGCCGGAGGAGTAGGCGGCTCAGTGCACGCCTTTCGTATTATTATCAAGTGCACTTATGATTCAGCATCCTCAGCCTGCTGCTACCGGAATGACTCACCGGAGCCCTTATAGGAGGAAAAAGGCAAAAATGAGAGGTGAGCGGGACAGGAGGCAGAGAGAAATGACGTTTAGAGATGTTTAGTGTGCGTTAGGATGAGCCGATTAGTGTTAAAGTGAAATGTGTGTGTGTGTGTGTGTGATGTTTGCTTCTTACTGACCACCCAGTATACTGTATTACATGCAACAGGGCTTTGATGGCATTTTTTTCCTTCATCATTATTTCTTTCCACTCATAACTTTTCTTTGATGGCAGATTGGTTAAAACATCATGATTTTAGAACCTTTTTCTAAACACTCGCAGCTCATGTTGTCATGCTTTTGTTAAAACCAATGTGTTACGAGATTTAAAACATGCATTGGTTAGATGACTTCAACATACATATCTATAAAATATGTATATGTATAAGCTATAAGGCAAGTTAAGGACAGACAATGTGATTAGACACACAATTGAACATTCATTCATTGTAGAATTATTGAAACTCTTTTCCGAACAGCGCACAATGCAGCAAAATCGAAAATTGTATTCACATAAATGATTTTATAAACTTTTAAGAAGTTTTTCTTAAGGAAATGTATCAGGATAGATTTTGTCAGTGCTCTTTTTCCTGTCATGTTGTCAATATAAAGCCTAGACAATAGAGCACTTTCATAAAATAATTTCTTGCATATATTGGTTAATTATTTTTCTTATACTGTCATGTATTTCCTCTTTTAGATCTTCAGGATGACTTAAATCAGTTAATCTTTTGATATGGAGTGATCATGTTTCTGTATCTAAAAGTGAATGGATAAGGTTATCTCATGTAACATTTATAACTACAAATAATGCCCATCAGATATTTTTATTTTAGACATCTTAATCCTCAGAGTCCAGTTACTCTTTTCACACATCCTGCAACTGCTACTTACTGTTGACCTTTAGACATTGATACATGAATGAACTTTATTTTTTGATGTTTTAATCCTTAGAGACCAGTAACTATTTCACATAGCAGCAGTTACTTATTGTTGACCTTAGACATTTATATATGAAGGAAGTGTAACTTAAATCATGCACAGTTGCAGATGAGGAACAAGGAAATAAAAAGAAATTCCCAAACCCAGAGAAAAACAGCAGGTGGTGTCTCAAAACAATAAGTCAGTAAAACACAGTTAAATACAAATTTGTTATTTTTTTAATTGATTCATACATTTTATTTGATTTTTTTCCTTTAGGACAAAAATATGGTGTACATTTCACACTGCTATGATCTGAGGTTTTGGCTTTGAGAACTGAATTCCAAGGGTGTTCGATTTGCATTCAGCCCACGGAGTTCAGTTCTTAAGCTTGGATGCTCCAAACAACATGGATGGATACACAACAGCTGCAGCGAAACCACCAGTATCATGTAATTGATAAGCAAAGTGAAGGTTTAGATTTGATTGAATTTTTGCTACCCGTGCGTTAATAAACCTAACTATTCATTAAATTCAGAACATATTTGGGTTAACACGTGGGTACTCAACCTAGCGCAACAAAAATGTCATTTGTTGTAATGTTATAATGGTATACTGATATTTAACATTATGCCTGTGTCTGTTGTCACGTACAGCTAGGACATTTATTTCCTTCTAGCAGTTACCTCCTGGTTACAAATAACACATATAATATTTACATACATTACATTACATATCATTTAACAACTCTACACTGTAAATTAATTTACAGAAAAAATAAAAATGAAAAAGCCACAAATGGTCTTTATTAACTTTATTAAAAAAAAAATGATTAATTGAGTGGTGCTGACTGATTTTTTCCATATAATCAGATGAGCCCTTTTATATAGAAGCCATTCATACTTTGCAATAAAAAGAAAACTCAATGAAGACTGTATAACATCTTCAGGTTTTATAAATTAGACCAATTTTTTGGTCAAAGATTATAATAAACAGCTATAATATTAATTTTATAGCCTCATTCCTTCACTCACATAACACTCTACTCTTTACACAGACCTGAATATAAGCTGAGTAATATAAATGAGTGATTGTGTCACAATAATTGAATGTAGAATGTATATAATTTATAGTGAGTGCCTCACACAAAATATCAGCATATAATGCGATGGTAGCACTGAAACAGAGGATATGAAGCCATTATCCTGATCCAAACACATGTGGCGTCCTTCAAACACCCCCAGGTATCTGCTAGCAATCTTATAATTTCCATTATAAACACCAATTTCAAAAGTGACTTGTTAAATAAAAAAATTCAAAAAAGGATAATATATGAATTACTTAAAGACACAAGGTCATATGACCAACTTCGCCTTATCATAGCAA
The DNA here is from genome assembly GCA_028565275.1 of Leiocassis micropogon. Taxonomy (NCBI): domain Eukaryota; kingdom Metazoa; phylum Chordata; class Actinopteri; order Siluriformes; family Bagridae; genus Leiocassis; species Leiocassis micropogon. Next base: position 19,945,069 of record JAOVVA010000021.1, read on the forward strand.
GAGCATAGGTTTATGTACGCATTATGATTTCCATAGAACTGCGCCTGAATCTGTGCTAGACCTGTGGGTTTTATTCTATGCATGAGGAAATAAGACTCATCGTGAATTGTTCCTGCTCAGAAATGACCTCATTAGGCATTTACATGCCTAGTTGAATAGAACAGAAAACAGAAGTGATGGATGCATTTGCTAAATCGTGCAGAGATGTAGATATGTTTAGAGTTTCCAGTCTAGCATTCATAGATTAAAATTTCAGCTTTAATTCTCGGTGTTTATTTTATTTTTTGCATATGCGTGTGCAATTTCTAACTGCTCTCTAAACATTTAGTTTCTTTTTCCAGTAAGTTAGCTACCTCTATTGTGCCTTGAAAAAATATCCAAGGCCTTAAATTATGCCATTCAGGACACACGCAGCAACCCAGAGTATTTTAAACTGGTTCCTATCAAATAGTAACTTAATTACATAAAATGTTACATGTTATCTTATAATAAGGGGTTCTCAAACTTTTTAGCCCAAAGGTCAACATCTGATTTTTATTAAGCTCAAGGGTATGGAATCTCACCTTTACCCGATCATCTAGTTTACCAAGGATGCATTCATAAATTCAACCTGAATCTGAATAAATGGCTAGTTAGACAAATTATGAAAAATTCTGCATCTTCAAAGTATCTGTATTCTGTAATGTGTGAACTAAAGCCACACCAGATAACAGCTTTTCCAGCAGTAAATATTGCTATGACAACCAAATATTATAGATTATGGGGCGATTAAAATATTACAATAAGAAAATAAGATATTATATTTAATTCAATTATTTTTTATTTGTACATTGTCTTAAAGCAGCTTCATAGAAAAAAAAGTCAGAGAAAAACTTAACATTTCATAAAACGATGGCTTTATGAATTGTTCCATAATTAGCATCACATAAAAAGACATGAGGAAGAAACTTTGAGGGGAACCAGACTCAAACGGGAACCTCATTTGGGTGATACCAGAAGAAACCACAAATAAATCCTTTCTATCATTTGAGCTATAAGCTCAAAAGGGCAGTTGTATAACAGGAAATGCATTTCAGTTGCCATTTTAAGCATAACAACTGTTGACTGATGGAGATTTGTATAAAAAAAACTTTTGTGGCAATTTCAGTCCTAAAACTGTTTCGGCAATTGTAGTCATAAGCCACAGCAACAGCAAAAATGTTTGTATCGACTACAGACCAAATCCATCTTCATGGTTGCTGAGCAGAATTCTCCTCAATAGTCGTATGTTGAGCCAATATTATGTTGGCCCACCCTGTGCAGCTATAACAACTTCAACTCTTCTGTGAAGGTTTTCCACAAGGTTTAGGAGTGTGTTTATGGACATTTTTGACCATTCTTCCACAAGCAGACTTTGGACTTTGTTTTGTGCACTGGTGTATGGTCATGTTGGAACAGGAAGGGGCCATCCCAAAAATGTTCCCACAAAGTTGGGAGCATGAAATTATCCAAAATGTCATGTTATGCAGAAGCATTAAGAGCCCAACTCCTGAAAAACACTTTCCAGTGGCGGCAGGCTTTATATCGCTGCAGCCAATGCTTTGCATTGCACTTGATGATGTAAGGCTTGAATGCAGCTGCTCGGCCATGGAAACCCATTCCATGGAGCGCTCTATGCACTGTTCTTGAGATAATCTGAAGGCCACATGTAAGTTTGGAGGTCTGTAGCTATTGACTCTGCAGAAAGTTGGCGACGACCTCTGTGCACTATGCGTCTCACCATCTGCTGACCCCGCTCTGTGATTTGTTGTGGTGTACCACTTTATGGCTGAGTTGCTGTCATTCCCAATCGCTTCGACTTTGTTATAATGCCACTAACTGTTGACTTTGGAATATTTAGTAGCAAGGAAATGTTACGACTGGCATCCTATCACAGTACCACACTGGAATTCACTGAGCTCCTGAGAAGGACCCGTTCTTTCAGAAATGTTTGTAGAAGCGGTCTGCTCAGCAGCAGTGAGTAGTCTCTTTGTGATGGGATCTTCAACCAGAAGTGGACCAGGCAAGTCCAGATAACTCAGAAGTGGGTACTGTAGCTCGACAGAGAGAGGGGGCCGGAGAAAGTGAAGGAGAAACAGAGAGAGAGAGAGAGAGAGAGAGAAAGAGAGAAGCAGGGCTCCTGCAGGCCTAGCTATAAAATGGAGAACCTGGAGGTAACACAGACATGAGGGCACTGTGGGATGTCAGCCCCTGAGACAGTGACTGAGTCCCGAACGCTAATTGGAAGGCTATCCCATAATTATTTGGGTTTGTAAGAAAAAGGTCAGGACGCTATACCGGGTTCCATAAAATAGCCTTCACCTTCCAACTTAAATTGGAAGGGTGGATCATAAGATAGCAGCAGCCCATGCAGGTACTGTGGCCCAAGACCATTCAGTGCTTTATATGTCAACAGTAGTATTCTAAAATTAAAGTGAAATTTTACTGGAAGCCACTGTGATGTGGATAGGATAGGGGTGAAGTGGTCAAATCTTCAGCTTTTTTAAGGACTCTGTCTGCTGCATTCTGGACTAAGTAGAGCTTGTTTGTGCAACTAGTACAACATTCAGACAGGAAGGCATTACAGTAATCCAACCTAGAGAAAACAAAAGCATGAACTATTTTTTCCCCCCTGCATCATGTGTTAAGCGCTATTTCTGAGATGAAAGAGGGCTATCCTAGTAATATTATCTACATGAGCGTGGGATCGACTGGAATCAATAATCACACTAAGGACTTTTATTGCTTTACAAAGTGAAACAGAAAGGCAATCTAGAGTTACTATCAGATTAGAAAGCTTATTCTAGCTGCATGTAGTACCAGTGCTTCTCACTTATCAGAATTTAGTATAAAGAAGTTAATAAGCATCCAGTGTCCAATGTCCTTTACACATTCTTCAACTTTATTAAACTTGTGTCTGGATGAAATATATAACTGGGTGTCATCGGCATAAAATTGAAACTAATACACTGTTCACAAATAAAATTACCCAGAGGTAGTATATATATAGTGTGTGTGTATATATATATATATATATATATATATACACACACTATAGTGAAAAATGTACTGCATTATACATCATATACATTTAGTTCTGGTCAAACAGTTTAATTATTCTGACTGGACAAAAAGCCATGACAAATTCTTGCATAATTATGATTGTGAAAAAATTCATAAAGTATATTAAGTATATTAAAGAAAAAAAGTATATTAAGTATAAGTATATATTATAATAAAAGTATATTAAGCTCAGGATAGGCAGACAATATGATTCACTTACAGTAAACAGTCCACATGTTGCTATGTTAACCATACGTATATTTAAATAAAGTGTAACAACTGATCTGGCTGAGGCAAATTCAATAAGATGTAACTATTTTTACCCGGTCACTCCATATTTCTCATCATCCCGCTGGACTGCTGGTCAATGCTGATTCTGAAATGCACAGCAATACATAACATATTTACCACCATGCTTGTTGACTGCGTTAGTGCATGCGGAGTAACATTGCATTTCAGCTTCATATTACATTAAGTTATTCAATATGCTATCTCTCTGCCTCCACATACCATATGTGCTTCTCTCTCAGTATAGTTTCCAGTGGTGCTTCAAAAACATATTCTCGCCTCAAAACGGCATAAGCCAAATCTTCAACCAAGGCATAATAGCAATTATTTTTTAAATGTTTTATATAATTCAATTTTGCTTTAATTCTATCTATCATTTTTCTGCATCTTGTGAGTACCAAAATGAGTAATATCTCTTTGATATGCTGATAAGACAAATAATTGATTATATAGGAGCTCTGCATGGTCCGAGTATTCCTATTTTATTTTCTCCTACTACTCCTACCCATAATCATGGAATGTGCAGAAATATACAGGACACATATTTTCAAGCTGTAAATGCTTTTGTAAATTATACAAAACATTCCTTTGCTAATTTCCTAGAGTGACAGAGCTAGTACAAATAAAACATCTTAAGAACATTCCACTCCAGGACAAAGCTAAATTTTGTAACATGTTATAAGAAAGCATTTTAAATAATAGAAGCTACTTTTCTGCAAATTGGAAAATATGTATAAAAATTGGCGACATGGTGGCTTAGTGGGTTCGATTCCCACCTCGGGATCTGTGCGCATGGAGTTTGCATGTTCTTCTGTTTCCTCCTACAATCCATGAAGTAATCGGCGCTTACAAATTGCTCATATTGTATGAATATAGTACATCGTGAATGTTGACCGGAGGTCCTACCACGGTCGTAGAACTGGGAATAAACACAGAGGTCACCAGTGGCCTCCACGGTCCCTAGTTGGACTACAGAGGTTCCTAGATGGATGGATGAATTGTATACAAATTAATGGTTGTCACAATTTACGATTATTGCACCTCCTAGTGGACTACTTAAAAATTGGGGCATGTTCTCAGAATATCCTTCATATTAAGCACAAATAAGTGTGAAAATCTAACTTTGAACAATATGCTCCTCTTATCATTTCAGATAGCAGAAAAAAAACATGACACACACTAACTGGCTCAAAATACTTACAAACATTAAACTGAAATGGCCAGTAATTCAATAAAATATAAGCTCTGTAGATTTTGACATCTACAAAAGCACTTTTAAGTTCACAAAGACATCACACCCCGCTAAAAAACTAATTTTCCACAATTCTGACCCCAGTCATCAAAAACCACATAGCATTACTGAATAGTTTTCCGAGTGCCCACAAACCTGGAATAGCAGGTTGTACATCACATTAAAAGATGTAAAGTACACATCAGCTTTTGTTCTCTTCTCAGAGTGACTTTGGCTTTCTGTTAGCAGTCCTGAGCAGTCTTCTCTGTGACTGTCCTCACCTAATACCTTGTTCTCCCTAAAAAAACTAAAAGCATAAATTTTATCACCATATTACATTTGTTGCCTTGTATAAAACTTCAATCAGTGATTCTTATTTATAAACCAACTTTGGTATGCAGTATGCAAAAAATATAATAGAAGATATATGACATTTAATTTTACAATACAGTTAAACCTTGGATTGCGAGCATAATTCGTTCCAGAAGTGTGCTTGTATATCAAAGCAGTCATATATTAAAACGAATTTCCCCACCAGAAATAATAGAAACACAGATAATTTGTTCCACAGCCCAAAAATATTCATATAAAAATAATTAATATGCCCCCGAGTGGCGAGTGGTAAAGTGCTCACCCTATCATCCGGAGGTCGCTGGTTCGATCCCCATTGTTGCTGTAGCCTATCACAGCAGACGGAGATTGACTGAGCTCTCTACAGCCAATCAGGGGTGTCTTTAAGCTCATGCAAGTGGAAGGAGCAGATAGAGCTGTCCTCCGAGTGTGTTATGCCACCCCCAACGGTGCGTGAGCGAGCAGTTCGAAAAGATGTGTTCGGTGGCGTCACATGGTTTGGAGAAAACACATGATAGTCTTCGACCCTCCGGACTAAGTGGTGGGGCCTCAATGTGGGAGCCCCTAGTGACGGGGAGGAATTGGATATGATGAAATTAGGGAGAAAATCAGGGGAAAAAAACAAGGAACCTCTCTAATGACACTTGCTTTTGCTTTACGTGTGCGCAAACCCACGTGGTCACAATGTTATAATAAACAGTACATGCCAGCACGAATGTTGACTACTGTATATGAGTGATGCACACACACTGAGCATGGGAGATGATTACCCACAATCCCACAGCACGCGCGAGAGAAGAACCATCGGCCCATTTGCGCATACGTACTACTCGTATGTCGAGACCTCCCTCGTTTATCAAGTTAAAATTAATTTTAAAATTTTGCTCGTCTCCAAGGTTCCACCATATTTGCATAATTCAACAAACTGCATGATTTTACATTCTATAATAAACTATGTATACAGCAAGTTTGACTGTGTGTGAATGAGAGGAACCCAAGAGGAACGGTGAGGATACAGGGAGCAGAGGTAAAGAAGGTGCAGGACTTTAAG
>JAOVVA010000021.1:19951170-19963710 GCA_028565275.1 Leiocassis micropogon
TTGTTGACAAGTGGGGCTTGAAAATTCGCCCACCCCCTTAAGTGGGGAATGACAGAAAATGTTTGAGAACCACTGGGATAAATGCTTGTAAGCAACTTAAAAAGTTAATGTCCATCTGTGCATTTATTATTGAATGGAAATGTATTTAAACATGTAGTTTCAGTAGTTATTTTAAATAAAGTCACTGATAAAACCTTAGTCATTGATAAGATGTCATTTTCTGTAGGAAATTGTTGCTTAACATTTTTGGATAGAGTCACCTTTGACATGTCTTTGAAACCATCAGCTACAAAGTGTTTTAATGTGTAAATGTAATTTAATTAGATTGCAAAGTATGGTTTTCTTCATTCTTCGGTAAAAAATACTTGAATGTTTGCAGATTGACATAAAAAGAAGGTTCTGGTAGATGTCCCTTTGTTTTTCCTTTATAATATTCCATCATTAAAAAGCCAAAAAAAACATCTTTAGCTTTAATCATGGCACTCAATGTGGTAGCCAATTCAAAATGTGTGAAAATTATTTCTCATGCTACCAGAACAACTTATGGCTGTGTCGGCAGTGACAAAAAAAAATCATGGAAGAGATAACCTGATCATTCAGTACGTTGAGGCCATTAAGTGACTTCATTTTACTTCCACATGACATTACTGAGCCTAGACATGACCAACTGAAGCAACCCCAGATCATAACACTGCCTCCAGAGGCTTGTACAGTGGCTACTATGCATGATGAGTGCATCATTTCATTCACATTTCATTTTCACATGCATAATGGTAGTTGCCATCATTTATTGTGGCTCTCGTGTCTCCCCATCTTTACTTTCCACTGTTCACTAAAACACAGAACACTTGCCAATATTTGACCGTATGCAGTTAAGTACCATGTTACAAGTGATTCGTAAACGTTACTATGTCCAAACTAGTAAGGTTGCAATCGCAAATTTTAATGAAAAGTGACCAGGGTGCTCATTAAGACCCATTTAGATGCCACCAGATTATTGGTAATGAGTGCATGTCCCGGGGCTATGGTGCTAGTCAGCTTCTCTGGTGTCCTCAATCTGATGTTGCTATCCATGGTGCTGAAAGTTTTTAGTTTTTTTTAACAGAAAGTTAATAATGAGGACCTATACAAGAAATGACAAAGCAGCATTATCCAGATATATGAAACACAAAGAGCACACTTTACGCACCTCTCTTTACACAAAACCACACACACTTCTCAGCAACTTCTCCATGAGTCACAACATCTTATTAGGAAGTGAGCCAACTCATCTATTTTAAAAATTGGGTAAAGAGGAGGGGGGATTAGAATGAAAGGGCAGAGTGCCACCCATGCAAATGAAGTGGATGCAGACTAGGTGTGATAAACATATTGCATGCTGTGCGGTTGCAAGAGATAAAGAAAATGTGTTTGGGGGTAAAGATATAAAAATATAAGAACAATAGACAGTAGCATGGAAGATTGATTACCTAACTGAGGATTATACACAGTCACATGGACATCAAAAGTAAGATGATTAATGTTTCTTTTGTCTTTTGAGGGTGCAGATTAAAGAGCTCTCAGGCTTTTCCTTGATTTCTATTAAATCACTTTAGTTGATTTTAATGCAAAATTAAGTAAATCACGCTTACGCCCTATCTAAGAACTTTGGTCAGACACGATCTACATTAATATAGTGATAAGATTATAATATTATAAATTACAAAAAGTGTTGAAACAGCAAACCTAATTCTTTTTTCACTGAAGACATTTAGGTTAGATATCAAGACATTTAGGTTGGATATCATAAGATATATATAACACAAGGCATAAATAGAAGAAATTTCAGCTGTCATTTTCCTGTTTTTACATCTAGACATGTTAAATCACGTAATGCATGGTGCCGGTTTTTTTTTTACCCACACATTTTTAAGATATCAAAAATATTGGAACACGATTGACAGCTGTTTCTTTTTGTCTCAGTGTTTCTTTTAACACTGATTATTTAATAGCTCTGAATGTCTGCTTTTGGTTTAAGCCCTGGGGTTTTTCCTGTGAAGACTGTTTTTGTTATTAAAAAGAATAAAGACAAACAAAAGACCAGACCAGACCAGACAAGAGAGAGCTTTTTAATGTGAGAAAATCAAGTAATCTTGAAGTCATTTTCAGTTAAATTGAATAATGACCTGAATGTACTGAATGACCAGGATGTCACATCAAAGGGTTCTTTTTTCTTTCCTGATGGAGGCATATTCCAGGACTTAAATTGTGAAGCATGAGGAATCATGTTGAACTGGATACCACCCCAAAGCAAAATGTGGTTAAAGGAGATATTAAGGGTGTGGCTTTCCGGACAAACAACATAGATTAAGCAGTAGTGTGTCAGAAAACAAAATATTCACCTTCCTAAAAAGGTGAATTCATCTCTTGGATGTGAAGGAAGAGGATAGATGCTTCTAAGAGCGGTAAGTTTCTCTGAAGCTTTCTCTGACGCTCTGTTCTCAGAAGCTCTGCTACCTGTGCAGTCATGTGAAGTTGTGTAGCTGCACTGAGACCCCGCATGCGCGCCCTCACCACCATCCTGCGGGAGAGAGGCGCGCGCGCGGTGGTGGGCGGAGCCAAGGACGCAGAGTGCGAAGCAGACTGCAGCAGCGCGCGCCGATTGACATTCCCCTCCCTGCACAGATGCACACATCTGTCTTCGTATTACGGATGTATGGCGGGGTGCTCGGTTCAGCCGGTCTTCGTTAAATAAGTCTCGTTTCGTTAGTCGACACTGACACACCCAGAAACGGTGACAGCGCGAGACGAGCCGGTCTGCTGTATAAGGTGTGTGTGTGAGTGAGAGAGAGAGAGAGAGAGAGAGAGAGAGCAGCGTCAGATTCTTCTGTGCCGCCTGGACGTGTGGCCGCTGCGCGTGCGGGCTCCTCGGATCTGAGTCGATGCGGCGGATCATGGACGCCGGTTTCTCCGCTTTCTGTTCGCAGCCACGCCGCCTTCTACATGGATGAGGAAATAGACACCCGCAAAATCAACAGCAGCTTCCTGCGCGATCACAATTATGCAACAGAAGGTAGTCAAAGTTGAGATGATTCCAATCGGTTAGATTGCTTAATTGCAGCCTTGCAAGTCGTCTCGCGCGCCCACAGGCCTGCTCCAGCCTACACAGTGTGTGACAAGAGAGGCAGAATTTCTTGACAGGAGCGAAGTGATGTCGAACAAGTGCAAGGCGTGTTGTAAGGTGTAATTCTTTATTGTCCGAAATAGCTTACATCCAGAATGTTTCCCTCTGCCAAAACAGAAACAGTCAGATTTACACCCTAAGAAGATTGAGAGTAATAACACTGGTGCATAAGAGCTTCAAGTCATTTGCATGTTGTAAATGCAGTAGTTGAGTGTGCTGGAACTAATAGATTGAACTTGAGTCACACGCCCAACTTTGCAGCATGAATACAACATGGTCATTAGAGATCAGAAATGTCATGCTCGGTATCAGATTCAAGTCAACATGGTTCCGATCTAGTGACATTTTTTTTTGTATAAGCTGGGGATGTGATGTGATGTGATGTTTGTGTGTAAGCCATATCAGTGCGACTGTCTTTGTTGGCATGCCTCCACTTGCAACAGAAGCTTACTATAATTTCCATCCTTCATGTTACTATAAATAAAAATGAAACCTTGGATGAATAGGGAGGAAACGCCCTCCCTAAAAATCAATTTACATTGCTTACATCCAGTGACGGACTTAATGGATGAGGAGATGAGTCTTGGCAATTTGTCTGGTTTACTGTAAATGTTGCTGTGTAAGTGGAATCTGTTTCGTACCAATGGAAAAGAAGAGCTGGAAAGTGATGTTCAAATTTAAAAAAGGTATTGCTTGGGCTATTGTATATAAATAAATCAAAGATAGTAAAAGAAGTTAAAGGAAATGAAGTAATTATTAGTAATGAAACATGTAATTAGTAAAAGTGTTTAATTACTGATTAATATATATATATTTTTTATAATGTTATGTGTCAGTATGGCGGCTCAGTGGTTAGTACTTTCAGCCTGTACTTCCAGGTACAGTGGGGGTTTGAACCTTGCCTCTGGTCTGTGGGCTTGGTGGGCTTGGTGGACAGTCCAAAGACAAGCAGTGTAGGTTGATTTATGTTTTTTTTCGTATTGTATAATCGTGAAATTGACCATAGTGCATTTTGTGTTTGTGTATGTGTTTGAGCCGAACAATGGGTTGGCACCCCATTTAGGGTGTTTCCTGACTTGTGCCTTAGGTTACCTGGTACCAGGCCCCTTGTGACCCTACACGCAGTAGGAAACGCGGTATAGATAATGGATGGATGTAATTATGTGCTTAACCACTGCAGTAACGTTAAATGACATAGGCACACCCCAAATATCCCCAGCACTTAACATTCCATATAGCCACCTATTCAGTTCTCTAAAGCATTAAATTATTTTGTAGGGTCTATTTAGGATCACAGTGGAACTTGTTCCACATTTTAGCACAGCTCATTCTAAATAGCCTGGCCTTGCTTCACCCAGTGACCTAGAGACAGGCTTCCCACCTGGGGATTAAAATCTTCCATAATCCTTGCTTTCTGGCTCCTGTCCTCTGCTCAGTCTTGGTTACTTCATTTCTGCAGTCATACAGTAAATTACAAACATGATTTCCTGTCTCTCAATCACAATTGATGCTGCTTCACTACACTGGCATCCAGATTTAATCTTGTGTGTGTATATAATGTGTGTGTCCTCTATGCCAAAAAAGTCACCACTCGGATTTAACTAAGCAAATGCTGTACCTGTTTATTATTTACTGTAGACTAAGGATATTGCTGAAACTACTAAAACTTTGTTAAGTTCTGTAAAATGCCTTATTAAAACTTGGAAGGATAGTGATGAATCATCATCTTCAAGTAAAAGCATTTCCATGCTCACTATGCAAAGAGAACTCAAGGGATTGGAATTAAACCACTGTGTAGCCTTAAGAAAAGCACTTATAAGTGGGCCTAATCAGAAAAAAGGTTTCTATTTGCTAGAAAGCATAAAGAATGGACTGTGGTGCATTGGATGAAGGTCATGTGGTTGGCATTTTTGAGGAAATAGGACTGTGCCAGTCCAAATTTCAACCATAAAGTGAAAATCTCAGCTTGAAAGCACAGAAGAAATGCCAGCATACAGTACATTTAAAGGCTCCAGTGTACTTTCAAAAGCCCTTATGAGCACACTGATAGAAAAGTTCATGTAGTAATGGTGATAATACATCCCAGTGAAAGTCAGAACAATAAATCAATATTTGATGCTTAAAAATATTTCTCTGAGAGTTTTCTAGTAGTAGTATTTTGTTAAACCTTAAAAAGATCTTTTATGACGAATTAGTACTGAATTAGTGGAAGAGGCACACTTGGGCACTAATCTCTAATCTGTGTGAACTTCTTATCCTCGGATTTATCCTTCAGTGCTTCCTGGACACTTGCTGGGAAGTAAATACATGCTTAACCACCAAGTACTGTATCCACCAGGTAGACTGAATTAGTGGAATTATCAGCGAGCTTGTAGAAGTTTTATATGTGTGACATTTAATACATGCTTAGATAAAAAATTGATTAAAAAATAATCTTAACAGCACATCAACACTAAACGCTTGACATTGAGCAAGTGCAATTTCCAGATTAAACTATCTTGGGAGTTGCTCTGCACACTTCTGTCCTCAGCAGGAGCTTTAAATAAGGCTGGGTCTTCAGGGATCGCACACCAGTTCAGAGGGAAGAGGATGACAAAAGAAAACAGACAGAGGGGGCTGGTGGAGGGAATAAATAAAGTGCTCTGAAACGTCGTATTTTTTATGAACCAGGGACCTGGCTGACCTAAAAACATTATGCTTTCCATTTCATGCAAAAACAGAGTAACTGTGCAAAATCGTTATTTCAGCTGTGAAAAGAAAGACCTTTTTACCTTGATCTAAAGCAGCTTGCTACAAATAACAGTGTCTGTGTGCCATGTGGCGCATCATCCCTGATTAAGCTAATGTATGTTGAGGAGTGTGATGCCAGACACTGACTAGCTTTAGAGTAAAAAATGGACTTAACGCCGTGTTTGTAGTTTGCATTTTTATTTTTAGCCGTTGAGCAAATTAATGAGCGTCCCATTGTCTCTGCACAGCATGAGACGCAGCAGAGTTGTTTACCAGAAAGATTGAGTTTACGTTGGCATAACTGTAATGCTAATAAAAGCTATTCTATTAAAATTTGTTTGCATACATGTGCTTGAGCTATGTTTATATAATTTGTGGCTTTAGTCCATTCTGTCATCTCGACTAAATAATTCACTCAGTGATGAATAGTTCATTGTAAATGCACTCTTTGGGATGAAAAGCAGAAGTAATTAAATATATAATTTTAAAAAAGTAATCTGAATTTAATTTACCAATATGATTTCATTTTATGGGTAAAAGAACAATGTAATACCCCATTTATACGTTGAACAACCTATTTTTATAGTGTTTGTTATAGTGAACAGCATAAGTCAAAGCTGATATTTATGCAGTGGTGCATAGACTGATGAAATACAATTGTAGAGTTGAATGCAACGTATTGTGGTGTATAAGAGTGAAAAGGTCTGTATGATATCCAAAAGTGCTTTTATTAGAAATAAAATTTCACTAATGTTTGTCTTGGCTTGAAGTATGTTTCCTCCGTTACTGTGCTGATTATATACTAGACCATGGTTTATGACCTGCAGTCCTGCAGACACATTGACTTGTAATGCTGTGCAAGAACAGTGAAGACTTGTGTGCTTAAATATTCAAAAAATATTTGTTCGTAGTAAACAATTAAAATGCATGATTAAGTACGGCTTAAAATGGTTAAAAGAAAATGCACAAATGTTGTGATGATGTTAATTTGGCAATGGTACGGACATTGGGACGATGTTGGTATTAGGGTGTTTTGGAACGTTAAAATTACTTTGATGAAATGACGTAGAAACAACGTTTTTATTTATTATTATTTATCATTTGGGAGCTAAGATGGATCTTATGTTACTATTTTTGAAAGAAAATGAAACAAAATATATAGGTAACATTACAACACTAAGAGATGCGCAACACGAGGACACACTGGCTGTATGTGGGAAGCTGTTGTGTATGTCCCGAGAATACTAAACCCTGTTACTTAAGGAGCCATGGATGAGAACAGACGTGTGAATGTGATTGTGTGAATGGATGTCCTTGCTTCTCCACGACCTTGTTGGACCAGCCTGAAGATGCTGAGTATCTCACCATTCAGCATGTACACTGTATGACACAGCTATTCCTTCTGTTTCATATTTTGGGGTCTGCCCCTGTTGCAGGTTCCATAAAAGACATCAGCAGAGTGATTAATTAAATGCAAAAAGAAACCAACCATTTCACGCTACAAAGACTGCATTCGAGCCTGTAACTCAGATAACTACTGAACAAAGTGGTATAGAGAAAGAATGAGTGGGGAAAAAATACTCAGGTTATACTGAGTACAATGAAAGTACACTGAATCCCTTTTTTCAGTGGAATATAGTAACACTTATACTGCTCACTGTCATGGGAGGCCTGGAGCCAACTCGGGGACTTGCGAGACAGTGGTGCCAGTCTATTGCAGGGCACACAAGCACCCACTCACTCACACACTACGGGCAGTTTGGAAACTTTGGACTATGGGAGGAAACTGGAGTACATGGAGGAAACCCACCAAGTTCAGGGAGAACATGCAAGACACACAGACCCGAGACAGGAATCAAACCCTCCATCATGGAGATGCAAGGCCACAGTGCTCCACTATGCCGCCGTGCTGTCTATAACTACAGATTCTATATCTATAGGATCACAGGCCTTTCCCATGAAATGTAGGGGACAATCACACACTCTCAATCACACATTATAGGCAGTTAAAAAATGCCAGTCAGGCTACATCGTCCACGAGTGTGTGAGGAGGTTCTCAAAATGTATGACAGCAGATCAATCCCTGCTATCTGATTTCACCCAAATGAGGATGGGTTCCCCTTTGAGTCAGGTTCCTCTCAAGGTTTCTTCCAATCGCCATGTCAGGGAGTTTTTCCTTGCCACCGTCGCCCTCGGCTCGCTCATCAGGAACTGGTCATTTTGATTTATGCACATTTTCTCACACATTTCATACTCATTTCCCAATTTTTTTTTTTATTCTGTAAAGGTGCTTTGCGACAATGACTACTGTTTAAAGCGTTATATAAACACAATTGAATTGAATTTAAAAATACAGGGAGAATATGCAAAATCCACATACCGTACAGACCGGAGCTGAGGTTTGAGACCCTGACTAGAGATGTTCCGATACCATTTTTCCCCTCCCGATACCGATTCCGATACTTGGGCTCAGGGTATCAGCCGATACCGAGTACTGATCCGATACCTGGGTGTGTATTAAGTTTGTTGTGTTAAAGTTGCTAATACTTGTGCCACCCCTTGAAATTGCAGCTTGACATATAATACATGTCGCTGTTTTACTGGCTGGTTGATCAAGCCTGAAATACTGCCAAACAGCGGACATACTTCTTGCACGTTTGTACTTCTTCACTGTAACGGTGAAGCACACTGAACCACAGTAACCGTGGTTGCTTGTGGCAACACGACACAACTTCTTGTGCTTGCATTCTGAGCAGCGAAGAAGAATTGATTTCCAATTTGTAGCGTTAAGCAAAGCTAGCGGGCATAACTAGGTTATGTTTAGGAAAATGGTATCAGATCGGTTCGTGGACTCAAATACTCGCCGATACCGATGCCAGATCTTTTTTTGTGCAGCATTTCGTTTGCATCGGAACAACCCTAACCCTGACAGTATGAGGCAACAGTGGTGATGGTGAACCCCTTTTAAAACATGCTTACTTAAAATATTTAATACAAGATTTGAAATATTAAAGTTGTTTTACCTGCTCTGATTCACCAAAACTGAGAAACACTGATAGAGGGGGTAAGCTGTGGAACAACACTTCTCTTGCTATTACAGCTGACATTGTAGTCAAATATTCAAATTAGTTTCCTGGCAAGGGAAACATCAGTGCCTTGCAGATATAGATCCTGATTACAGTGGTTAAATATAGCCATCCTAATCATTTTCTAGGTTCAGGTCTATACACTCCTAACACTTAACACAAACCCACATGGAATGCACAGGAGGCTAGAGCTTGTGTGCTAAGCTCCTTTGGTCCAGGGCTTACTTGTTTATTTTAAAGAGTAAGTAAATCCAATGTAATCCATATAATTAGGTCTAATGTTTATCTTACTTTAATCATAGAGGCCCAGATATTACATACCGTGACGTATTGCTGATGCTGTTGCAGTAGCAAATAAGAGCTTAAAGAAGTTATTTGGTTTGAAGCTTTTTAGTTAGACTGTGTCCTATAATATAATGCAACACATTCTAGGAGCTGTGCATTTTTAAATGGATTACTCTACATAGCTATTATCTGCTTGAATGGTTCTTATGAGCTCATTAGTATGAAGGCTTTTTATGGCTTGGTGGTGGCTGACGCTGAGGAATCAGGTTCTGGACCATTAATGGAAAATACATTTGTTTTAATGACGGACATTATACTTCCATTATCCCTTATATTTCTAAAGACTTAATGTGGAAAAGTTTCCTCACATCACAGTAATGTCATTTCTTACATAAGAAACACTGGAAGTGTGAATGAAGACATGCATATTCCACACCACAAGTTTGTCACAGTATTGCAGAAAATGTGTAC
The DNA here is from genome assembly GCA_028565275.1 of Leiocassis micropogon. Classification (NCBI taxonomy): domain Eukaryota; kingdom Metazoa; phylum Chordata; class Actinopteri; order Siluriformes; family Bagridae; genus Leiocassis; species Leiocassis micropogon. Next base: position 19,960,906 of record JAOVVA010000021.1, read on the forward strand.
GCTCAATATCATGGAAAACATGAATATAACTATATTTGTAAATAATTTATGAAACTTACTTACATGAAAATGTTAGATCACAGCAGTCCTTTGATTTAGCAGCCAAATTTGGCCATATATAATTTATCATCACTCATATCTAGCCTGGATATAGACCCTTTATAGACACAGGACCATTACCATTACCAACATCAGTAGACAATAGGATTTTCATTGATTATTATTAAGATTGATTAAAATTGTATTCCTTCTAATAAATAAAAAAATATATATATCTTTTCAAAATCAGATCTATTACTTTGCTGGTGCTAAGAATAAGATGCAAAGGCAAGGGATTCTAGCTAGATATGTTACTGTTGGTGTTATCACTTTGCAACACATCCTATAAAACCCAAAGCTTCCCCGAGAGTCTAGATCATCAAAGTCAAAGCAACCCAACCACTCCATTCCACTTGACTGAGATAGGAGATTGGAATGATTGTCCCGTGGTGTGACTCTCGTGGTGAACAGCACTAGATGCTGCTTCAGGCTTGGTGTGGCTTGGTGTGTCACCATCACAAATTTCTCTGTGAATCAGAGAAATTTGTGATGGTGACATCTGGAAAACACCTGTGTTTCTCATTAGCACACTATCCCAGCGCCTTTTTCCTCTGGTGTATGGATGAAATAAAGACACAGTAGAGATGGAGAGATTAGCAGGTGGACACAGATGTTGGTGTTATTGAGATGAATACTGCCAGTGTATAGGGAGCTGTAGACAGACTACTGATGCTGGCCCAGAAATCTGCAACTCCTGGAGTCATGCAGGTTTATTAATGTTCACCATATGCCACATTTGTTCTTCCTTGATGTTCATATCAGTTCACTTCAGACTCTTAATACAAACTGCTTATGAGACTAAGAGCGAAATCTATTTGATCTAAAATATAAAAACTAAAAAAAAATTCATATGTAATGTCTAGTTTGGAACTTATCACATTATATGCAGTAGTGTCAGCATCACTTTATGCAAAATGTTCTAGAGTTATTAGGGCTGGCAAGCTATCAAAATATCTCATCATGATTAATCGCGTTATTTGGTGCAATCAGTCACAGATAATCGCATTTTTATTTGCCTAAAACGAATGCCAAGTATCGCCAAATTCACATTAGCTTGCAGGATTCAGTAAAGCATATCGAGATTATCCTACAAAAGTACAAGATGTTAGTCTAAAAACATTCTTAACCTTAGCAATATTAAGTAAAAAGTCAACTAGTCATTGTATGTGAAGTAGATTTTTATGATGTCTACTCTTTCTCCTTGATAGATTATAGACACCATCCAGCAAAAGCCCTAACATCGGATTAGTGTAGTAATACACTTGTAAGATCATTGCAATGATGGGACCACATTGTTTTTAAAGTTAGAATGACTCACTCATCGTCCTGTTATACTGGGTAGTGAGGGGCCTGGAGACTATCCCAGGAGACTCGGGGCACGAGGCTGGGTAAACCCTGGACAAGGTGCCAATCCATTGCATGGCACACACACACACACACACACACACACACAACCAATTGGCCTAACCTGCATGTTAAAGGAAACCCACCATGTGTGGGGAGATCATGCAGACATGCACTCAGACCCCGAGGCGGGAATCGAACCCGGAACCTGGAATCGAACCCCGAAGGAGACAGTGCTAACCACTAAGCCACCGTGCCACCATTTAGAATGACTTTAATACAATAATTCAAATAATGTTGAATAAATAACCCAACCTCAAAACAAGGAAACTTTAACCTTCATTTGGAGCATTTATGGCAATTAGCATCCACACAACGCACAACTTCCGAACACATCCATGGTCCCTTAAGTTTGTAACAGGATTGGGACAGCCGCAACAGCTTCCTGCATGCAGTGTGTTTATCTCATGTCATACGTACAGTTGTAACGTTCTTTCTCAGTTTTATTTATTCAACTAATCCTTTTTGGTTGGATTTTTCAGAGACACATTTTCACATCCGGATTAGTTTAAATCACTTACAGTATAGTTTTGGTTTTAAACTTCATTTCTATTTTTTGTGTCCCTTTGAAATATCTGCACAGCAAATGGTTAAAAGGTTTCTAAAATATTATTTAATTTGATTAAAAACAACACTTTAACTTACTTAGTATAGTAGCCTAGACAAAATGTTTTTTTTTTCTCTCTTTTTATATGGGATTGATTCGATTTCTCTCTTCCTGTCGGGGCAGTGGGTTATTTATGTTAAGTACTGTAGCTCTCCAGAGAACTGCAGTGGAATGTAGAGTGCAGCTACAGTATCCGAGTTCAGCATCCGAGCTCAACCCCCTCTATTCACTGGAATCCCTTCTTTCAGCATCTATTTGATGGGGTTCTGGAAGGAACAATAGAAAGATAATGCCACAGAGAATTCACTCTATGCAGGGGAAAGGCCTCAGACAGAAATATTGAAGAACAGGGAATGCATACTGTATATAAAACTGTATGTATTTGGTCTGTTGGTTTTGTAATTCCGCAAGTTTTCTAAATGTATGTTTGTTTTATAGTTACTGCAATAAATTTCTCTTAAATATGGTAGAGCCTGAAACCATGTCTGTCCTTGAACCAGTGACACCCAAAGGAGTGTTCAGCAGGTGGTGTAACGTTACATTTGAGTGAAGTCATGTCAATGCTTATTTACATAAAAAGAGATTCTAGTATGCCTCCGAGTGGTGCAGTGGTAAAGCGCTCGCCCTATCATCCGCGGAGCGCTGGTTCGAACCCCGGGTGATGCTGTTTTCCTCTCACAGCCGGAGGCACAGAG
>JAOVVA010000021.1:19979690-19989691 GCA_028565275.1 Leiocassis micropogon
ATATAAAACAAAGTAATGTATATTCTCTTCATACTTCTCTTCATTCTTCTCGTCTCCATCTATACACTCTGTAAGGTGCCAGTGTTGAGGCCCATGGACCTGATGGTGGAGGCTACACCTCGGCGAGTGTTCTCCAACGCACACACCTATCACATCAACTCTATTTCAGTAAACAATGACAACGAAACATATATATCAACAGATGATCTTAGAATCAACCTGTGGAACCTGGAAATCACCAACAGAAGTTTCAGTATCCTTTACTCATGTCTATCTTGCACTATGACTTTTTTTAATTAAGTTTCACCACCTATAGTGTACATTTCCCATCATGGGTTTACCCCATAGTACTGCACAAACCCATTAACCTTTCACTAATGTGGACCCAAGGGTCATTACGAGTCAGTTTACAGGCATGTCTGTCCATTGGTCAGTATTGATCAGCAGGATAAAGAGTCTGAGATGAGAGCCGTGAGCCTGAATGCATGACTTAAGAGACACAGAGCCCATTTTGAGCCTTTTAATGCCATATCTCTAACAATATTGGTCAGGATGAAGTCAGTGAACTTTTGATCCTACACCACACCATGGCGCATAACCTGTCACTGCTAAGATAAAGCTGCTTTTAGGATTATAGCAGATGTGCATCAGCAATCCTGTTGGTTTTGTCATTGAAGGAGATGCTTACTGTATAGCTGTGGACATCTAGATCCCCTGCCATCCTGACCAGGTTGAAACAGTTACTGAAGATAGATAACTAGATGGGTGTGCAGCTGGGTTGATGGATGGATGAATAGCAGTTGACTTAGAGTCTCGCTAATAATGACTAAAATATTTTGGAGCAATACGTTTAAGCTTAAAAGGTGGTACCAACTTTCTAAATAAAGCTCTGTTTTATGGTACTGTTCCTTCATCCTAACTCTTCAGACATCGTAGATATAAAACCAACCAACATGGAAGAGCTCACTGAAGTGATCACTGCAGCAGAGTTCCATCCCAACCAGTGCAACACCTTTATCTATAGCAGTAGCAAGGGATCCATACGACTGTGTGACATGAGGGCAGCTGCACTCTGTGACAACCACTGCAAATGTACGTTTATTCCCTTTATACAACGAAAGTAGAAACTGTGCACACACTCATACATGCCTCATTAATATTGTTAATTTTTCACCCTTTAGTCTTTGAGGAACCAGAGGACCCCAGTAATCGTTCCTTCTTCTCTGAGATTATTTCCTCCATCTCTGATGTGAAGTTCAGCCACAGTGGTCGTTATCTAATGACCCGTGACTACCTTACAGTTAAAGTTTGGGATCTTAACATGGAGAACAAACCTCTGGAGACCTACCAGGTACTGTGGTGCTTTTATTTATTTTTTGCTCAGGAGACTTCAAAACTATCACAGCATTGATTCTAAGATCAGCCCATAATAATTGGGCAATCAAATGTGTAAAAATGATGTTGCAATGCGTAGGTGAGTTTAATAAACTTCCCAAAAATTGTGCTAATGAACAGTATAAGAAACCAAAGATTGACACCTAGATTGATCAGCCATGACATTAAAACCATTGATGTTTAAAGTGAATATTATGGATTATCTCCTTACAGTGGCACCTGTCTGTCAAAGGGTGTCATGTATTGGGGCAAGTTAACAGTCGGAAGTTGGTACTGTATGCTGGAAGCAAGAAAAATGGGGAAAGTAGATAACTTTGTCAGAGCTTCTGCAAACTGTCAGGTCTTGTGGGATGTTCCCCGTCTGTATTGGTACCTAGGAATGAAAACCTGTGAATTGTTAATAGGGTCAATGTTAAATTATGGGCGTGGGGAGTTTAGATTGCTGAAAATGTTAATGCTGGCTATGGTAAAAAGAAATCACATCATACTCTCCCGCAGCTTGCTGCATATTCAATTCAGTTTTATTTGCATATCGTTTTTAACATTTGTCATTGTGGCAAAGCATTTATGGAGATTTGTATGAAATGTGAAAATTGTGTATGAATCAAAATAATTAGATGAGCAAGCCAATGGCGACAGTAGCAAGGAAAAACTCCCTGAGGTGGCATCTCGTACACATCATGTGGACAACTTTGTGTGCATCGTTCACCTGTGGAAGAGATGCCACCAGGATGCATTGTGGGAAGAAGGCATGCCAGCAGAAGCAGTGTGATTCTGTTCGCAATGTTCTGCTGGGAAACCTGACTGAGCATTTGAGGGATGTTCTGAACAAACATGTCAGATCCATGGAGGCCCCTCCAAATACAGGATCCATCGTTGGTGCCAGATGCAGAGCACACGTTTAGTGGTCTTGTGGAGTCCAGGTCTTAAAGGAAGCTGTGTCACAGCTGTTTTTCTGGCACAAGGGGGACCTACACAATATTAGACAGGTGGTTTTAATATTATGGCTGATCAGTGTGTACATATTCAGTTCAATTCAATTTGATTTGTATATCGCTTTTAACAGTTGTCATTGTTGCAAAGCAGATTTACACAATCAATAGAAATATAATATCCAGTCGAAATTAATGGAATGGCAAGGCAGATTCTTTTGGTTTGCTTTACACCAAAGATATTTAAGAAGAAGTAACATTCATTTGTTCTGTATAGATTACAGTACAGTGCAATCCTGAGTGCAGGGTGCTGGGGCTTGAACCTCTAACCTTCTGACCAGTAGCCCAAAGACTTAACTGCCTGGTTTGGATCTGAGATTAAAACAAAACCAACACAAACACACCCTTCAGTGAGCTGGGTTTTTACGTTTCTGTTTATTTAGACTTAATCTATTCATTGTTGTCCCTCTTTCACAGGTCCATGACTACCTGAGAAGTAAACTGTGCTCCCTCTATGAGAATGACTGTATCTTTGACAAGTTCGAATGTGTGTGGAATGGAACAGACAGGTATTTCTACAGGATTTTATATTATGAAGTGATGAAATGGTTCTGTTCAGGTGTGTTTATGACTGACATCTACTGTGAATCTGATACAAGTGTTAGGGCTGTCATACAAGTAGGAGAGGATATGTTCATTTAGTGTATGGTCCTCCACAGTCTCTTTAGATTAGATTTACAGCTAAATAACCAATGAAATAACATTTTAAACCATAGTGTGGATATTTGGGGTCCTATTTTGAACAAATCATTCCTATCATACCTTTCGTAAGCAAAAGATTGTTTCACAGAAAAGTGAATGAAACCAAAACCTCTCTGAGGCCCTCTAGTGGCTGGATGCAGTACAATATTTAACCCGCCCATTATCATGGTAGTGAAGGGAAAACAAGCAAAGATTTCATTTTAATCTTCTCAGAAACACTTTTCTGTCGTTTATACACATTCAGTTGACCTTGACATATAACTTACTCCCAATAGTTTACTATTCTTAAAAATAATTGCTATGCTTACTGAAGATTAGAGATAATGCTGAGACATGTCTCTAGGTTGGCGTCAATGCCCATGCAAATTTGAATGATTAAAAATGGCCTTTGAAAGTAAGGTCTACAGCGCTCCCCGAAATTGTTCACCCCTACTGATTATTCCTCATTGGTTAGTACTGTCGCCTTGCACCTCCAGGGTCCGGGTTCGATTCCCAGACATGTTCAATTCCTGCCTCTGTGTGGATGGAGTTTGCATGTTCTCCCCGTGCTTGGTGGGTTCCCTCTGGGTACTCATGCAGATTAGTCTAATTGACATTCACAAATTGACCGTAGTGTCAGCATGTACAGTGTGTGTTTGTGTGTGTGCGTGTGCGTGTGTGTGTGTGTGTGTGTGTGTGTGTGTGTGTGTGTGTGTGCACCCTATCCTGGGGGTACCCTGTCTCGTGCCCCAAGTCTCCTGGGATCCTGGGCCCCCCGCAACCCTGTACACAGGATAAACCGGTTTAGACGGTGAAAGAGTGAGAATGGAATTTTATTTTTGTTCTAAAAATTAAAGTAAATAAACTGTTTAGATGTGCTCGGAATTTTTTTTTTTTTTATAAAAAAAAATTTATTTAAATAAAGGACAAGGATTCACCATACCCCCATACCATTTACAAAGAATTGTATTTTTTAATACATTAAACGAAATGAACCATCCCATTTGTTATTCAAAGGCTATCTTCCTGGTAATTTGTCCCGCAAACCTTTTCAAACTTTCTATAATCTAGAAACGAAAGTAAGTCTTACTTCTATCCTTTTATCCTGGTTATGGTTGTGGTTGTTCTGGGGACTATACCAGGAACCGTGAAGGCAAGAAGACCCTTTGGATGCAATTTGAGCACCAGACACACCCACTCATAAACAATAAGGTTTATTGTAGAAAGTCTCATTGACGTATCGGACATCAAAACAGGATCTTCATAAATAGCAATTGTTTGCTCCAACAAATAATTTACGAATCACATTGTTTGTATCCAGCTTGATAAACAAGGCCTGATATATAGCTAATCATTGTAAAATGAAAGTTAAATTGCTAGTCACTTAAACCACCATCTTTGTTGTAAATCAATCCAATTGTTTCTCCCTCAGTGTCCTGATGACCGGATCCTACAATAACTTCTTCCGCATGTTCGATCGTAACACCAAGCGTGATGTCACACTGGAGGCATCCAGGGAAAACAGCAAACCTCGAGCCATCCTTAAGCCAAGGAAGGTGTGTGTGGGCGGCAAGCGGCGCAAGGACGAGATCAGCGTCGACAGCCTGGACTTCAGTAAGAAGATTCTTCACACAGCCTGGCATCCGTCAGAGAATATTATCGCTGTGGCTGCCACCAACAACCTGTACATTTTCCAGGACAAAGTCAACTAGCATGTAGCACTCAAGTTCTCCATCACAGAGAAAATCTGAACCCGGAGGAAATCGACAGATCTGCTGCTTCTGGCTTTTGATTGGAAGGAAAGACTTCTGGTTGGGCGAATAGTACACACTGCACTGAATTATACGAGCTGTTCATTTCAGGCTGATGGAATGCAAAGATGGCTATTGCCTGCTCCATGTTTAGTTTTTTTCTCTTCCATTGCTCCCCCGCGCTGTAGTTTAATACGGACAGCAATAAAATAAAAAGATATTTAATTTTGCTGTAAAATCAGCACTGATCACGTGCAGACATGGTATAGTGTTAACAGGCTGCGGTTACCTTTTTCCCACAACTTTTCAACTATTTATTCACCATTTGACTCCATGGTGGCTAATCTATAATTTTGACACAGGACTACAGCTCGGATAGTCCGGCATTGGTTTAAGATGGAATATAAAAAGATCCTACTGTATGTAGCAATTTACTGCTTTTGTTCTAATTTTCTAAATAAACTCAAAAAATGATAATAAAAAGTATGAGGAAGCCATTTTTTTCTTTTCTGGTGTCATGTCTTCTTACCCATTCATGTATGCATTCAAAAACAGTTTTGTAAAAACTTGAGGGTGCATTAATTTACAGAAACCGCAACGCCATAGACAAACCACTTTAAAAAACATGAAACTTGCACCATTTACAAAGTCATCCATAATTAATGAAAATGAACACTACACTGGCTTACACACCTCTGTCCCTGATGTTGTAGTGGTATCTGACCGACAACACATATTCTCGCTCATAAAGAGACAAGAATTCTGTACCATTATGTCTGCGTCTATAAACCTGCTTGCTTTTCTATGCTTCAAGTCCAAATATCAGAGATTAAGGAGAACATTTAAGATGTTCTAGCCAAAACATGGTTTGACTAAATACATGCATTAATAAAAGCCTCCACACTTTTTACAGGTAACTTTTTTTTTTTTTTTTTGCTCTTTCGCCATAAGAACATTAGTGAGATCTGTTGCATATGTCAGGTGAGGAGACCTGGCATGCAGTCATTCAAAAGGTGTTTACTGGGGTTGAGGTCAGGGTTAGTACTGTATAACTGGCCTGTCAATTTGCAAAGGGAAAATTCCTATTTTAGAAACCAAAGCTGAAGAAATTCCTATTAGAAAGAAAAGCTGAAGAGCAGTTCACCTCAGGTTTTAATAGTATGTAAAAGTATTTATGACCACATTAGTTGCAAACGCAGTGGCTAGAATATACGAGTTAAACTTTTTGAATTAGATTACCAAAAAAACACCTTTGAGTCACATGATCAGGTTGACTTGTCACATGATCAGGTTGACTTGATCCGCCATGCCAACTTCGATCAAAGGATGCAGGATGTTTGTCAATACCGCATATTATATATATATATTATATATATAAAAAACATGATATACATATGTAAATATTTGACTGTCTGTAAGATCCAGTATATACAGAATAAATCCCCTATGTCGTCCCTCGTCTTAAACCATGTCATTTCCCCCATTTCTCCCCTCACCTCTGCACCACATGCAACTTCATCCATACATTAACTTATTTTAACATGATGGATTAGTGAAGAACTGCTAGTAAGCAAATATTTTCCTAACTATGGAAAAATACAACATATATATTGAAATGACTACATTTTACCAACATTTTACATATTAATTGATAATGTATTTTAAGTAATGAGTATGTTGAGCTTGTGTTTGATTCATCATCTTAAACCACACCATAGCAATATAATAGTATATAGTAATATTCTTGTTACGGTGCATCTAGGCAATAGTATTTAAGCACCAGTTGCAAAGCATCGGTTTAATATGAAATCAAAAAAATATTCTATCAAGCAATTTACTGCTTTTTTTTCTGAATAAGAAAACAAAAATACGAAGCCATTTTTCTTTTGTAGTGTCACAGCTTCTTAGGTATACTTGAGAAACATTTACATAATATGAAATAAATTAATGTAAAAATGAATAAATTAATGTAAAAAAGCCTGATGTTTATTTCCAGTCACCGCTTACAGAAGCAGCACCATGTCAGACAAACCACTTAAAGAAATATGAAACTACTTACAGAGTCATTAATAATTACTGAAAATTAACCCGGCACTGGCTCGCACACTTCTGTCCCTGCTGTTGGAGCAGTGTCTGACTAATAATACCTATTCTGGCTCATGAAGAGACGGCTGCTGTACCAATCATGGCTACATCTACAGACCATGTTCAATGTTATTAAGCATGCGAGGTTTTTATTTGCTTTTCCTAAACAGTGTGCAGAAGTAAGAATTTATTAATCCTCCATGGTTATATGACAATGAGGATGTTATCACAAATAAAAGTACTGATAATTACAACAGCCCTATTGCTGTTTTGAAAAGATCACAAAAGAAGTTTTTCCAAATAATTCTACAGAATGCACTTTGAAAACACTGAATGGGTCACAATTAATTCAAAAAAGGAATTTGTCATATCTGCTGCATGAACAGATCATTTTCATAAAATATACACATTTTAAAACCAAATGTAAAATGTACAGTTCAAATTACATATGAGCCCTTCTTTAAGATGACTAACAACGCTCAGCCATTGAACTTATACATCAATGTACAGTTTGCTGCCTGTATTTCATGTCAGCTGCTGTTTTATGGTATACTGCTTGCCTCCCTCATAGAACTTTCTTTGAAGGATGTGCAACTGGTTCTCAATAGGAGGTCAGGAGATGTTGGGTCCATCATGATTTTTTTTTTCTTTTATGCCCATAGCAACAAAGGCGTCATTGGTGTGTTTTGCAGGATGAGATTCGTAATGTGCAGCATGAAAATAATTTTATTTCAGAAGTCACAGTCATTTTTATATAATGTCATGTGATTTAGGAATTCCACATATCTTTCAGAGGTCATTTTGATACCCTTGGGCACCTTTAAAAGGAACTACAATAAAACTTCCTAATATTCCCGACCCATATATCACCACTTCTTCACCTCTTGTCGGAACAGGAAGGCCATTCAGAACATCTGAATGTTGGAAAATCAACCATCCAGAACTCAATTCATCTGCACCCTCCAGTATAGCATAGCATTCATTAGAGTAAAAGTGTTAACTCTTCTCACTCACACATCTCTTGACAGTTTGATAATCTCTACTTATTTTTTGTGAAATATCAGTTTTCATTCCTTTTGATACCAATGATAAAACAAACACAGTCTTTGAAAAACTAAAACCTAAATGTTTATTTCACTGAAATCTTACTGTCACTTGTATAATAATTTGGAACACTGTATAAACTGACTTGCTTTTCCCCGCTTCAAAGCCAAAAATCAGACATTAAGCAGACGATTTAATGTGTGCTAGCCAGTACCCTACCAGCCAGTAGATGGACATTGTTTGACTAAATACACGCATGTTCTGGGTAATCACTGTTCTCAGTGCAGATCAATTCTGCGTGTTCAGTTTTCAGAGCTCCGGCTTTCATCACTTGGTAGAGCGTCTTGTTGGCTCTGACGCTGTTGGGGGAGGTGGGGGTCCTCGACGGTCCAGATCCTCGATATAGAACATGGTGAGCTTTCGCCGCTCCTCAGGGACACAATCAAGGACCAGATAACGTTTGTCATTCTGTAAGACCTTCTCAATGTCCTTCAAGTGCTGGTCTGACTCCTGGATCAGTCTTCGGGATCTAAGCAAGAAAGCACAAAGGGATTAATTCACTATTTATTTCTCCACAGCTTTAAAATCTTTTTTTTTTTAAATGTGTGGCTTTAAAGTAACGATAATAGTGCCTGGTTGTTTAAGGAAAACAGATGTGTAATAAAAATAATTTACTTTTGCCTCCAATATATCATGAAGACCATGGAATGGTTCATTATTGTAAGATTTGTCATGAAGTTGTTATATGGAAAAATGGAGACTTCCAAAATTAAAATGTCAAAAGCTTACAGAGGTCAATGTCAGTGTAGGTTTTTCTTTTGTAGGTTATTTATTTTAAAGGATATCCAAAATCAGTTTTATTTTTGTAGATAGATCTCCAAAAGACATGCTTAAAGACAGACAGAAGAACAGGAGAAAAATCAGTTCGGTTTGTAAGCTGTACTGTGAAAATGTCTGCAAATCTCCTGCAGCATAATCAGAAGGCGATCTGTAAATGCAATTTTCTCCCTTTTCACTTTTGGGGTAATTAGACTGCAAAATCCCTGCACTGTACTTCAAAATCAGATAAAAGACATAATTCAGTTCAGGAAAACCTATAGTGTTTAGAACTCCATATACTGAACAATGAGAGAATGCAAAGCACATTATGTTTGTAGTCTCGACTTAAAAATGAAGAATACGAATAAAAGGTCCTTTACCTATATGTAATGAACTTTGTCTCTTTTAGAAGCGTTCTGAAGTCAGCCTTGGCTGTGATGTATTTGTCCTTTATGTAGTCTTCAAATTCCCTCTGTCTTTTCTAAAAGTAAAGAAAAACTCGAAGTTAGCATTGCCTTTTTCACATTAAGAACCCTTTTACAAAATGCTGATGAATAAGAATAACACTCACTCTGTCACTGCTGGAGAACTTGATGCACCGAGGATCGTCTTTAATGACCTTTTTTACCTCCTTCCATGTGGTGGTCAGTGTGATCTGCAACACAAGGAAAATGGCCTATCAATTTCACCAACACTTCAGAACTTGCACAGCACCTTCAGGCCAATTTTTTTGCGTTTTACTGAATAACGCACCCATGCATTCGTTGGATAAAAGCAACAATAAGCAGGCGCATATGCCACTCACCATGGTGGTCTCATCCAACAGCTGCCTGAACTGCTCTTTCTTTCTTTTAGTCAGTACTTCCACATGTTCTTCAAACAACTTCTCCTTCTCATGGCGCTCCAAAAGGGCAGCAGATTCCCAGCGGTGATCTTTGCGTAGAATGCGCCTTGTATCAGACCAGGAGACATCAGTCGACTTCACCTATTCATGAGAACACGTACAGTATATGGTCAGAATAGAGACAATAAGAGGTGCTGTGAAAGAGAAGCAAGCACATACAGGTACAGTGTGTTATGTGGGAGGACATACAGAGCTTAAATGACCCACTACTAAAATAGAATAGTTATTGTATGAAAGTAAAAGACAAAAGAAAAGTTAATTCGAACTGAAGAGCATATATTCTGCATCAAGCCAAAAATATTACAATTAGAATTTTATTCAATCATACTG
>JAOVVA010000021.1:19998352-20022490 GCA_028565275.1 Leiocassis micropogon
TAATAAACAGAATGAGTAGCTCACCTCTCATATCTTCCAGTCTGAGTCGTTCGTTCTTTTGAATCTATTGCACTGCAAAGCATCTATGGGAGTCACGTGGCAAAAGAAGGAACAACTCGGAGTAGAAGAGTCATTGAGAAAGAATCGCTCATTTCTGTTTCCTGTTCATAACGTAAGAGGTTTCGCGATGATTTGAACATGCGCGCCCAGTAGAAAATGAACGAACCACTCTCCGAGACTACTCGTGACTCGAGTCACGTTAAAGATTCGTTCAAAAAGAACGAATCGTTCATGAACGACCCATCACTAATACACACTCACACACTCATTCACATTCTTCGTCCAATTTGGGAACACCAATTAGCCTAATCTGCATGTCTTTATCCTGTGCGAGGAAACCGGAGTATCCGGAGGAAACCCACCCAGCATGGGGAGAACATGCAAACTCCAAGCACACAGAGGGGGACTCAAACCTGGCCGGGAATCGAACCTGGACCCTGCAGGTGCAAGGCGACAGGGCTAACTACTAAGCCACTGTGCCACCATATATAGTATATAGTAAAGTATGAAGGGATTATTGAATTAATGTTTAAATATTCGTTCACCTCTACTATCTTGCTGGCAGCTTGTTAAGAAACCTACTCTATACAGAGGGGATCAAAAAATATATACACACTTTAACAGTTATGTTGTCTATGCCCTTTTTTAATACTCAAATGGAATTATGGCAGCAATGTGTGGTGTTATAATTCCTCAAAAGATGTCAGTAGTAGCACCGTTAGCTGGCATCATTGAGAGCCAAAGGAAATGCCAGGGGTACGCTTTACTTTTGAGCAAAGCAAGATCGTTCTGAAGTGGAACCTGTAAATCTGTACACTGTACATTTCTACACTTGCTGCACTCTGGACAGTCTAGTCGATGTTATTCACGCAGCAGTTCAAAAGGGTCTGGATGCTAATGGTGAGTGCTTCAAGCACCTATTGTGATTGCATAATTCAAACATGACTTACAGCTACCCTTTGATGTTTATATAAATTTAGTAATAATATTGTTATGCATATATTTTACATGTTGAAGTGTGTATACATTTTTTAGGCCTCCTTTGTATTGTGTATCTTCAAGAAATGTCTTGAAATGATCAATTACACTATGATATTTTCGTCCTCCACTTGCAGAGTTGTTGATCTACAGTACTGTGCAAAAGTCTTAGCACCCTGTGTTTTTAGTGCACACTTTGTGATAGTTTTTTTTTCTTCTATCTAGTCAATACAAAAACATGTCTGATTTTCGAACATCAGTATTTCACCACAAAATTGCAAAGAAAGCAGAGCGTTATTTAGGCGATAACTTTTTCGACAAAAAACGCAAAAAAGAAGCAGGGGTGCAAGTTTTCAGTAGAACTGTGGGTGGTTTTTGCAGGATGCTGGGTGAAACTTAGTAACTCATTTCATACAAATGCCTTATACAGTATATGTCATGCTTTCATATATATACTGTATATACATATATATTATACATTATGTGATTCTATTTCTAACATACTGTAAAATAAAAAAATAAAAAAAAGATTTAGAAAGATTTAGCAAACACATCACACCTGTTCCCGTGGGGTTTTAAGACCTTCTTTCCATGGTGTGTCAGGCTGAATGACTCTTGCGGTAACCACACACTCCCCTAGGACTTTCACACTTTCACAAGAAAGCAGAACAATAGATGGAGGATAAAACTCTGAAACACAGTGAGCGGTGTCTTTCCAATTTACATGCACATTATGAGCCTTATTGCTCAATTTTATATATATATATTAAATATAATATAAAATATAAAATATATGAATATATATTTTTTCAAATCTTATTTTCACGCGTTACTGTGAGCAGACCTGTATGCAGAAACATCACATTTCCCACTGCAGCAGCAATAAAACCAACAGACCTGCAGCATGAGCTTGGGCTGCCTGTCTGTAGTCTCCTCGCGATCACAGCGATAAGGTGAGAAAGGCCAGGTGTATACAGTAGCTTGAGCTGCTATATCATTACTGCCACTCGTGTGTCGAGATATACAGTACGTGGGCGAGGGACAAGTCGTAACGACCACCTGCTCTGTGAATTACGATTTTAAAAAAGCATACAATGATTTAAACATGAGCTAGTGGCTTGCATACTTATCTAATCTGTAACAAGGAAAATATCAGGATTTTCCGTTTGCATAACATTTACTCTGACTATATTACAGTCACAAACCTGACAACCTTGATGATGTAACTCTGGATTGCGTTATCGCTCAAAAATCCACTAAAAGACGAGATAAGGAGAACACGAGGTAAGCCAGTCTACTTAGGACTTTGTGCCAAAGAAGCTACTTCTAAAGTTTATATGCAACATGGAAGTGACCGATCTTGCTTCCCTAAAAATTTCAAGTTGCTAACCTCAGCCTTTTTTTTTTTTTTACGTACCTCAAAAATGGCCATTTTTCAATTCAAACTATAATCATTTAAAATGCAAATTATTCATATTTCTTCATGAGTTTTAGTACTAAAATTGGCGTAAGCTTCTAGAAGCATATAACCTGTAAAAATTGTTGCTTAAAATGGTTTTTAGTAAAAACATGTCAAATTCATGTTGCAATATCTTAACAATTTTGCATTTTAGAATAAAACACTTTTTCAGGTTTACATCTATGTGAAATTTAAATTGGCCAATTTCCATCTGAATCACAATTAAGATCTTTGAAATTTCTAATTGAAACAAAAATAGTTACGGACACTACGGACATAAAAGGGCATGAAATTGTATTTAGCAATAATAGAATAGAATAGAATAGAATAGAATAATAAAGCACATAAATGTGTATGCGTATTGACAAAAAAACGAAGCATGGATCGGGAGATAAGAACCATTAAGTATTATGAATAATGGTGCTACATGATCCTATCTGAAGATTCACTTTTTCACCAAGGTGAGACACTTATGGCACGAATACCTCGTTTTGGCCAAATACTATGTGTATTACAGTATATCCATCTTTAAGCATACAGCTATAGTGAAAACAGCAAAAAAAAATCGAATTTTTATTCAGATGAGGTCAGATTGTGCATCAGTCTGAAATCGGACCGGGCAGCTATGAATCTTAAAATCCACCTTTCTCCTGTTAACAGAATTCCAGCTCGGTTTAAAGAAAATGGTGAAACATTCAGCAACATCAGGTCGACCCGGGCCTTCTGAAAGACGTCTTTGTGCTGTTTGAAGAGCTCTTGAGAACAACGCTCTCGTTCTACACCTCGGCGCTGAAGAAAAGTCAACAAAGCATTAATAATGTGTTAATAGTTAAACCTACTTACTACGGCCAGAAATGTTTAAAGGCAACACTGGATTTTGTTTGCAAAAAAAAAAAAAACATTTTACCTAAAACAAGCCTGAATATTCCTACAACAAAGTGTCAAATAATCTAACACTTTATGAAAAAAAGTACAATTTTATTTAGTATAAATAGAAAGTGATTTCAACGAACAGGTGTTATTCTGATGCCCCAAATAATGACATGATCTGAGCCATGAGATGCAAACTGAGCTGCTAAAATGTTATGTCGTTAATATTTACATTCACCTAATTTGACTGATGTTTTTATTTATTTATTTATTTTATTATTTGTTACAGGCCCAAAAGTGGAAATCTTGGTGATGCTGGGAATTGAACTCATGACCTTCTGAACGGGAGAAACTGACCACTGGATGCATACACAAATTTAGTTATTTCTCACTATCTCTCACTCGTCTCTACCGTTTATCCTGTTTAAGGTCGCAGGAAGCCTGGAGCCAATCCCAATCCCAGAGGCCTTGGGGCACTAGTCAGGGTACACCCTGGGTGGGCTGCCAATCCCTTTAGGGGAACAAGTACGCACTCACACACTCACTCTCTCACTACAGGGAAATTAGAATAATCTGCATGTTTTTGGACTGTTGGAGGAAACTGAAGTCCCAGCAGGAAACCCACCAGGCACGAAGAGAACATGCAAACTCCATGCACACAGACCCTCAGCCCTGGTGGTGCAAAGCAACAGTACTAGCTATTTCTATAATTATTCAGTTATTTTTGTTAGAATCTGCATGTGTTTGTGCCCTGTAAAAGGAAGATGTTTTTCGGTTTTCTGAGGACATTTTCAGCTCTGCACACCCCTCAACCGCTGATTCTTTTCTTTTCTTGAAATAAGGTTTAATCACTCACACGCAGCATGAAACTCAACTTAAAAAAAAAAGAAAACGTATAACTTAATAGTTGTAATCTCCATTTCAGCCATTAGTCTATTTCATCAAATCAATTGGGTTTTTTGGTTGTTTTGTTTTTTTTTTTGTAAAAAGGAGCAATCAAAGGTCTTTGTCTTTCAGAAAACAGAAAGAAGGCCTCGGACGCTCCAACTTTCCTACCATGATTAACTGCACTAACAAGCGTATCATTATTAACAGACATCCACACACAGAGCCTTTACTTGCTCTCATCACCTCCTACTTTAAAACGTTGCAGAGGATGAAATAAACTTCTGTACTACTTATGTACTTTCATGATTTGCATTTTTGATCAACATATTAAACAAATCAAAGTTTACCTCAATGACACATTTAAATCGTGTCAATGTTTTAAGCATTTCAATGTTCAGCTCACACAACCTCACTGTTTAATATTGTTTCTATTTTTCCGGCCAAGTTTTACGACTATGCAATTTATAAGCCCCTTCAGCGAGGCCTGCATTCCATATAAGTCATGTTTAAAACTCTCAGCACATTCCGTCAAACCGGGATGAAAAGTCCCAGAAGCGTAGACACGGCAACAACAATATTTTATTAAAAAGTCGCTGCAGGAAATCACCCTGATCTACATTTTTGTCAGGAGCTGTACTTGCTGAGTCGGATGCTAATTAAGTGTAAAATATCACCTCATGTTCTCTCCGTACTGCTCTCCATCAGACAGAAGCCGAGGAAAAGTACCTGACATGATTATACATGCAATATCTCTCCCTGCACACTCCACCTTCTCACCAGCCACAAACACACACATATACCTGTTTGTCAACATCGTGAGGACCGCCAACTATCTAAACAATGTTGTGCTAAAAATATCCTGAAAATGAGCCTTTACCTTAACTTCAGTAAACTACAACAACATGTTTTGGCTCTTTTTGATTTGTTTTTGAATTATAGTTACTTTTTTTAAACAAACAATGTTTTGCTTGTGGGGACCAGACAAATGTTTTTTCATCTTGCTGTGTGTCACATTCTTAGTAATTGTTATTATCGTTAGTAACCAAAACGGTAATCATTTTGCTCAAATACTCAACATATCATAAATATTTGTCAATAAAATGTTTCTTTTACATTAAAATGATTAATCTTATACTAGATTTAAAGCAGCACAGCCTGTACTATATGAAACACTGACATCGTGTTTGCTTCTGCATCCTATTATACATGAGACAACTCGAGTGAAACTAAATATTCAAGTTAATTAAAACCTTTTAAACCCATCTGATCGGTGCTGGGAAGGTTATTTGATGTTCCGATGTACCACTGCGAGACGATCGGATCTGTTTACAGACGATTCCACCTCGACTCTATTCTTCACTTCTGGTTACACAAGTGTCAAACACACCATGAAGCATGTACATACCTGAAACAGTGTCTCACATCTGTATCTTATTATAGGACCAGGTCTAAATAAGGTCAAAGTGATAAACGCATACTCTGTTGAATGCTAAATGTCAGGCGAGTTTGAGCTTAGATCCATCGGGACGCGGCTGAAATGTCTGAATGGCAGATTAAATGAAAAAAAATTATCTTATTTATAAAGAAGCCCCAGGATATAAAGAAAGAAGTATCGGCCCTGTAGCACGTATCACATTACCGATCACATAACAGCTCACAATCTCTGAATTCAATAAACTCCTTGATCATTTTTTTTTCAAGACAAAGTGATGGTTCGGAAAGAAATGACACACAACCAAAAATGCTTCGTCAAACCATGCTTCCTGTTAACAACACATGCTACTGTAGAGCAAGACACGCCCCCAGGGGAGGTGCATATACATTCTAGAGAGCATTTAATTGAAAAAAACGGAAGAATACTACAGAATTTCAATCACACTGCTGCTGTCATACACACACACCATATTTTTACACCTCACACTTTAAATAACATTTTGTGCCTTCTGTAAATCGTGTGTAATTTATATACTTAACGAGGCACACCCTACACCCTAGAGAGGGTGCCAATCCATTACATGGTACACCTTACGCCAATTAGCCTAATCTGCACGTCTTTGCAAACGCCACGTGCACAGACCTGAGACGGAAATTGAACCCGGACCCTAGAGATGCCAGGCGACAGTTCTGACCGCTAAGCCACCATGCCGCCATGTTACATACTGTACAGTATGTTTGTATGAAAAATCTGGAAAATATTATTTGAACCAAAATCATGTCACATCATAACAGGTTCAGTCCAAATACTAATATTGAATTTTTGCCCTAATTTTTTGAACCAACATTGTAGAAATGAAACAATATTATTAAAATTAAAGAAAAATTTATATATGTATTATATTTCTTTTTCTGGCTACACTTTCATATAACGTCCAAAACACTCATGAAACCAAGGTACCACTGTAATATCTATTGGTGCAGGTATTTTTTTTTTTTTTTTTCACATCGAGCAAGTAAGCTTATCGGTAGCTTATTTTAAGGTAGATTATTAAATCCGCCACATAACTGTTCGTACCATCGCTTTTACTCAACATTTAGATTTTTCCTTATGGTGCAGGTTAAACTTTGGGCAGATATCGAAGTACAGCACTGCAAAAGTTTCATTACATTCTGCCCAGCCAGGTTTGCATGACGCTGTAACAAAATCTGTCTAGACAGACATACAGACAGACAGAAATTTTTCTGAGACTGGTTTCGCGTCCTCCAACCTATGAAACGTAAAAGATATCACTGAAAGAGCGTGTTCTCATCGGGGGAGCCTTTCTTTTATTTACATAGATGTAAAAGAGAAGATCATAAATGTTTATTACACCTACACATCAAAAAGAAAGGTTAAAGATTTCATGAAGGAATGTATGAGAAACTGGGATTGAGTAAGGATTTGGAGGTCAAAACAGGAGAACTTTAAAACGCCAGATAATGTTGTTTTTTTTTAGACAGAGAGAGAGAGACATAGAGAGAGAGAGAGAGAGAGAGAGAGCATGGGCTGCGCAGGTACAGTAGAAAGAGTTCCGTCGCTACAATGTAACACTCTCTTCCTTTGATCTCAGAGCGGGATTGGCATTCTTCATGCTCGTGCTCCTGTTTGAGGAGGAATAGGGATGAACTGGATGAACTGGATGTATTGCCATGTACTGCCTCAAACACACCTCCTTGGTTGAAATGCCAGTGCGTCACCCTGTGTAACATCAGTGCCCATAACACACACACACACACACACACACACTGGGGCATTCCAGCACGCACCGCCGTTACAAGCTTCCATTCAAACCCTTTCGAATGTCTAGGCAAAAAAAAAAGACTACAGACAGATATCTTACCTTTCTCCCGTGTCTCTTTCGCCATCCTGGTGCGAGTCTGTGTGTGTGTGTGTGTGTGTGTGTGTATGTGTGTCGGTCTGTGCGCGCGAATGTGCCCGGCTTCAACAAAGTGTCATCGGTTTTTTTTTCTTTTTCTTTTGCTTCGTGCCCAGTCGGAGCGCAACACTTCCCCTCTCCTTCACCTCAGCCTGTTTCCTCAGGTAAGATCGAAAGTTAACGACACGCTCCCCACCGGCGCTCTGCGCGCAAATACCGCCAACCAATCAGCTGCTCCGGAGTCGCGGCTTCCTCCAATCACCGTCCAGGACCGATTCCCATCAACCAATCAGCGCTCGCTGGAGGTTCGGCTTTCTCACCTTACTCTCAACAGAACTCCGAAGTCTAAAGCTGCGACGTGACCGAATCTCACACCGTACTAGCGTTAGTGACGGGAAAAGAGTTTGTAGAAAAGAGTTTGTTAAAAGGTTAAAGCTAAAAAAAATCATCTGATGAGCTTTAATGTAATCAGTGATATTATTATTATTATTATTTCAGGTCGGAGCCCACGTACACGTCTGTCTCTCTGTCTTTCTGTAAGGCAGAACTCTCTGTCTAACTTATTAATACAAAGAAATAGAATTTTGTGATACAAGGTTGAGTATCGTACCCCTTGTTTACGCTTAATTGTACTTCTTCCGTCGTCATTTAAGTTTTGTCTTAACATTCACTTCAATCTCTCACTCACTCTCTCATCTTCTATATCGCTTTATCCTGTATTTAGGGTCGCGGGGACCTGGAGCCTATCCCAGGAGGCTTAGGGCATGAGGCAGGGTACACCCTGGACAGGGTGGCAATCCATCCCAGGGCACACACACATTCACACACTACAGGCAATTTGGGAGGAAACCGGAGTACACGGAGGAAACCCACCAAGCATGGGGAGAACATGTAACCTCCATGCACCCAGAGACCCCGGGAATCGAACCCGGACCCTGGAGGTGCAAGGCAACAGTGCCTTCACCACTACACCACCGTGCCGCCTTCACTTAAACCCCTTCGGTACTAATCCCAGTAAAATATTCAGTTTAGCTTTTCGAATTAATACCTATTGGTGCCGGTGTCCTTCAGGATCCTGGTTCGAGTCCCGCCTCTGGTTCTGTGTGCATGGAGTTTACATGTTCTCCCCGTGCTTGGTGGGGTTCCTCCGCATACTCTGGTTTCCTCCCACAGGCCAAAGACATGCAGATTAGGCCAACTGGCGTTTCTAAACTGCCCGTAGTGTATGAATGAGCGTCTAAGCGTGTTTATGTGTGTGTGGCCTGGGATGGATTGGCACCCCATCCAGTGTGTACCCCGCCTCATGCCCAAAGTCTCCTGGGATAGGCTTCAGGCCCCCCACGACCCTATGTAACAAGAAAAAGCGGTATAGACAATGAGAGAGTGGTGCAGGTGTTTGTTTACATTGAGCAAGTAGCTTATTATTTTTTGGGCGTTTTGGCTGCTCCCACAGCTAAAAGGCAAGTCACCACAGCAGACCATCCGGGCCGCACATGCCCTTCCTAATGCAACTCTCCCATTTTATCCGGGCTTTGAACCAGCACTGCATCCAGTGCCTGAGCAAGTAGCTTATTAGTAGCTTATTTTAAAGTTGGTTATTAAATATGGCACATAACTGTTCGCTTTTAACATCACTTTTACTCAACATTTTGATTTCACTTATGGTGCAAGTTGTAAACTTCAGGCAGATATCTAAGTACTGCAAAAGTTTCATTAAATTCCCTCAAGTCAGTTTTGCGTGATGCTGTGACAAATCTGGATGGACAGACAAACATACATACATACAGCCAGACATACAGCCAGAAAATTTTCTGTGATTGGTTTTGAGCTGGAAGTATGAAACGGAAAGAAATCATTTAAAGAGCGAGTTCTGACCAATGTACAGACAAAAGCTTTTATTTATAAATTCTTTTATAGATAAATGTTATTTCTTAACAGAACTTTATGTTCTTGTCTCATTCCTACTACTAAACGCAATAAACATGTAAACTCCATGTTTATTATTAAAATAATGTCCATTTCATCTTCCTCCACAGGTGGCCCAGGTCATGTCTGGGTCGTTTTGGTGACTAAAATAATGGTGTTGAAATACTGTATCAGTTGACACAATCTGTCTATTGTTTAAAAAAAACTAATAAAGCACACTTTACTATTATTTGACTAGTCGAAGCAATTCTATCTGGAAATAAACTTTTTTCTGTTCGCCTGGTGATGGTAAGACCTTATGGTTGAACTGATTGCCCCTGGGTAGCACGGTGACTTAATGATTAGCACTGTCGCCTTGCACCTGCATGGTTCAGGTTAGATTCCTGTCTCAGGTCAGTGTGCATGTAGTTTTTATGCTTGGGATACAATAGGAGGCCATACTGTATCATTGTTGATGGATGCCAGTTTATGGATGCCCAGTGTGGATGCCAGTTTGCCCCACACTACTACACCTCAAGAAAATCATTGGGTCTAACCTGAGCACCCGATTGTAAAAGGTCTGGCTATGCCACTCTTTGTGAATACTGTATTCAGAATCATTTATTTCATTTATTATTAAAAGACTCAGCTGCCCAAAGTTAATATGACTCATGAACAGAAACCAAGACCCAAGGGTTAAAAAGTGTTTGGGATGTCGATGGAGCCTCTTTTTTTTTAATTAAGCCAAGTCAATTAAGATCCTTTTTTTTTTTAATGCATTCTGCTTTTAAAATGAATGCTTAAATCCTTAAATGTAAAGTCCTCTTAACAAGCATACCAGCCATTTGAAACCTAATTAAACGAATTGCTTTATAGAACCAGATCCCTTTGAAGCAATGCAGATGCTCATGTCATACCAATTAGCAGATGACTTGCAGTAGCTGTTTTAATTATTAATTTGTTGTTAGTACAATCACATCTGGTAAAAACATCTTAGTCTAAGTGTTGACAGAGCTGGCGAAAAAAAATAAATGCACACACACATGTGCAGACAAAAAAGCACCATAGCAACTGTAGCCTTAGAAATGCTTTTCAAGTGCGAAATAATGACATAAACAGGCCATTTTTTGCACTAAGAAGTGATCGGAGGAAGCCTAAAATAGTCCAAGCCAAGGGCCACGGATACAGGAGGCAAAAAAAAACAAAGGCAGATGACCTCAGGCGTATCTTCTCCTATCACCTCAACAGCTAATGCTCATTGATTCGAGTCAGCACAGCACTAAGAATCTCACCGGGCTCTTACGTCGGGCTGATGAGACGTCAGCATGACACAAGATAGCAAATACCAGTCTGAGGGCTGTGCCAAGTCAGAGCTGCCAAAAAAAATCCTTGTTTCAATAGTCGTCTCAAGGGTCAGTTGAAATAAACGTTGCTTCATGAGAAGATGGAAATTCTGAAACGATCTCGCAATCCAAAAGTTCTTAGCAAAGCGAGAATGAAGAACGGAATTATCCTGATTTTGATTCTATTCTAAGCCTTTTCCTTATATAGACATGGTGAAAGACATTATCATGACACAAGAGTATCAAAAATGCCTGGTCTATAAGATTTAATACAATCAATTAATAGTTTATTTAGTTAAAAAAATATGTGCAGATATTTTTCCTTTACTCAAAATCTTTAAAAAAAAAATGTTTAGTGGTTTCCTTTGCCTGTTAGAAAGTAGCAGGGCTTCTAATTGAACATGTTTATTCATCATCAGTAATTGTTTTATCATGGTCAGGATCACGGCGGACCCGAGGCCCAGGCCAAGACCACTGGGTCAAAATATGATATTAGGGATATACAGGGTGGGTGAAACGAACCAGGCATTAAAAATCAGTAATAAAATCCATATTTCTAATACAAATTGTACATGTCCTTTAATACATAGGAAAATAAAAGCAAATCTTTAAATTTCAGTGTAGGCACTGGTGGCGTCAACCACTTTCCTCAAACGGCTGGGGCTGGAACACACAATCTCCTGATGGAAGCCATTTGCAATATTGCCTCCAAGTCCTCCAGTGTGCGTGGCCTTGTCCTGTACACCTCTTCCTTTACGAAGACCCACAGAAAAAAAATGGATCTCACATGGAGTGAGATCTGGACTTGCTGGCGAGCTGAAAGTCGTTCATGAGGTCCGCGTCGTCCCAGCCAAGAAAATCCTGGTTTAACCATGTAACCATGCACATGCAGTAGGAGCAAAACTGAGAGAGACTGTTTTCATCATGACTCCAGTGATACTACAAGTTTTATAGTCTTTAAATATTGCCTAGTTCTAGGGTCAAACTCGAATGAATAATCAGCACAGTAAGTTCTAGAATGTTTTTAAGAGATGCGAGCAAAGCTGAATTTCTGCAAGGAACGAGCAAAGCTCATGCTACGAGAAATCCTCGAGCTGTGAGGTGGTAATGCTACCTATTTTATTTACCTATTAAAATTTCAGTCAAATGTACCCAGATGTGCAGTACATACGTCTATAACTCAAAACTCACCGATATTAAAACCCAAGAGGATTTTAAGCCTGTATACAGTATATAACATAAGACAATACCCTTATATCTCTTGTATAACTTCTCATCTTATCGCCAGCGCTAACCTCCAAATTTCGCCTTTTTTTAATGAGCGAGTGCTGTCTGTCTGATACTTCTGCGTTCCCTTGTGTAGAGCTGTTATTTGGGGTGATACTTCTAGCAAAGCGATTCTTGCTGCACTTCCACCTCCTACACGTCCCACGAGAGACGAGACCGAAAAGTTGCAAAAGGCAATTGACTTTCCAAACCATTCTCAGTTCATGAATAAAATATATTTGTCTCTTTTGTGTGTGTGTGTGTGTGCTCATCTTCTAATGCGAGATCGATGTGAAGCCCAGAGGTGTTTGGGAAATTGATGTACAGTATGTGACTATGTTGTTATTCACGCCTCAAAACCTAGCACTCATTTCCCTGCTTAAGACTAAGCACAAGGAAATCTTCTTATTCCTCTAGGCACGTCATGCATATTTATTTATTTATTTATTTATTTATTCTTCAGTCCACCCACTCAGAGTTGAAACTGGGGCACTCATGAAACACACAAAGTACTTTGAAGGAATTGCAATTAGCTTAAAGCAGAATTAACAGTCCAAGGATACGGCGATCGTTATAAATCACCCTACACTCAACCTCTCTAAACTTTGAGCGTTGTCCATGTCACTGGGGTCGTACCCTTAACGGCATGAGTAGCTTTTACCTTTTAATGTGAATGTACAGAAGTGGAAATTTACTAATGATTTAAGGACCTGTCTTGTACAATTAATTACCATTAAAGGTACACTACATGCATCTTTTTAAATGCTGTACCTTGTTTTCTAGTTGGCACCGTGGTTCCACACCTCCAGGGTCTGGGTTCGAGTCCCGTCTCGGGGTCTGTGTGCATGTTCTTCCAGTGCTCGGTTGGAAACTCCGGTTTTCTCCCACAGTCAGTGCAGACATGCAGATTGGTGTTTCCAAATTCCCTGTAGTGTGTGCTTGCGTGCCCTGTGATGGATTGGCACACTGTCCAAGATGTACCCGAGTGTACCCGTCTCGTGTCCAGAGTTCCCTGGGATATGCTCCACCCCCCCCCCCTTACCCTGTACCTCGCACATATCATCACATCAAAGCTTCCCATTATCAGTCATGCATGAAGATGAGATACGATGTATAGAGTGTTTGCAGTAACGTGACTGGATGTTGCCCTTCCGCCATAATGATGGTCCAGTATCCGTCTACATGACAGGATTCAGTGTTTATCGAAGTTATTATATGGACGATCCTTAGGCGTGCTGTAATGTCAGTCTTGATCTAAATAATTACATGTGATTGGGAAATAAACCAAAAAAAACTGTGAGAATGCAAAACAGACAAGCATCAAACTGGCAGATTTATTCTGTCTACTAGAGTACACTAAAGCAAAAGTTTTATATTCCCAACCATGGGTTTTGTATTTGTATATATTTATAGCATGAGGACAGGTCCGACATCCTTCTACTGCACTGAATGTTCAGAAAGATTATAATATAAGAGAAGAACCCATTAAACAAACACTTAGGAGGAGGATAGGGCAATGTCACCTGCACTACCTTGGATTTGATGTCCTGAACAGGTCAATATAATAATTTCCCACTGGATCTGCGGGCTGTGTCAGACTCAGCAGGGATTCTGTGCAAGCGCATGTTTTTTGATCAAAAGGACATGCAGGACAAGAACACTTCCCTGGCACTTAATGTTTTATAGACCAGAAAAGACCATGGTTCGAAGGTCAAGCAGAGACGTAGAGCAAACACTCTAAACATTATTGATCTTAGCAGGATTATTGGCTCGAGCTCTTGAGTTCATTCATACATTCATTCATCACCTATACCGCTTATCTTGTACAGGGTCGCAGGGAGCTGGCACGTACCCCAGGAGCAGGAGTTGGGTACGAGGTGGGGTGCACCCTGGACAGGGTGCCGATCCATCTCAGGGCAACACACCATGGGCAATTTGGGAAAGCCAATTAGTCTAATCTGCATGTCTTTGGAATGTGAGAGGAAACCGGAGTATCCCAATGAAACCCACCAAGCACAGGAAGAACATGCAAACTGCAGGCACACAGATCCCGAGGCGGGAATCGAACCCTCGATCCTGGAGGTGTGAGGCCACCATGCCACCCAGGCTCTTGAGTTGTGCAACAGAAATGACAATAGCTCTTCCCATCATCATTTGGTGATGTGATATATGAATATACATATTCAAAAGGACTTCCTATGATTGTTCCAGTTTTTTTCCCTGATTTAGTCCCATCTGTCACTGGGTCACTCCCCCATCAAGGTTTCAACCACCAACCAAGTTGTGTCGAAGGCTATTGTGTTTTTCATCTGAGACACGAGGCATCATTTCTACCTCCAATCCTTCCACTTGAATGAGCTCACAGACGCCCATGATAGGCTAGAGCCACGACTGATGTGAGAGCGCTAGAGTGCCACCATCGTTTCCCCCGACAGATCTTGACCAATCAGGCTCCCCGACTGCAGGAGGCTACAGCATCACCTTGGAGTCAAACTTGTGGTCTCCGGATGATAGGGTAAACCCATTACCGCTATGCCACTCGGAAGGGAAAACTCTAAATACTGATGATGCCATAGCAATCTGTGGAGTGAAAATTGACTGTGCTGTCTGGGTGGGTGGGACAGTATACTCAGTCTCTACTGTCAATCACAGAAACATTAGGTAATCTGAGAGGTCATGTATGCAGAAATGGGTGGATATTGCTTTCTTCTAAGTGTGTTACGCTGCCCTATGATGCAGCAGTTTGAACAGATAACACTTCGCAGTTATCAACGGCATTGGACTATGGTTCAGAAGGTCCCAGGTTCAAATCCCATGACCAACAAGTTGTCCCTGTTGGGCCCTTGGGCAAGGCCCTTAACAATCAACTGTTCAGATGTATAATGAGATAAAAATATAAGTCACTCTGGATAAGAGTGTCTGCCAAATTCCTAAATGTAGGTGAGCTGGCTAGGGTGTTGGAATGAGCAGGTGACAAAATTAAGACGAAAATTCTGTTTGTCTAAACACAGGTGGACATTTAGTATTAATCCCAAACAGAATTAAGAGGGAGGCGGTACGGTGGCTTAGTGGTTAGTACTGTCGCCTTGCACCTCCAGGGTCTGGGTTCGATTTCCACCTTGGGGTCTGTGTGCATGGAGCTTGCATGTTCTCCCTGTACTTGGTGGGTTTCCTCCGGGTACTCTGGTTTCCTCCCACAGTCCAAAAACATGCAGATTAGGCTAATTCCTAAATTGCTCATAGCGTGTGAACGTGAGTGTGTGGCCTGTGATGGATTGGCGCATCGTCTCCTGGGATACAGGATAAAGCGGTATAGACAGTGAGTGAGAGGATTTAGAGGTAATTTATTAAGGCTGTTGTGTATGGGTTGTGATCTTGTGATCTTGTGCTATCCAAATGGCCGACCAGATAGATTGAAAGCTCACACACCGAGAGCAAACGAGTCCTTTGATCATCAGCATGATCACAGGAGGAAGAATGTAAGGCACAGGCAGAATAACGTCCACGCTACATGAACGGCTCGGCAAGCAAGCGAAACAAAGCAGTAACACAAAATGAATTGTATGATATGATACAGTTAATAAATAAAATAAACACACCGGACAGCAAAAGTAGATAAAAGGGGAACAATTTCTCAGTGTGTGAGAGGGGACAGGAAGCCATGTTGTCTACGTGCGGGTCAAAATCCTCCATTCTTTTTTTTTTTTTTTCCGAAAAACCCCGGATACCCAACCTCATCTATGAGAGAATCAGCGCAGTGCTGACGTCAAAAGCTTCCTCTCCCTTTCTCTCCTTCTCTCCCTCACTCTCTCTGTTTGGCCTGATGCTATTTTTAGGCTCTCATTAGTACCGAGTGAAAGGTTGGATGGCTGGTCTCGCAGTATTTTTTTTTAATTATCCATAGTCACATCCGAGTAATCTGCAGCGATGCCCAGTGCTCTGCTTCGAGTTTGAGCTCCAAACAAATTAATGTCGTCCAATCTATTTTGTTTTCCTGTCACTGTGTAACACAAAAAGCAATTCATATTAAACGGAAGTCATTCAACTCTAAAGATTATTAATTTACCTGTAGAATATCAATTTAATCTGCATACAAGTATGTGATCCTGCAGTATTTAGTTCCTGACCTGGGTGAATCTACTGACTCTGCATCAATTCTATTCGTATTTTTTTTCTTAGCATCCATACCATTGAGCAGGAACAAAATGTCTTTGGTGGATTAGGTCATAACGAGAGTACATAATGAGCTCTCTACTCCTGGCTAATTAACACTCAGGTCAAGGTTTCTCATCAGGCTTTGTTCTTAACGATATTCAACACGTAACAGTGGCTTAGAAAGGAAATCATAAAGTATTGTTTCCACGATTTTCCTGTGTGCAAGATTTGATTAAGGTCCTTAATGCATACAAAGCACAATGTCAAGAAAACCAGAAAAAACTTTAATGGAGCGCAAACAGATGAGCGGTAACATCTGCAAGTGTTAGTCAAGACGTGGCAATTTCAGCTGTAATGATATGGTAAATATATTTGTTCATATCATTTAACAGAAACCAAACAGAGGCAATTTGAGCCTGACACCTGGTTCGAATCTTATCACACTTGCTCCATCTAGTGGAGTCCACGAAAAACGCTGTGTGCATTGAATTTCAATTTAAAACGGATCATAATCTCGCCTCTGGAGTATGAATGTGCTTGGTGGGTTTCCTCCGGGTATTCCGGTTTCCTCCCACAGTCCAGAGACCTGCAGATTAGACTAATTTGCGTTCCCAAATTGCCAAGTTACCGCAAATATCTAATCAGCCAATCACATGGCAACAACTCAATGCATTTAGGCATTACAACATAAATATGTTCTGCTGAAGTTCAAACTGAGCATCAGAAAGGTGATTTAAGTGACATTGAACAATAGGTTGTTGGTGCCAGGTCGGGTTCTATGGGGGAAAATGCCTCGTTGATGAGGGCAGAGGAAAGATTTTATAGAAAGATAACAGGAAATCAAATAACATCTAACACACACCACATCGAACCTTGAAGCAGAAGACCACACCAGGTGCCACTCCTGTCAGCTAAGAACCACAAATAGAATCTGAGGCTGTAATTTACATGGGCTCACCAAAATTGCACAATGGAAGATTAGAAGAACATTGCCTGGGCAAATGAGTCTCGATTTCTGCTGCAATATTGGGATGTTAGGAAGAATATTTGGTGTAAACACCATGAAAGCAGGCGGCGCGGTGGCTTAGGGGTTATCACTGACGCCTTTGCACCCCCACGGTTCGGGTTCGATTCCTGGCCAGGTTCAATTCCTGCCTCTGTGTGCAAGAAGTTTGCATGTTCTTCCCAAATTGCTCATATTGTGTGAATGTGGTGCCCTGTGACAGATTGGTACCCCATCCAGGGTGTATCCTGCCTTATGTCTCCTGGGATAGGCTCCAGGCCCCCCGCGACCCTGAATACAGGATAAAGCGGTATAGACGATGAGTGAGTGACCATGGAAGCACGGACCCATCCTGCCTTGAATTAATGGTTCAGGCTGGTTATGGTGCAGGGGAGATTTCCTTGGCACACTTTGGGCGCATTTAGTATAGTGTAAATGACAAACAAAAGCTTAAATCATCTCATACTGGTTTTCTTGAACATGACAGTAAGCTCACTGTATTCAAACGGTATAAATAATTCCCTGACTTGTTGCTCAGCTTTGTTGTTCTCTTGTGGGTGTGGCTGAGTAGTAGCTCATTTACATAAACACTGAAACGGTGGGTTTGGAAGAGGAGTGCGGGGTATGAAAAACTGCATTATGGTAGGAGTGTTTTAGCTGGGGCACGCACTTTCAGGGGAGCTCTGTTGAATTTTGTGTAAAAATTTTTTAAAGAAATAGCATAACATGGGAAAATGAAAAATATGCCTGATTGGTTATTTTTAATAGTGTAGTATAAACCTACACACACTATCAGTCTCTATAGGTGCGATGACCTGTAGCTCACACTAGTGGTCATCACTGTAAGGGGACTCTACGGTGCTGAGGATGCTCTTGCAACCCACTGGCGAACACACACACACACACACATACTCACAAACATACTAAGGGTAATTTGGAAAAAACAATGCATGTCTTTGGACTGTCGGAGGAAACTGGAGTACTTGGAAGAAACCTCCATACACACACACACACGCTGGTTTCAAACCCCCGAGTCCTGGATGCTTGAGGCGACTACGCTAACCACTGATCCTTCATGTCACCTCATGTGCCAGTAAACTACTTCAAAGCTCATCATTGTCTGTTATCATGGCTGTAATATTCAAGACTTTCTAACATTTTTATTGCAAATCCAGATTCAAACAGATGCTGTGGCTCGTCTCCGTCATCTTAAAAAAACGGATCTAAACTGCCTCGGCTGTCGGCTCTGACGTGAATCGTGTGTGTATCGTTCTCTGAAGCCGACGCGCTGGAGAACTGTGACGAGAAACGTTAACGTCGACATCAACTGAAAGATCAAAGGTGACAGGAGGTTTGTTTCATCTTCAAGAGGCTGCAGAGATGTCGAGTCGTCCCGGAGATCAACAGATCACAAGCAGCGAATCCTTAGAAATACCGCATCATATTAATACACAGTGAAAGCGTAGAGGAATTATAAGACAAGTACACATTCAACTGTTAGTATGAGCGCATGGGAAACATTACATTAATTACTACTTTTAAATAACCACTCCAACATTTTATCCTCTTTTTTTGGCCTGATCAGTGTAACATGACCCCCAAATTCAAATCAATGCACTTAAAAAAATGCTTTTTTTTCCCACAAACATGTCACACGTTTCCCAAAGGCATACGTAATCACATGACCAGGTTTC
The DNA here is from genome assembly GCA_028565275.1 of Leiocassis micropogon. Lineage (NCBI taxonomy): Eukaryota > Metazoa > Chordata > Actinopteri > Siluriformes > Bagridae > Leiocassis > Leiocassis micropogon. The sequence continues at coordinate 20,017,327 of JAOVVA010000021.1, forward strand.
ATTTATAATATGTGCGGAAGAAATGTGAAGCTAAAAAGAAAGAGACGCAAGCTGACAGTTATAGATTCCACATTAATTATGCATAAACTAAAGAGGAGATGGAAAGTGGAACTGAACGGTTTTTATTCAAAGTCAAGTTCACACAGGGGAGCAGTTTGAAAGACAATTCGAGAAGATGTGATACTTCACATAAATTTGCATAGATTCCTTTTCAGCAATACTTACAGTTTCGTGCAAATTCCACAAGTCAGGCACTTTTTGAAACACGCCGTTTTTGCATGACATTTATTTTATACTTTATTCACTTTCCAAAAAAAGCATTTTGTGCTTATTTTTAATGTACCCTCAAAAATCTTTAGTACGTCAAACAAGTTCATAAGACACACTGAATACAGATTTAAGCGGTGCCGAGGGGCGTTCAAGTCAAACCGGGACTTGTGATGAGATTTCTGTTGGAACTGTACACACAATTATCCATAAACACCAGTTACACGCTACAGGAACTTGAACGGGAGTTATTGCCACATCCCCCGTACAGTCCTGACCTCACTCCAAGCCATTTGTTTGGGCCATTAAAGGAGTTTGGCCTCCTGGGAGGCCGGCATTTCAGACGTGAAGCAGGCAGCCAGTCAGATCATGGCTCCAGCGTACTGAGAGAAATTTATACCTTGATGGTATCTAAACACTAGTGAAACACTGGGATAAGTGCATTAGTGTAGCACTAGGGGATTATACAGAGAAATAAAGGGAGCTTTTACTCCCATATCTGTGTTCTGTTATTCACCATTACAATGATTACAGGTGAATGAGCTGTTACTATAGCAACACTAGCATATTAATAATGAAGATATTAATATAAACCTGTGGCCAGGTGTAACGTCAGATTCAACACTTTCTAACCAATCAGATTTGAGAATTCTAATCTCTCTGTGGATCGGAGTTTATCTGGCGCATCCTCAAACTTGCACTGTAACTGTAACCATGGTAACCTTGTCCTTTCAGTTCGTCATAAGTTGACGTCTTCCCTCAAACAGCAGCACGCTCGCAGCCATGGCAGCATTCAGACTGTCCACCCCTCGCACCATGGGGATCAATAGTCTCCGCCCCCTCGTCTCTTCGGCCAGCTGCAAAGCTTCCTGGCTCAAACCGTGAGTCTCTCCACCAATCACGATGGCCGTGTGGCTTCCAGTCCAACTCCTATGATAAGGCAGGGTTTTTAAAACCGGGCCCGTCTGCTTGAACCCGCCAACTTCTTCCTCTTCATCCTCGTCTTCATCATACACTTTCCTGGAGCTTTGCCGGCTGCTGGTCCATCCGAAGTCTCCGGCTTTTCTGTGCCGCTGAGGTGTGAGATGTGTGCGCTCCGGCTCGGTCGTGGAGCCGGTCGAGTTGTCGGCTACATGGACGGTCGTCGCGTGAGGAAGGTGAAGCTGGATTTCAGTCCAGGACAGACTTGGGATTATGAGAATGCGAAAGTGGGCACCCATGGCAGCACGGAGGACCTTGGGCTCCCAGACATCCACACAACCTGACAGAGAATATTGAGACATGATTAATGAATTTGTAAAATACAAGGGGCGTTCGAGTCAAACTGGGACTGTTGATTTGGGAAAATAACAGAACAGTTATGGGAGTTAAAAACTCCCTTTAATTCTCTATATAATCCCCTGCTATTCTAATGCACTTATCCCAGTGTTTCACTAGTGCTTGGACACCATCAAGGTAGAAAGTTCTCTAAGTACACTGGAGCCATGATCGGACTGCCTGTCTGATTCACGTCTGAAACGCCGGCCCCGCAGGAACTCCTTTAATGGCCCGAACATGTGGAAATGGCTTGGAGTGAGGTCAGGGATGCGCCAATAATATGCGTTATCTGGACAAATTAACCGGCTTTTGTAAAAACACTTCCACTGTTTAAATGTTCTAAGAGTCTCATCACTGTACCGAGCTCGAAGCCTTCTGTAACTGTCGACTGGTTTGCCCTGATTCACCAGAAATGTCATCATAAGTCCCAGTTTGACTTGAACGCCCCGCCTTATATTATAACATAATGCATTGTTAATCCTAAGCTTTACATTTGACACTAAAATAACCCTAAATAAATCAGTGCTATGATGATGATGATGCATTGATTTCCTACCTGTACTGAGCAGCACGCTGTGACATCCAGCAGCAGCAGCACAGCGCAACGTCGCCCCAAGGTTCCCTGGATCCCGCACGTTATCGCATATAAGCGTCAGGGGCAACGGCTTCCCACGTGTCTCCTCAGAAAATGACATTCGAGACACCTCTGGACGTTTGAAGATCGCTGCAAGAATGTGTCATGGCATACTGTTATTAAGGAAATCGGACCAGAAACATGCAGACGTGAAAGGAATAAAAAAAACTACAATGCATTCTAATAGTCAACAATCAGGCGGTATAATGAATTATTATTCCTTTTCCACCACAACAACCTGCCAATCATCATGTCATGCATTTTAACCATTTACAGTTAGTTTATGTTGTTACTTTGATGTTACAGTATTTTATAGCAGCTTCAAAGAGCTTTATAATAACAATAATAATAGTTTGTAAGCTCATCATGAATTTCACACACGGATCCCTCTCCTATTACCATATTACCGATCATATCGAGTGCCGTGTGATCAGGCCAGATCTGGACGTCCTCCATCTTGACCTTGACCAAGCTAGCTTGTGTGATTTTGTTCATGGGAAGCTCCTGTAGTCTTTCGAGGGTGCTGAAGAAGATGGTGAGTGGAGGAGCCCCCGCACCCAGAGCGTCAGAAATGAGGCGTCGTCCTTCCACGAGGATTTTTCCTTGCTGCTCACGGAGCTTCTTCGACCGAGCCAAGTTGACCAAACGCCTGGAAATGGGAAAAAAAAGTTAAAGAAGTAAAAGGGTGCAGTGTGTGATTTTTGCAAAAAATGCAAAGTGAACTGCGCTTCTTTTTTTTCCCCCTTCTGCTGAAAACGTGAACCATGTTGAATAAAAATTGCATGTTGGTAGACGGACGCAGTGGTGCAGAACAGCTCCAGGGTTCAATCCTGGATGCTGGATCATTGTCTCCGCTATGTTTCACATATTCTAATAGTTTTTTTAATTTTTAAGAAATTTAATAGTTTCTCTGAAAGCGCTACCATTAGTCCTGTGTAAAGCATCTTAAGACCATTCATGTGTGGGGTCGCTTCTCAGCTAAGGAAGGCTCACTCACACTTTTGCATAGGAACGAATAAAGAATGGTGCAAAAACCTCCTCTGAGAGCAACTTCTCCTAACCATCCATGAAAAGTTTGGTGATGAACAATGCCTTTTCCAGCATGATGTAGCGCCTCGCCATAAGGCAAAAGTGATAACCAAGTGACTCTGGGAACAAAACATTTAAATTTTGGTTCCATGGCGGGAAACTCCCCAAACCTTAATCCCAGTGAGAACTTGTGGTCAATCCTCAAGAGGAGGTTGGACAAACAAAACCCCACAAATTCTGACAAACTGCCGGCACTGATTATGAGAATAAGAATGAGCTGCGCCATCAGTAAGGATGTGGCCCAGACGTTGATCGACAGCATGCCGGGGCGACACTGAAAATATTGACCCTTTAAAGCATAAACTTAATGTAATTGTCAATAAAAGCCTCTGACACTTGGAAATGCTTGTAATTATATTTCAGTATATCAAAGGAACATCTGACAGAAAGATCTAAAAACACTGAAGGAGCAGACTTTGTGAACATTTGTTTCATTCTCAAAACGTTTTGTACAAGGTCATGGGTGTGTGTGTGTGTGTGTGTGTGTGTGTGTGTGTGTGTGATTTGGCTCACAGATGAGGTTTGGATATTACAGACATTAATGCAGGTAGAGTACCGAACAGTGCTTACGTCACTCTGACGTCATCAGGCTGCGCCCTTTCATACCGCAGCCCTTCCATTTGGTGAAAACACTGAGGTTTGTTCAATAAACCGGGACTTGCGCGTTTGCTCTTTATTTTCTCATGATGTGACTCTGTCGTGTCTCTGTGTCCCAGCCGAGACTCTTGTGCTGAAGGAGGACACGCGTGTCCGAGTCCCTCTGCGCCTTTAACCTGCTCGTGTTTCACCTCTGACTTCAGATTTATCGAGTCATCGTCATATGATGTTGAAGGAAATGCACCGGGTGCTCTGCGTCTCACCGCGCGCACAAAGCTCTTACTGATCCTTAGGGTTTGAGCTGATCCGAGGATCGTACACACCGCTCTCGTGCACCGCATGAGCGTCGCCATATTGGCTAGTGACGTAGGAGCCGTTTGGGAGTCGGCTCTGAGATTCGACTCGCAGATGCAGTGTGTGGTTAATTTTTCGCTTTATTTTATTATCTTTTCTTTATTTCTGTGTATGTGTGCGAGATCACATAAAGTGTCATATTTATCATATATTGCTTTGTCCCAGTTGCTCTCGTTTTATATGAACGTACCAAGAATTGTTCGAAAGTTATAATTTTACAGTATGTGATATACACGTTTGTTGTATAGCTGTTTTGCTGTAAAGAAATTATTTTGTTAAATGAGTAAGCGTTTTTATGTGTAGCTTAAAAGCCATTAAAGCAAATTTTAGCAGGCCTATCCCGTTGTCTAGCAACGGCGCGAAGCTTGAACAGAAAATGACTCCTGATTCGACTGCTAATGCTCAGGTAAACCGAATAATCTGACTCACTGAACAATAACTGCCCATATTAGGGTAAAATCCCGCCCCCTGCGCTATGATTGGCTATTTCTTTATTACGTACAACCCTCTGAGATTGTTGATAGGATAATTCATTTGTCAATTACTAGTATCGCGTGTATTATTATTATTATTATTATTATTATCATCATCATCATTATTATTATTATTTGTACGAAGTATAAGTTAATGAGTGTATGTGTGTGCGCAGGCATATGTAACTGGTGTGAATAATACATTGATTTAATCTTGCTTGTTTTGCTTTTCCCTTTCTTATTTGTATAATTATTAATTTTATTTTTATTCTTTTATTTTATTGTCCATGATGTTTTAACTCTCTTCCGTTTTGTTTTATTAGTTTAATGAACTTCACGAATTCTTGTTCTTTGGTGGAAAAAATGTTAAAGTAGTGGAACTCTGTTGCCGATGCTTTGTTTGGTGGGGGGAGCGATATTAGCTGGACACTTC
>JAOVVA010000021.1:20025730-20052095 GCA_028565275.1 Leiocassis micropogon
TCTGTGTGTGTGCCAGAGAGGGAGAAGTTGTCGCCTGTTTCACCCCCTGATTATTTCTCCTTGTTGCAGAAATAAAGAAAGCACTGAATTTCATCCCTGCATGGTCGCGTGGTCCTTGTGTGTGTGAGAGTGACGAATTCAGACATGCTACACATACGTAACCAAAACTATAAACTTTTGATTATTATAAATTTTATTATATTAATATAAAATATTTTTTAATTAACAGTAAAAACAACAACAACAACAATAATAATAATAATACATTTATTTATTTATTTATTTTAATGTACTGTATAGCTGCCTACACACACACACACATTCATACTCACCCCAGATAAAATCCTATAACCATTCCTTAATCATATTATGTTATGTTTATTATGTTATGTCCAGCTTTATATTGATATAATTGTTATATCAGTTATATAAGTTACATCTGACACTTATTACAATTGAACTCTGTACTGGGCTGCACTGTACCGTTTCTTACTGTTCCTATTGTCCTCTTTTAGTAGATATAGTACCTTGTATCTTGTGCTGTTTGTCGCTTGTGTGGTTTTATCTAGCACTATTGTCCTGAAGATTGTTAAGTTTCTGTATACTGTACCATCTTTATGTTGTCAAAATGACCATAAAGCCACTTGAGCACAGTTTTGCCTTGCTTGACTTTGCTTTTAGAGTCAGTATGTCCCATTACCTCAGGACATGTTGACATTTGTCTTATTTAATGGAAAAAAGAAGAGAATTTCAGTATTTTGGATATTCATGATACTCATAGATTTGCGAAGTTTTACACAAACACATGGACTCAGGTAAATAGTTCTAATATTTTCCTCAGGTTATTGTTATTTATATAATTTGTAATAAAACATTTAAGGATGCACAGTATATTAAACACTTTGGCACTTTTTTATTTTTATGAATTTATGAAGTTTCCATAGAATTTTTTTTTTTTATTTTAAATATATTTTAAAATATATGTCTTATATTTTGCTGCTGTCGTTTTTTTTTTTACTTGTGACACATCCAACATAATTATACTTCTCTAAAATGCAAACAAAAACAAACTATATCATAAGTAATCTTCCACTCTAAAAAGCATTATAATAGACGTTTCCATGGTCGTTTTCAGTGTCATGTTAATATTTCACAGCCATATTTTTTCCTCAAACATCCACAGAGACCTGCCTACCAGGGTAAATCATTCAGCACCGCGGACAGCGCTCACTTAAACCAGAGGCAGTGGGCGGGATCAGAGCCTAATCCTCATTCTGATTGGTTGTCCTGACAGCAAGAGCCAATCCGATATGAGCTACACCTCCTCTAATGGAGATAACCGAGATTATCTTGTTTATGTCGCCATAACTTTGGATCTGATGAGGATTCGGATGGGGTTTGATTACCAAATGGCTGTGCGAGGATTGTTTTAAAATGAACTGGCATGGATTCTACAGCAGGGATAAAAGAAATATAGCATGAGGTTATATTTTTTTCAGATCAAACAGTGAATATAATGTAATGGGCACCGATGGAAGTAAGAGCTGTAAGGTTTGTATAGGGTCTCAGTGCATTTATGTTTGTCCTATTATTTAAGTTTATTATTTTACACCCTTTATGATGTTTAAACACTGTATTGTATAGACACTATAAATATTCATAACAGTATTTAGCTCTAAAAACAAAGTATATGTACTGTATATATTTTAGAGCATCTAACATTCTGTCTGGGTATTAACTATATTAAATAATTAAATAATTTATAATTCTCTGAGCAATCTCTAAAGCTGTTTGTCTTGATCTTAATTCATTTAAGAATAAAAATTCCTCATGATGGCAAAATATGTTAAAACAATATTTACAATATAATAAAATGGAATGAGAATAACTTCTTGGCTCCTATTGAATATTTAGAGCATTTTGATGAATGAACACAAATCCCATCAGCCATGCTCTAAAATCAGGTAGACAGCCTGCCCAGAAGAGTGGAGGTTATTTTTGTAACAGCAGAATGGGACTAAATCTGAAATGGGATATTGAATAAGCATATATGAGTGTGATTGCTTAATCTACACTCATTGAGACAAATAGTGTATGGTGTAAATTTTATCTAGATAAATTCATGTATCGCCAAACCGACTCCCAAATTGTGTTTTTTAGTTACAGTATGTTAAACTTAAATAAAAACATATACCACAGGAAAGGACACAGGCTTTTTGAAGAGCAGGGGCAAACATCTGTCGGTGCTCCACCAGTTGTCCACCACATCCACATTTCCAGTAAAGGCCCAAAAGATGTATTACTGCATCCACATTTTATTTCTATATCCTGTATATTGATGTGACAGCGATGCCTGGTCCTCCTATGGCTTGTCTTAATCACCAGACCTGCCTGTTTCATCCAGACACCTCTTTTGCTTGTTAATATATTGTGTAATTATTCATTCTTACAACCAATCTATTGCTTGCGTTTATTACAGAATCCACCACAGCACAAGGAGCAACATCACTACCCATCTGGATGGCTTGGCTTTCTATCCAGTTTGGGTGCCTCAGTTCCTTCAGGATTGCACATCAGGTCACGGCAGATGATTCGGGACAAGAGGACACCTGTCCCGGAGTATGTTCTGTCTTCTCTGCCTGGCCCTGAGAAACTGCATGTAGAATGGAATCTTCCCATTTTTATCAACATGTTCTTACCTGAGTTTCCCCACCGCAGCATTCCTGGACACAAGCACTTCCAGGTTGGGAAAAAGTCCCCCAAACACCTATAATCTGACGCTTTCTCCTCTAGTGGGGCAGTTACATGTTTAATTGTGAAATGGATTTCCTGAAATATTGTTCATATTGTGTCCTCAGATTCTGGGCTACATTGCAAAAGGATCATTTGGTCCCATCTTGAAGGTGAAGGACAAGTCAAAACAAAAGACATATGCCGTTAAGGTACATGTATTATTTTTATTTCTTTTATCACTTCCATCATTATTATGTATTATATTCACAATTTAGGCTAAAACTAAATATCTAATCTCAGTGACAATCCCACACTTTTGCTCAATCTATTACATTATTTTTACAGCTTCAGGTTCCAAGTTAGTCCTGGGTATTTCTTTACTTTCTTAATACTTTATCTCTTAGGTTAACTTGTTTTCATGTATTCTGTTGATTCGTTCCCAGGCAATGGATTGATAAGTTGATTATGTAAGCACTAAAGAGCTCAGGAGAGAACATAGTGATGTAGTAAACATGTGTTTGGATTTAGATTTGAGCTCTGAAAGCTGGCGTTAATCGCAGAGAAACCGTCAGAGCTCATGTGATTACACATGTAATTATACAGTGAAAAGCCTCAGTGGTTTTCCACCAAATCGACCACACAGATTTTCCACACAGATTTACTATACTCCTTTTTAAACATGTACTGTAAATGTAAGTCTTAAAACTCTCCAGCTCCAACTGAAACACAGCACAGTTCCTGCATTCTGGTTGCTTAAATATCTTTTGGTTTCACTCCATTTCCAAACGCACTGTTTCAGTGTCTGTAGAATTGAACGAACTGCCCCATAACACCCCTTTATGAAAGTGCATTTTCTTAGCCTATCAGAACACAGGAACCGGAAATATCTATGTTTGGGAGCGTATCAAGCATTTCCTAAGGCTTTTTTAGGCTTTTTCCACCTGCATTTCTGACGAACAAACAAAATACAGAAAAATATATACAGGATATAAGAGCATTAATTCACATAGAAGTGTAGGTTCATCTACATCATAAATGGAATGCTGTATAGGAATATTGGAATAATGTACAGCAGGAGCTGGCGGTACGGTGGCTTACTGGTTAACACTGCAATTAAGCAATTTCCCTCTGGGATTAATAAAGTTCTTTGAATCTTGAACACTGTTGCCTTGCACCTCCAGGTCCTGGGTTCAATTCCCTATGTGCATGGAGTTTGCATTTTCTTCCCATGCTTGGTGGGTTTCCTCTGAGTTCTCTGGTTTCCTCTCACAGTCCAAAGACATGCAGATTAGGGTAATTGGCGTTTCAAAATTGCCCATAGGAAATGGAGACAGAAATGGCAACTCACTTCAGTATCCTTGCAAAAAAAAAAAAAAAACATGGACAGCATCTAGGAAGGCCTGCCTTGCCATGGTCCATGAGGTCACGAAGAGTCGGACATGACTTAAATGACTAAACAAACAAACAGCAGGAGCAACTGCAGCCCAGTGAGGTTCATATACTTTAGGTGAAGTGTATAAGATCTGAGTTCTCACACAGCATGTATGTGTTTGGAAACTTAGGTCATCCCAAAGTCTGAGATTCTTCGTCTGGGTGTTCTGGACCAGTCTAAGGAAGAGGTGATAGTCCAGGTTGGTACAATCTGTGCTTTTACCTCAGATTGTGATGTCTGTAGTTGTCTGTTTCAAAAAACTGAGTAGAAAGACATTTCTTCAGTGGATTATAATGTAAACTGAACATCATCAAATCACAATCTCTTGTCTCCTCTGTGTAAAGTTCAAACGTTCTGATCCCTCAGTAGTCAGCTCACTCGGTTGTCCTGTGTATGTTGTTGTCTAACTGTTGCTTTGCAGCGTCAGGTCCGCCACCCTTTCGTCCACGACCTGCAGGACTGCTGGCAGACCCAGCACCATCTCTATATTAGTGAGTGACTCAGAACCCAGCCCCCTCGGTCCAGCTTACCTCCTCCTTTCCTCACATCGGGATGTTGCCAATTACTGTTTCCTCCTGAGCTGTCACAGACTCCCTTACGTGCTCTTTTACTTCAAGCATTTTTTTTTAATGAGAATGAAATTGTTGGCAGTTATTTGTGAACAGTTTCACAGCAAAATGAGATAAACACCATTTTTTTCCTCTTTGTGTTGCGGCAGGCATACATTGCGGTTTATAAGAAAACCTTTTTAATTGAAAAAAAGGCGCTGTCATCAAAAAACTAAACTAAAACTGAAAATTGTAAAGAAGATGATCTTGATGTCGCTGTAAACTAAAGTTTCTTATGATCTTCATCAATCTTTGTAATTAAAAAAAGCATTGAGTGCAACAAAACTTGAGATGTTTGAGAAGTTGCTGCCAGTGACTCTACAAAAAACATAATTAAGACTCAACTTACACTATTACTGCACATTTACATGGCCATAAATACTGCAGGCTGATTTATTCACTGGAGCAAAACTTTATGAGGTGGATTTATAGCAATTTGCAAAATCATTCAAAATTCACACTGATATAGCCAAAACAATTTTGACATAAAGTTTTGGCAATTGTGCTTTTTCACTCCTATGACACACCAAAATATTTGCTAACAGCTTGTAATAATTATTGCTTCTTTTAAAAACAGTCATTTTTCTCAAAGCTGCTCAGATGGAGATATCTCATTTTGCCATCAAACCGTTCATATGCATTGAGTATTATGTGAATCAAAAATTTTCTGGAAACTAAAGTAAAGCTAGAAATGTCCTTCATTTATTTTTTATATTCATATTTCCCATTTCATGCTTGAAGTAAGCAGAGCACAACTGCATAGCTGCTAGGAAGATAAATTATATCTTAAGTAGCTGCCTGTCCATTTTTCAATATCAGAAATTGCTCCCTTCGTCTCTTTGGCCGAGAATACGTTGTCCCACCCTTATAGTGAACCGTCCTGATGTCATCTTGTGCCTGAAGAAAAGAAATAATGAAATGAAACTGTCGCAGTGGCACATCACACCTAGAATCCCGTTCCTTTTCACTCCTGATTTTTTTCTCTTCCCTTCACTTAGTGGACTTGTAGCAATAAAAATAGCCTTGAGAATGGGTTGTGGTGTCTGTTGCACTGAGCTCACCTACCTGTATTAATAAATACTGTATACTTGTGTGACTATATCAGCTGTAGAACATCTTCTAAGATGTCAGATGCATGTTTTAAGATTCACTCTTTAATGCTGCATTCGACTTAATTCAGAAATATAAAGTCCCACCTCGGCATCCGTGACCCATGTGCACCTGAACTATATATCATACATTTGTGTATACAGTATAATTTGGTTAAATGTAAGAGTTCCTAACTCTGGGTTGATGAGACCATCGCATATAAAAAGTCCAGAGGGCCTACTTTAGTTTCTCTGACTTGGAAATTATAAGATGTCGAATGCAGGATAAGAAAAAGGGTTGGTCCGTGTTTATCTCTGTGTGTGTGTGTGTGTGTGTGAGTGTGTATACAATATCCATATATATATATATATGGAACGAACATACAGTATGTGGGATGGACGGTCTTGACATATAACAAACATGATCCTCTGTGTAAGTGACAGTTAGACTATTATTGTACATTGTGTCTGTACACATCTACAGTGTCCTTTTTATTTGCTTCCGTGCCTCTCCAGTGTGTGACTACTGCAGCACAGGAGACTTATACACCTACTGGGTGATGATCGGGCACTTTGGAGAGGATGCAGTTAAGGTGTTTGCTGCTGAGCTCGGTTCTGCTCTAGGTAAGGATTTTAAACTCATTGCCTATTATAATGGAGAGCTGTGCTTTAATTTGTTTTGTTTTTTTCCCATAGGGTTTCTTCACGATTTCGGAATCATCCACCGTGATGTTAAGGTCAGGATATTGATATCTCATATCTTGTATAAAGATGACATAATAAGAGATAAAAGCAGGGATCTGAAATTAATGGCTTGTTTTTTTTATCTAGATGGAGAATGTTCTTTTATCAGACCAGGGTAGGTGCATGATGTGTTTTCCATACAGTCCACTAGATGGTGCTGTGGATTGTTTTTTTCTAGCCATTTCAGAACATTCCAGAATCTACAACAATCTCAGCTCTTAATAATACTGTGCAAATTCAGAGCCTTTGTTATTACAGACATATTTAATTTGATTACAAATTAATAAAATATAGTATTTTAGAAGTTGTTGGAGACTGTAATGGGTGTAAAATTTAACGATTAAGTTAACGGTTCATGCGTTAATGGATCGGAATATTGTAATGATTTGCTGTTTTCATGTGTGTCAGGGCATTTACGCCTGGCTGATTTCGGTTTGTCCCGGAGGCTCGAACAGGGAGGAAGGGCCTTCACTATCTGCGGGACAATTCAATACATGGGTTCATTTCTTTCTTTTTGTACAATACAAGGCTATACAAAAGATGCAGATCCTCTGTGTATATTAAATGAACTGTAATTCTAAGTAATATTGCAATTCAGTTTGTGTTTGTGTTATTGTGTCCTATAAAAGCTTCCTGTTACATTACAGCTCCTGAAGTCCTGAGCGGGGGTCCATACAGCCACGCCGCTGATTGGTGGTCACTCGGGATCCTGCTCTTCACATTGGCTACTGGCAAGGTGCGTTCATAAAGCAGGTCACTGACACGTGACTGCATCACTGTACAGGGATGTTTTTAGCCAGTCATGCTGGACTGCAGGTCACACAGTCTAGTTTTTTTTTGGGATCGATAGGGTTTGGAGAATACATATTTCTCTACAGATTTTTTTTTGTTTCAGCCTAAACACAGTATCGGTGCTGATTTTATCAAATTTTTTAATATTATACATATAACACAGTAAATGTGTGTGCTAAAGAAGATACTTCTAAAGTTTATGCAACATGGAAATGACTAATCTTGCTTTATATGTGCCACAAAAATAGCCATTTTTTTGCGTTATACAGTTATCATTTTAAATACAAGTTATTTTTTTATAAGTAGTGATATTAAAATTGGCGTAAGCTTCTAGAAGCATATGACCTATAAAAATTGCTGCAAAAAAGCTTCATCAAAAAATCTGTAGTGTCCGTAACCATGTCAAATTCTTGTTGCAATATCTTAACAATGTAGCATTTTTAAATATTACACGTTTCCAGGTTTATGTCTTTTCACGTGAAATCTAAATTGACAAAGTTTCATCTGACTGACAAATAAGATCATTGAAAGATTTGAATTCAAAAGAGTTACAGACACTACGTAAAAAAGCCATGAAATTGTATTTACCAAATGTTTTTCTTTTTATCTGATAAAAATTTAAACATGTATGCATATTTACAAAAAAATAAAAACATGGATATAAAAAAAAATGGTGTTATATGATCTTATCTGAAAATTCACTTTTGACCTAGATACCATGTTTTGGCCATTTGTTATTTTGCAAAATGTTCAGTGGTTTTGGAGAGGCAGCACACAGGAAGTTATGTGATAGCTTAGCTGCGTGGTTGTACGGAGTTCCTCCAAAATTTAAGGAAGTAACAGAATTAGGTACTAAATCAAGAATATCAAGTCTGATAAACATCCTCTCATATGCTCCCGTCAAGGAGTCCCACAGCGAACCATCTGATCCGCATACAACTTGGCACAGTTTTTATGCCAGATGCCCTTCCTGACACAACCTTCCCGTTTTTCTGGCCGGGCTTGGGACAAGCACTGCATGCTGTGGCTGGGTAGCATGGGGTGTGACCACAGACGACAAGGCTCAAACCCAAATTACCAGATCCCCAAATCAACAACCTAAAGCCTTAGCCGCCTGAGCAACCATTCCCCTTAGATATCAAGTCTGATCATAAATATATTTAGTTTTCACTCTGTATAATCCAAAAGGTTGGAAAATTGGAAAGTCCATGTCTATACTCAAGACAAATAATCTCACTCACTCTCTATACCGCTATCCTGTTCAGGGTTTGCGGGAAGCCTGTGGGAAGCCTATCCCAGGAGAGTCAGTCATGTGTTCATTTACTTCATCTTTATTAAGATCATTGATCGTGAGGTGGCAATGCACTCTGGATAGGATGAGAATCAGGTTTGAATGTGTATTTAATATACATAATATCCTCTCTTGTTTTCACAGTTCCCTGTACCCCCAGAGTCAGATCACTGCTACATGCTGAGGAAAGTGCGCTGCTTCCCTTATGAGATGCCCAGAAGCTTCTCTCCTCCCTTTGCCCTGTTGTTGACTGAGGTGAGAAAAATAAACACTAAAAGATTGGACCAGTTAACCCTAAATCTAAATATGCGTACAATCTAAGCCATGACCTCATCCTGATTTCCTCATCCCTGCCAGCTGCTGTGTAAGACCCCGACCCGGCGCCTGCGAACACTGGAGCGCTTCAAGCGGCAAACCTTTTTTCGCGGCACTCCATTTGACTCGCAGCTCTTGCAGAAAAGCCCAATGAACCTGATCCTGGAACTGAAGAAGCGTCCCGACCACTCTGCCAGAGCCTGCCGAGGTCTGACCCTCGAACCGTTTCCCGATTTTGACTTTGACTGTGATTTCCTCAGACATTCGACCTCTATCTCTGCTCAAGAAACCTTAACGCTGGCCAACGTGTAACTAGTGGAGGCTCAGGACCAAGGGCATGTACCTCAGGGCAATGTTTCACAGGGAGCATTCCACATTTTTGTAGCAAGAAGCTAAGTAATGTTGTTAGTTTGAAGTGTGTGCCACCGGATTGTTTGTATATTCCATCATTTTCATAATATATTATTTCACTATGAGAAATTCTTGTGTCCTTTAATAAAATCTAGAAGATTTTGAGCAATAAATGTTAAATGTATTCATAGTTTATGTCATAAGCAGAATTCATGCTTCATTTTTTTTGCATATCTCAGGGCTAGTGTATATAACACATAAAAATTATGCATTTTAAAGTTAAACTGAAAAAACATGCTAGTTAAAAACCACTGCATGTATTGTTTACAGGAATTTTGCTCAATTCACCACAATTTTTCACTATTTTTTAATGTATGTGTTTCACCACAAATTATATTTGCATTAATGTTTATTATTACAAAAAACTGGTGGACCTATTCCATGATTATACCAAATGTAATGGAATAAGCATTTATAAGTATTATGCAACTTAGTGTACAGGGCATTGGTGGCTCAGTGGTAGGTTTCCTGCCTACCATGCACAAGGCCTAGGTTCGATTCCTACTCCAGCCACTGGATGCAGGATAAACTCACTTCAAGCCTGGATAAAATGGGACAATTAAGTCAGGAAGGGCATCCGGCATAAAAGTTGTGCGGATCAGTTGGCCTGTTGTGGCGACCCCTCGACGGGAGCAGATGAAAGACTAACAACAAAATGCGATTTAGCGTACAATTTCCTTGCAGTGTGTACTACACAAGGGAGCAATTTCCGATTCAAAAAGCACTGCTTAAGATTATAAAGGAAGAAACAGGATGTGATGCAATACAAACCAAATGTAAAGTAACTTCCAGTCTTAGTGGAAGTGAACAATACAGCATAGAATATGCATTTTAGCTTATTATAATGGTACTAAAGGGGATTACATCTGGGACAAAGCACATATAAATGTGATAGACAGATGTCTACATACCTTTCTACCATTTTAGTGTATACAGTATATAAGTAGAAATACATAAGCAAGGAGTCATATTTTGAGCTCAGACTTTAATTTTACGTGTTTAATCAGACCTAAGCATTAACAAGGACAACAAATATTGCCGGTTTTGTTTCATATAAATACTACAGGTAACACTACATGCTACCATTACCTGCGAATGGAATGTGCGGTCAACTAGCTGCTCCTCATGCTGTAGACACTGCAGTCTGAACAGGGGTTTCAGTAGCTATGAGCTCCGCATGTACCCCTTTTCACCATAGACAACTCCGCCTACTGTTCTTCTTCTTCTTTGTTGTTTAACGCTGGTTGGTATCCAGTAGTTTATATTACCACCAACTGTAGATTTCATTCTCATCTCATCTTCCTGGCCTCTTAAAGCCGGACCTTTCTTAAATTGTCTAATGCATCCTTCTCTGATCCTGCCTACTGTTATGTTCAGTGAGGAACGCCTGTGCAAACATACAAACATACAAACACACAAACAGAATTTCTGTTTTATATACTGTATATACACACTAATGTTGGTATCCTTCACTGACGGGTAAAGAATTTGTAGAAATAGGTAAAAAAAATATATATATAAAAAAATAAGCTGATCAGATATATGATATTATTATATTGTTATTTCAGGTTGAAGCCCACGTACATGTCTGCCTGTCTTTCTAAGACTGGTTTCAGGTCTTCCAATGTATTAAACGTAAAGATATCAGTGTAAGAGCGAATTCCGACCAATGTACAGACAAAACCTTTATTTCATTTATATAAATTGTGCCGGCTCGTAGGTGCATTGCGGTCGTTTCTGTGTCTTCCGCAAACTCTGTGTATACACAGTAAACTATCACGTTGATTGACTCTGTTGAGTGACGCATATAACCACGCCCACCTCGAGGGGAAAAAGCTCATAACATCCCTTTTACTCAACATGTTGATTTCAATTTTGGCGCAGATTTAAACTTGGGCAAAACCTGAAGGACTGACAACGTTCCACTAAATTGTGTTCAGCCAGTTTTGCGTGATGCTGTGACGAAATCGGCTGGACAGACATAAAGACAACCAGACAGTCAGACATACAGTTAGAAAATTTTCTAAAACTGGTTACGGGTCCTCCAATGTTTGAAACATAAAGATATTATTGAAAGAGTACAAAGAAAACCTTTATTTTATTTATATAGATAATGATGTTTTTTTCCCCCATTACCAACACCGTATATTCTGATACAACAGTGTTTGCTTCATACTGTATGTCTTTAAATGATAAAATATATTTAATATTCAGAATATAAAGCTAGTATCAGGTTAAATTGATGACATGACCCTATTTTTTTTTTTTTAGAGGGAGCTAACTATATGTTTTGTAGATGCTTAGAATTTTAATAAATAATCGCACCAAACAAGCTATCATATTTTGTGTTTCTTTTTTTAAAACAAATTTAAGAGACATTCGGCTTCATGAGGCAGCATCAGGATGTTATGACCCTCCTCAAGGTCACAGAATCCTTAGCATCAGTGTTACCCTTTTATTATAATAAATATCAAACGGAACTGAAATAAACATAAAGAACGATGGAATGTGTGTTTTGAGTGTGTACACAGAACTATTTAGTCTCCATGCAGCGAAATCCAAGACATTTTTATAATATAGCAAGTCATCCTAAATGCCTACGTGCCTAAAGGACATGCCTCAGATAGGCGTAGAATACGTACGTCGCGACGTACGACGCAACGTAAGGACGTACAAATGAATATTTATGAGGGGGTTTTGTAAGCGGTCACGTTGCGTTGCGGCATCACAACGGCAGAGCGCGTCGGACAGCAAGCATCACATCCCTCTTAGCACATCCTCTAGCTTTTACACACTTTCCAGGTAAGAATTTAATATATCTGTGTTGGGGTGAGTCGTTTTATGTGATAGGAAGAGTTGTGGGTGGTTTATTTGAGCACAAATGATCTTCATTTTAATTTGGTTTGGCGTCAGGAAGTATTTTTCGACAGGTGGTTATTTATTGAAAGTATTTTTCTTTTTCATTTATATGAATGCAATGTTATAGTATATGTCAAATGTGTATTGCGAAAAACTAGCATGTAATACTTTATGCTAAACGTAAAAGTGAGCAAATATTGCTGAATAATGCAGGTTATTGTGAATCATTTATGTAGTTCAGCTTTTGAAGCAGGGTTTATAGTATTTAAAATTAATATTGGTGATTTATTTTGGTAGAGAAGCATGAAGAGAGGAAAAATGTTTAATCACTGACAACCTTGAACGCAAGTTAGGACATTATCCTCCTCCTCTTCCGCGTTCTGGCCTCAAGTACACACAAACAGGAAAAGATACTAAAAGGAACAAGAATAGCGAATTTTAATCTAATTCCACTCCACGTGTTTTTTTTTTTTTTTTAAGTAATAACTAGTATATTTCCTGATTGATGGAGTGAGATCATGCTTGGATGGAGAAGGTTGACGAGTGCGTGCGTGTGTGCACGTACACATTCCCATCAGCAGTGGGTGGTGGTTAGCATTAGCATGTCGGAGGGGGCGGGGGTGTAGTTTCTTGTTTCCCGGAGGTTGTGCTTGAGTTTGAGCTTGTGGATGAGTAATCTCTTTCACCCACATTGGAACAGGAAATCAAAATGGCTAACACCCTGGTTTGAGTGACTAACGTGGCTGTAAAAATCATCATTTCGTCACCCCATCATTGAGAAACCATGGCAAAATGGCGTAGACGCGGAAAGTTCAACGGTGCGAAGGAGAAACGCAGACACTTGTGCTATTGTAGCCAGGTACTAGATCGAAGCACGCGCATCTCTGCGCTATTCTGACGCATCTCGGATGCTCGTGTTTGTTATACAGAGCGCTACTGCGCATGTCTGAACAGTCTGTGTGGTTGGGTTACACATCCGCCTTAATCCACCTTGAGACAGGCTTAACCTTGAGGATTCTGAGGATGTTCATTTTATATACGTTTGATTTATTTTATTTATTTATTACTAATATATTCATGTTATATATCCATATATATTGCATGTATATTTGCACATTATATATTCATATTACATACATGTATACATGTTTACAAAAGCTTTACCACATATATTCTTGCATTTAGTGCCAAGGGATGCAATTACAGTTAATACATGAGTTAATTACAGTACAAAGCAGCTTTATAAAAATAAATTCTGAATGCATTATGCATTTAAAATCTTAAGTATAATTTTGGCACAAAATGCCCCCTGTAGTAATACAGGTGTGGCTGTGACCTGGCTCGGCCCTGATGATAAAGGTCTCACTCAGGTAGGATAACAGAGCTCCAGCGTCATACTGTAAGACGTTGTTTTATCCGGCGGCCATTACAGCCTTCCTCGCTTTGATGGATGCGAGTGGTACAACGAGTGGGAGGGAGGCGGCCCTCGAGTGACGCAGTGCAGAAACCAGAGCAGGTCGTGTTCAAGACAGGATGCACATGAGACCCGAGTCATAGGTAGACAATGTACAGCGTAGTATGCGGTGATCTCTACGATCCTGAGGGGAAAAGCCTATAAATTTACAAAACCCAACAAATTATGTTTGTGCAGATGTTAAATAAGGAATAGACACCATGATGTGTGCTGTTGTAGGAAAATAAACAGTGACTGTGTGAGGCGACACAGACCAGCATGACTCAGTGTGTCCATAGGGGAGTCATTGATTTTTATTTTTTTCCTTTTACAGCAAGTTAAATCGCCACTGATTTAATTAATTAGTTATGTATGATGCCTCCAAGAACCATAATTTGCTTCTGCTATAGCAGCTTTAAATATTTATTTCCTTTATTTTCATTTTTTTAAATCTTCTCTTTACTTGGCACTGCTGGCTCATTTTGATGAGACAAACCTGAAAGCATAAACATTAAAAATTTAAGCCTCGGATTAGTTTATCAAAAAAAGTTCCTCTTGGGTGGAACAAAGAGGTTCTAGTGGGTCATGTTTGCTACAAACTTTGAGAATTGTGGAAGGTCATGTGACCACGCTTGATGCACAACATGGCGTCCGCGCTGGATGGGAACCGGAGTTCCAGCAATAATTTTGCAAATGCAATAAAACAATCCTTCCATAAATTGTTAGTCATTATTAAAACCTTCACCATACACATACAATACATTCTGTTCTAGAAAACAAACTCCTGCTTTCTGACCAATCAGATTTTAATTCAGCGGCCCTGTGGTGGAACAGGAAGTAAATGATACCTCGAGTAGTACTATTTGACCTCTATCTGGCATTTTTAATTCGTGCATCTCATCACGGTGCTCATCGAAATTCATCACCATAATGACCATCAGGTCACATGACGCGTTTCAACCTTTCTTTTTCTTTTTCTTTTTTTTTTCTTTAACAACTTGAAACTAGTTTTGTGCTGTAATGATCATGAACACTCAGTGGTTTCTTACTCTTGATCCTGCGTCCCGTACAAAATTCTGGACGCATTTCCTTCTGTACAGCAGCTTGTGAAACAGACACCGGTCTTCACAGCACTTAATTAGATTAATCTTTAAAGAGTATCTGTCATGCAAAATTCAGTTAGACGTTCAGGTAGGTCCCTGTTGTGCATGGTGTGTGTCAGAGGGATACCTTCTGCTTTTTGTCCTGTTTCTAATGTTTTCTAGTTTATTGGACGGTGGTTAAATAAGGCAATTAGACAACCCCCTCATGTGACCTCATCACAAGAAGAGCCCCTCCCCCAGATTGTCTCATAGCTCTGCTGATCTAATGGGGGGCGTGGCTCAGCAGGATCTCATTTATGTAAAAATAGAAACGGCACATTTGGAGAAGGAGTGAAATAGAGTATGAAATTGTACTTTCTCTGAGAGGGGTATTTCAGCTGGAGCATTAACAAACACTTTGGAGCTCTGACACATTAATTTAGCATTGTATTGCATTTTAGTTTATCACACTCCTGTTTCCTGATTGATTTGTTTTAACGAGCATTGCATGTTTTAGAGCTGATTTTTAGAAAAAAATAAAACAACTTGTATAAACTACAGAGAGTGATGTCGGTTATAAATTAGCATAACGGGTAGCTGACTGGATTATCACCTGTAGCACAGTGCTACTTTTTTTTTTACAGTGATGTAAAAACATTTTTAATTTTGCGTTGTGTATAACTTTACTCCCTTTCTTTGAGGAATTCAATATATATAAATTTTTTTATTGTTACAATCCTGAAAACTTCTCAAATAGTTCGCTCCTATCACACAGGATGCTGTGCTGCCTGCCCGCCCATGTGTGAATAGTTTACAGTGCACCACCTGTAGGATTGTAAAAGAACTGCAATACGGTAAATCACCTCGAGTGAAAATGAATATAAATAAAAGAATTCCTCCTTCCCAATTTTCAAAATAAGCTTGGTTTGTAAGCTAACGTTTGACTACATGTGATATCATATTGACAACAATAAGTGTAGTGTGGACTTGGGGGGGGAAAAGTAATGAGTCTGTTAGAAGTTTGTAGTCTCTTTGTGAAGACTTGTCATGAGTTAGTGACGGTGAGAACATCATAATCATAAGTTTGTTAAACGCTTTAAAGGTAACGCCTTGTCAGTCTGAAGGTGATTTAAGGCGTGTGATATCACAGCTTCGAATGCGGGTAAGAATTTTAATTCGGAGAACGACCTTGAGTGTGAAGGGTCCAGAAATATCGAGTTGAAAGGCAAGGGTTAAATCCGTGACCGCTTTTTTTTTTCTTTCTTTTTTTTTCTTTTCCCCTCCCCCTTGGCACGACGTGTACAGTTTGCCAATCTCGTAGCTTTGTGCGGTTTCTGTGGAAAGCCCTTAAGCTGCTGTTGGAGGTCGTTAAGGAGACGAGTGTTTCTGCAAACAGTCGGTGCTTATATGGTCTTCCTTCTGTCCCTTGTGCATGCTGGTGATAAATGAGACAGAGTTGTTCAGGATAAGGGTTTTTTTCTTCCATGGAAACTACTTTAAGCTTCGGTGAACAGACGAGTGCCATTTCTGTCCCTGTGGGAACGCGAGACTTGTGCTGTCTCATTGTGTGCCTTTCGTCTCATAGCAGGAAGTGAACATGTACTGCTGGAGTAGTGTATTGATTGATGGATTGATCGATTGATTCATCAACCGGTTTGAGTTTGGTTGTTGAGAAGGCGAGCGATGAGGAGAACATGAAGGGAAGAACAATGAGGTTTAAGGCGTGTGTGTGACTGGTTTACAAAGGGATGACTGAAAGGAATGTGATTTTAGTTACACTGTGAACACCTAGGCGAGATTTATCACAGCGCGATGTAATGAGATCTGACAGCACGGTTTAGACAAGAGTGCGTTCGTAACCCCTGTTTGGAAATCTCTGTGCCGCTCAGCGGGCGTTATATAATCCAGGCTTTTTGCTACAGGCAGTGTGGAATTTTAACCATTCGCAATCCTGAAACATAAATCTGTTGCGCTGTTTGTCTGTTAAAACCTCAGACACCGAGTGGAGTGTAGCCAGACGCCGTATCGAGCAGACTTTGCTGTTGGCGTTCTGTCAGAATGGTGGTTTGATAAGACGAGAGTAACATGAGGCAAAAATGGATCGTAAACTGACCATACTGAAGAGAGTTTGATTGTAACGAGTTATGGGTTGTATTGGAGTTTTGGTTTCAAAGAGCTTTTAGACAGTATTTAAACAGCACACGTTTAATTGCTCATTAGGTCGAATTATTGACTTGCGTTGAGGTTTCGTCCCGATGTACACGTCGTAGGCTAAAAATATCATGGGTTGTAAAAATGTTTAGTACGGAACATCTAATCTTAGCCTAGCCTAGCTTGAACTTGCTTAGAGCCACAAATTGTTAACCTTTCGACAGGATTCAAAATCCAACAGTTTCTACTAAATGCGTATCACTTTTAAGTATTTCACAGTTAAAAAATTGTAGCTCAAATCGTTCCAAGTCGGTAATGTTTCTATAATTAACATGCAGTCATTACAAGTCAACGATACAGTAAAAGTTAAGGCAGGTTTTTTCCTAAAGTCTGGGTTACAGTCTGGCCATAAGGGTATTGCAGGTTTGCATTGTCCAGAATTGATCATGCAAACTCTAATGCTAGCTCTCTTCTGTTTTGTTTTTTTCCCAGTTCGCTTTGAGCAGCAGGCATCATGACGCACCAGTACCCAGCCCTCACTACCGAGCAGAAGAAGGAGCTGCAGGAGATCGCCCAGCGCATCGTCGCACCCGGCAAAGGCATCCTCGCTGCGGATGAGTCCACAGGTCTGGCGCAAACGTTCAGATCAGTTACCTTCAGCATCTAGGATAGGATTTCACCTGTGATACGCAGAGCCATACTGCCTGCTAGATCTGTGAGATGTAATAGACTGCTGTTGGTCGATTCAGTTCTTTTGATTCGGAATCTATGCGCACGTTTATTTAATTATGTAGAAAAACTTTTACATATGGGCTTAAAAAAATAAATATCTACTTAATAAATACTCGCCTTTTGTGGCGGGATTTTTGAGGGGTGTTTGTGCGGTTGGTTCGTTACCGCCGCCTACTGGACTATAGTGCGGAGAAGATTGGCAAGGGGGAAAAAATTGTACCAGCCATGACCTTTAAACAAACAGCACAAGTAATTCAACATTTCAGTGTTTTATTTGATTTCAAGTCATACTCGTACTCTAAAGAAATATCGCCACTTGAGACAGAAATTGCAGCACCTAAGAACAGAATAGTATTGAATGAGTCTGTATGTGATCTAACAGCTACCTATTCTTATCAGCAATTTTACAATGATAAATCACAAAAGTTTTGGCATCCTAGTGACAGTTGAGACTGAAGAGTATTTCTGTTATAAATAAAAAGGATGAAAAATAAATAGAAAATGTAAACGAACCTGTTTGTGCGTGCAAACAGGAAGCATGGCCAAGCGACTGAACCCCATCGGCGTTGAGAACACTGAAGAGAACCGCCGCCTGTACCGCCAGCTCCTCTTCACGGCCGACGAGCGCATGGACAAGTGCATCGGCGGCGTCATCTTCTTCCACGAGACCCTTTACCAGAGCACAGACGACGGCACCAACTTCGCCAAGCTGATCAAGGACAGGGGCATCGTCGTGGGCATTAAGGTAGAATTTCCTTTTTTCCGTATATTTTTAAAAAAAAAATTTTTTTAACGCATCATGCTGATTTATTATTTGTAGTATACAATGTGTGTATGAATGAAATCCAAATGTTCCTGTCTTTGCAATGCTGTGGATGTGTATAAATAACACACTTTTATACACAGGATTACGGTTAGGATTACATGATGGCTATTAGAGTGAAATGCTGCCTCCATGCCAACCTGATTTATTATTAAAGATGTTAAATGATAGGAGGAGAAGGGGGGTGGGGGGGGGGCATTTACAAAGATTGAAAATTCCTAACATTGTTAGCATGTCACAGCTTGCAACTGAGAAGTATGTAACTTTATGTTTATAAAACAGATATCCAAACAATATAACCTGTTTTGATGTATAAACATGAAATACATTTGTAAGCATAAACAAGCAAACCGATGAGGTTAAAAATGAAGAGACAACAAACCAATCTGAAAAGATACAGAGACATTGTGATTCTTCCTATAAACGTGCAAATTTACTTCATACTTTCTGGAAATAATGTTACTATTTTCCATTGTGCATTTGTGCATTAGAGAGAGTGTCTGAGTATTAAGTTTCCTCATGTAAGCTAGTTTTTCAAGTTTTTTTCCTTTGTGTTCTTGTCCCAACAGGTCGACAAAGGCGTCGTTCCTCTTGCAGGGACCAACGGTGAAACCACAACTCAGGGTAAAGACACTATCATGTAGAAAGATTTTGTATACATCACACACACAGAATGCTGTGAAATGAAATTACCATATTCCACCATATAGCCAAAATTTTTAGCTTTTTTTTTTTTTTTTTTTTTTTTTTTTTTTTTTGGGGGGTGGGGGGGTGGTGGCCATATTTGTCCCACTACATTAAGATGAAGTGGCCTAGGCAAATCTGGACTCAAATCTCCAATTGAGATCCTTAAACAGGCTGTATCCTGCATGAACAGCCTCCCAAGGGGCTGAATTAAAGCAATTCAGCAAAGAAGAGCGAGCCAAAATTCCTCCACAACGATGTTTGAGTCATTAACAGTTCTAACAAATGCTTGATTGCATTTATTGATGCCAACCAGCATCAATGGCACAACCAGTTATTAGATTTAGGGGGGCAATTAATTTTTCCACATGGGTAGGTTTGGACAGCTTTTATTTAATCCACCCTTCTTTAATAAACTTTTTTTTCTTCTTTAAAATCGTAAACAATTTTAAAAAGGTGGATGGGGGGGGGGGGATACTTTTTCATGGCACTGTGTATGAACAAGCACAGTTTGAACTTATAGGAGCTCATCGGGTGGTGGGGGTTTATGGATCTACTATATACTGTAGCAAAAATTTGCACAAGTATTCACGCCCCTTGGTTTGGAATAATATGACATGACTCTGGAAAACCCCTGTTATATTGACATGTAGGTATGGCATGGCAAACGTTCGGCCCCTTTGATTTATTTATTAATTTATTTATTTTTTTACTTTTTTTTAAATCCACGCAGGGTTGGACGGCCTGTCGGAACGCTGCGCTCAGTACAAGAAGGATGGGGCCGACTTCGCTAAGTGGCGTTCTGTCCTGAAGATCAGCGAGACCACTCCCTCAGAGCTGGCGATCAAGGAGAACGCCAATGTCCTGGCTCGCTATGCAAGCATCTGCCAGCAGGTGAGCTCTGATACTGGATTGCGTTGCTCAGTAAGATCTCATTAGTGATGATAAATGAGGTATAAATAAATTCTTTCCTCATTGCGTAGAACGGCATTGTGCCCATCGTGGAGCCTGAAATCCTGCCCGATGGAGATCATGACCTCAAGCGCTGCCAGTACGTCACCGAGAAGGTAAATTATCTCTCGATCTGTAACCGTAAATGTACAAGAGCAACTTGCTGTGTTGTACTTATGTACACTTTACTGTGCTTCAGGTCCTGGCTGCCTGCTACAAGGCTCTGTCTGACCATCACGTCTACCTGGAAGGCACCCTGCTCAAACCCAACATGGTGACCGCCGGACACTCCTGCCCCACCAAGTTCTCCAATGAGGAGATCGCCATGGCGACAGTCACTGCCCTGCGCCGTACCGTTCCTCCCGCAGTCACAGGTAATATATACACGACGGTATCACAGTGCTCCGTTTGTCCTAAATCACTGTTACAGATGTTGGTGGTCGCCTACTCCGTCTCTTGGTTTAATACATCTTGTGACGGGTTGACGGTTTAACAGCAGTGAGGAATGACTTTACTTAACAGTGTGGCTAATCATTGGCTTTTTCTCTCCCCCTCCCCGACCCAGGCGTAACCTTCCTGTCTGGGGGACAGAGCGAAGAAGAGGCATCCATCAACCTGAACGCCATTAATAACTGCCCCCTGCTGAAGCCCTGGGCGCTGACCTTCTCCTACGGCCGCGCTCTACAGGCTTCAGCCCTCGGCGCCTGGCGCGGCGTCAAGGATAACACGAAAGCTGCCACTGAGGAGTACCTCAAGCGTGCTGAGGTTCGTTAAAAGATAGCAACGCTCAATTCAATTAAAATACTTGAAGCATGTGATCAGCATTTTTATATATTTTTTTGTAATTATAATTAGTTTTTTATTATTCCCCAAAATGAGCTGGATTCATTTTAACAAGTAGCTTGTGAATTATAATCCAGAGAAAAGCCTACCACCCCCGCCTTTGCAATTGAGTGTCTGTCTGCGTGTGTGTGCTCGCATTAATATATTCTATAATTAATAATATGTACAGCTTATGGGTGTGTGGTTTAGAACCATGTTTTTCTGTGTACATGGATTTTTTTTTTATGATAAATTGCTATTAATAAGACCACACTGTTTGTCATCTGATACATGACTTCTTCCAGTATTGGAACACAAATCTGTTTGCCTTCAGATGTCTTAAACAATTTTTACTCGTACAGATATTTATTTTAATTCAGATCACCTGAGTGTCCTATCCTGTAGAACAGTTTCGTAAAATGTGGCCTCTCAGTCCTCTAGTGGACTCTTGTGGTACTGCAAGACAAAAATAATTAAAAAAAAGAATAATTTTTTATTTTGTAATTATGTTTATAATTCTGGTTAAGTATTCGCATTTAAAAAGTAATCGAAACTACTAATAAAAAAAAAACACCACAGGATTTAAACATTGCACAGAGAGAGAGAAATATGCTTTATTAATAAGTGAAATTGTAATGTTACTACAGCCAGTGCACAGATTATACAAGCAGCATGGTGTAGACGAATATTAAGGCTAGGTTAAAATGAAAGTCACAATGAATAAAAAGAGTAAAGTTATTAAAAAAAAAAAAACCTCTGATACACTGGTTATAATTGGTTTTTGAATGGTTGCTGTAGATGAAGACATAACATGTTCAACAGTAATACAATGTGCTGTACTGTATAATATGTATAGGCCCGGTGATTGATCCTGAAGTTTAATGTTTATTTTTTTTCCTCTGCAGGCTAACGGCTTGGCCGCTCAAGGCAAGTACGTGTCCAGCGGAACTGGCGGTGCTGCAGGACAGTCTCTGTACGTGGCCAACCACGCCTACTAAACCACCCCACACGCGCCGTTTCCATCACCCCGCTTTCTTCAGCTTCTGCCGACCAGTAGTATCTTCCACAGCAACTCCTCTCTCCGTCTCACCAGCCAGTCACAGGCCTGCGCTGACGTCTGCCCTCTGTCCAAGAGCCATCGATTAAATGTCTGTCTTGCTTAAATAAATAAAAAATTCCCAGCAGTAGAAGGAAAGCAGAATGAGGAGATCTCGATAAAGGGTCGCTTTGTGAGAACGGTTATAAAATCACAGTGTTGCCTGTGTGGCCGAGTTATTACCTTCTGACTGAAATTGTGGTTGGAATTCAATTTTTATTTTTTGTTCTAAGTATTCAATTCGACGCTCACGCCAGGTTCTGAAGTTCTCATGTCTCATCGTTTCTGTCTCTTTCAGTCTTTAAGCTATGGTTGTGAGCGCAGACACTGTATGTGTTTATGTCCGAAGCATTGCAGGAAGGTGCGAGTAGAGTCGAGGCTGAGCAGGGCATTTCTTCACAACAAGAGAAGAGACAGAGTGACGTGTATACTGTTGGTCAGTACTTCTGTTTGCATCACAATGGTTTTAACGAACAATTCACTTGCACCAAGAGAGGAACAATATTTAATATTATAGTACCAGGTGTTACAGATTGCTCATCTACTGTTCGATAATCATAGAATACTAACTATATTAGTTTGGTGTAGTGTGCTTGACTGTATTACGCTCTCCCTCTCCATCTTTGTAGCGTAGTGATAGAGACGGTGGAGTTTATTGGCATAATGCGCTGGTAAGGACCTAACTATGAAGCGTTCCGAGGGGAGCGGTCACTGCTGATTTGGAAAAACTTTGATGTTGTCGTTGTGGTGTTTTTTTTTTTTTTTCCCTAAGCACTTGGTGTCAAGCAGAAAAGATATATAATATAATGTAAAATAAAGAGATTAAAATCCCAGACATGTCTCCTGTGATTTAATAATGTTCATAAATATAATGTTGTACTTGAACAGTTGCATGACGATGGTCTTCTAAAGATGTGTTCCGATCGGTTTGAAGTATCCTGTGAAGTATACTTCGTAGTGTGTTCAGCCATGTTAAGTGTGATTCCAAACAGAAGGGAGCGAAAATGTTTAAAAAAGGGAGCTGCGAACGGTGTAGCAAACAACGGGTCTTTACTACACCGGAAAGGGGGAATGAAACATATTCCCATAAGTCCTTGCATCTCGCTGGAGCATGAAAGAAAAATGGGAGCTCGAAAAAGGATTTTATACATTTATTATCGAGAAAGACGTCATATTAATAGGACACAATAATTTACATTTTAATTGAATTAAGAAATGTGTAGGATTATATAGGCTAGTAGTCTGAAAAAAAAAATACATCTTTACTCTATTATTAATCATTTATTTACAAGTTATACACATTTCGATAGTATGTTTTATAACTGTATCAGTTTTTGTTTAAATAAATATTCAGTATTTAACGTCCGTAGTGTGAAATTTCCACAACCGCAGTCACCAGTATCCAAGGTGCTTATGTTACTATGGTAACGCACAGAGGAAGTGATGTCTGCGCTGGTGTTCCCGAATGGTGGAGTTTTGTCAAGGGAAGTTCCCTTTACCATCTAGGGAGTAGGGAGCACCCTGTGAAATACACTTCGGAATGGAACACAGCTTTAGTCTAAAACTGTCTAAAAGTGTTTTTCATGGATCTATAGAAAACCTCACATAATACTGTAGGAGGAAAGAAAATTGTAGTTAAACTCCGGAATAATTGCATCAACAAACATCATTTCATTACTTATAGTGCATTTTAGGTGCTCCCACTCATCATCTTTACCACTTTATCCTGTATACAAGGCAGGGTACACTATGGGCAATTAGGAAAGGCCAATTACCCTAATTTACATGTCTTTGAACTGTGGGTGGAAACCCATCAAGCGCAGGGAGAACATGCAAACTCCATGCAACAGAGATGGGAATCGAACCCGGACCCTGGAAGTGCAAGGCTACAGTGCTAACCACTACACCACCATGCGGCCCGGTTCTCCCACAGGTCAAGGTGACCTCAATATACAGACTCCTCTTTGTGGAAGAATCCAAGAGGAGCATCTTGACCACCAAGGAGATATCAAAACAACTCCAGGGCAAAGAATCCACCAGGGTTTGGTAGTTAAAAGATCCTGATATAAGTCAAACTGGGACTTTTAAATAACTGAACAGAGTTACAGAGCCTTTTTTTTTTTTTTTTTTACATGTTTGGGCCATTAAAGAAGTCCTTGAGGGGCTAGAGATTTAGATTTAGAGTTTTAGCAGATAGTTTTATCGTGGCCCTGGCATACTGGGAATTCTTTTTAAATTGATGGTGTCCATGGGGATCCTGTAGAGGCTGGGGTAGCCCAGTGGTTAAGGTGTGGGACTACTGTTCATGAAGGTCCCAGGTTCAAACACCAAATTGGTACTTGATGTGGGGCCCTTGAGCAAGGCCCTTGAAGGTGTAAGTTGGTCTGAATAAGGGTGTCTGCCAGATGCTGTAAATATAGAGCAGGGATGCCAAACTGCATCCAGAAATGGCCAGTGTCAATGCAGACTTATTTCAATCAAGCTGAAACCACAGCTAATTCTACCTGTTTAATTAGTTGTTCTTGGCTTTTAATAGACTATCAGGTGTGAATTCTGTTTGGTTGGAATGAAAGCCTTTAACCCTTTCTGCTTCTAGTTTGACTGATCTGTTTTTATTTGTTCTGTTATTTTGCATAATTAAAAGTCCCAGTTTGACTTTGAACTCCATTCATATTTATTATGAAAACAATATAGCACATGCAACAAAAATCCATGATCAGTTATAAAGGGTGTTAGTCAGAGAAGCAACCATGAGTCCCGAAGGAGCTGGAGAGATCCTCAGCTCAGTGGAGAGAAGTTGTTGTTTTTTGCAGTCTTTCTTGAACAAGCCCTTGAAAAAGCCCATGTAGTAGACCATCCCTGTCATAAAGCCTGGAGGTGGTAGTATCTTTACCTCTCCTTTCTTTTTCTTTTTCAGTGTAAGGCAATATAATGCAACTGTATGTATCAAAAATGTATTGTATGTATTGTTTTTAAAATACAACTGACTAATTTAAAACCCTTTATGATCCTTACTAAGAGAAAATGCAATGGAAGAAATTATTTGCATTTTCATTTTCTTGGGGAAAAGTTTTTCCCCCTAACAGACCATAGGATCGGCTGCTTCCAAACGGTTGAGATGTTGCTTCATGGTAAAAGTATCAATACATTTACAAATACCAAAATATTCACGAAAAGGCACATAAATTGCTAGCTTTTTGTGTGGTGGTACAACAGCACAAAAAAAAATGTTTTTTGGGGGCATTTGATACACTTATGAAGCAATTGACAAGATGTACAATGTAAAGACAGAAAGGTGATGTGATATTTTAAGCATAGCATGCCTCAACTGCGTGGTAGGGATATCTCAATCAGGGTAAGTGCAATAAATGTTTAAATAAGATATAGTGATGATATAGTCGGTAAGGTGGCTTAGTTATGGATAGCACTGCGGCCTCGCACGTCCAGATTCGGGGGTTTGATTCCTGCCTTGGGTCTGTGTGCATGTTCCCCCCCTGCTTGGTGTGTTCCCCCTAGGTACTTCAGTGGGATAGAAGTAAAATGAATAAATAGTGATGGAGTATTGGAATGAAATGTTGAGGAGAAGGTTTTAGGGTTGATATAACATATCAACCATATTAGAATAAGAATATGGCAAGTAAGACACTTCATTCGCTCTTCAATACCAAATTTCCCCGAGGCTCCTGCTGCAAATATTCTAGATAATCTCCTCTGTTTGTCCCTGCTGCGTAAAGGCCTGATATCCGCTATCTATGGTGGATTGATGGGTTTGAGTCACACCTCTCTCTCTGTGTAAAATCAAAACTGATTGGGAAAAAGATCTAAATTTGTCACTGTCAGATGATACTTGGAATTCAATTCTTAAACTTGTCAACTCAACCTCCTTATGTGCCACCCGCCACTCTTCATTACAGTTTAAGGTTGTACACAGGGCTCTTACTTAACTTACACTTTCCCGTTTCTACCCAGACGTCGACCCTTGTTGTGATAAATGTAAAAGCTCTTATTCATATGTACTGGACATGCCCGAATTTGGAAAAATTCTGGAGGGATGTTTTTAAAAACTTGTCGTACATATTGAAATGCAACCTTGAACCAGACCCTCTGATCGCTCTTTTGGGTATCACTGGAGAGGAAGATAGGTGTCTAACTCCTGCTAAACAGCGTTTATTGTCTTTTGCGACACTGCTGGCCAGGCGTTCTCTTTTATCCAAGTGGTATGATGCCACGTCACCCACTCATGCCCAGTGGCTCAGAGATATTATGTCCTGTTTGTCCCTGGAGAAGATTCACTACTC
>JAOVVA010000021.1:20052195-20069682 GCA_028565275.1 Leiocassis micropogon
GCCAATCAGGGGCGTCTGTGAGCTCGCGCACACGGAAGGAGCGGCTAGCGCTTTCCTCCGAGTGTGTTACTCCGCCCTAACGGTGCGTGAGCAAGCAGTTCGAAAAGATGCGGTCGGCTGGCGTCACGCGGTTCGGAGGAAACACATGATAGTCTTCGGCCCCTTCCGGCTGAATGGTAGTAGTAGCCTTAATGTGGGAGCCCCCTAGTGATGGGGAGGAATTGGCCACGACTAAATTAGCGAGACAATCGGGAAAAAATCCAATTACTGCAGGCTCAACTTTTTTGCTGGCACACCTCCCAAATAGTTTGTTGTCTGGGAAACTAATTGTAGATTTGGAAGATTGGTGACTCCAAAATTTTGCGATCTTCTGTCCCTAACCATGGTACTTGAAACTAATTTCACCTGTCTAACTATGTACCATAATACAATTACAACATCTTCCAGGCATGTTTGCTAGTGACACATTTCTTATTTATTCCCCAGTGCATATTTTCAGGCTTGTAAATATTTTTATAGCCATGCATAAGCACACATATTTCCTATGTTCATGAATGACCTTACATTTATAGCACAGTGACACATAAAATAATCACTTCTTTAGATATAGAAACTAAAATAGAAATGGCGACATGCTTTAATTATATGTGGACCATAAGAATTTTTAAGAGTGCCAATAATTTGGTTTAGTTTAAAGCATTTCTTAGAAAATATGTACTTCAATTACTGTTTAGAGTTCACATATTAGTGTAAGATAACATTAATTAACTTACGGAGATTCCTCCTTATCCCCAATAGAACTCCATTCATCACTGGATCCCTAGTGAGTATTTCAATTAATTGATTATTATAACCATTATTATTAGTACACATGATCAAACATATAAATTAAAGAGTTGCTAGAGGGACAGGAGGGTTAGAGGATGCAGTTAAGACAATCTGAGTTGCTGTTCTTACCAGTGAATCTGGGCGAAGGTCTATGTCTTTTTGCATGGATGATTTAAACGTTTCATTGCCAGCTGAAGACAGAAATGAAACAAATGCATCATCTTTTGGTTCATAGTTTCACAGAGCCACCAATACGCACTACTTCCTGTGTCGTTTACTCATATGTTGTATGATTCAGATAAACAAACACTGAAATAAATGTGTGAATAATATATTATATTATACTTGTCTTGCAGATCTTATACAGCGTTACATGTAAATAAAATAAACACAGACTTGTTAATGAAATAAAAATTGTGATAACTGGCAAATTGTTGTGATTTAAGAATTGATTTACAGTCTAGCTTTGGATTTGTTGCACTGTATCCAAGTGGTTGTTTATTACCATGATTTCCCAGTTGCAATATGATAAAATTAATTATTATTATTTTTATTTATTTTTATAAATTATATTATTTGTATAATATTTTTAATATTAAGAACTGCTAGTGCTATTTAAATGTTAGTAAATTATTTATATCGAGCTTGAGATCTAGTGAATAATACTCTAAGACTAATTAGGGGTAAAGACGTTTAGGGATAAAAGGAAAATGTATTGGTAATGAAACTCTCATGGCAATAAAATTGTTTTTTGTTGCAGACATGTATTTTGATCTGCCTCTTGTATACCTGAAATCCATGAAAATATTTAAGTTTCACTCTTGAACCACTGGCAGGTTGTTGATGGACAAATGATTACCATTTCTATTCAATGCCACATATTCAGTAAATGTCCTGCACTAAATACAAAAGACAGTCACACTGTAATTTTGTTAGAGCATCATTAGCTTATGGTGCCGTGGAGATGGTTCAACAACATTCATTTTTGGCCAAGATCATGTTTTGGTGACAAACACACCAAAACACATTCCAAAGACTTTCAAAAGGGCTAAGGTTAGGACTATGTGGTGTCCAGTTCATGGGTGAAAATGATTCCTCGTGCTCTCAGAACCACTCTTTCACAGTTTGAGTCCTGGAATATGCCAATGCCTCAGGGAAGATAATAATCACCAGGGATAACCTGGTCATTCAGTGCATTCAGGTAGTCAGCTGACTTCTTTTTATTGCCACTTAAGGTCAATGAGCCTACACCTGATGACCTGAAGCAATGCCAGTTCTCAACATTGCAAGAGGCTTGTATTAGGTTCAAGCCACGTCCTGTCAGTCTACCACTGTTGGGCTCATAAGCAAGGACCTTAACGGCCTCTGCTTAAAGGACGCTGTATCATGGCTGACTCTGCGCTCTGACCCAGCATCCTAACAAGCTGCAAAGAAAATTATTTCATTGTACTGTAAAGTGTATGTGGCAAATAAAGGCTCTCTATAGTGGGCACTATGCCTGATGGTGCATCAATTCAGGCGTTTCTCTTCTTCTGGAAGGGAACTCACCAGACCGCATGATCTTTTTCCATTGTGCCGAAGTCCAATCTTTATGCTTCCTAGTAAACTTAAGTCTCATTCCTAATTAATCTCAATAACAAGTGGTTTTCTTATGGCGACACAGCTGTTTAGTCAGAATCCTTTTCGTCACATTGTGCGTGTGGAAATGCTCTTCCTTTCACTACTAAACAACGGTTGTCATTTCTACTGTTAATCAGCTAGTTGACAGTTCAGCATTATACAGTACTTCCAGGTTTGAATACTGTGTTCTTCATGAGTTCTTAACTCAATTCCAGTCATTTCAGCAATCTCCTTAATTGTTTTCTTTGCTTCATGCATGACCCTTTTGAACCATGACCATTCTGAACCATGACCATTCAACAAAAATAACTGTTGCTGCTGAAACACAATAACCACTGCAGCAATTATCCAATCAAAGCCTCTTATGTATTTGCTTATTTACATCCAACTGGCGACTTTTTTGCCTTGGCAATGTACAACTGAAGAACGGATTAAATTCTACTTACTATTCTCTTCAGGAACTCTTTTTCTGACAGGCAAGTGTTTTGCCAAAGATGTAATCTTATCAGGAAAAACACTGCATGTCTGTGGAAACACACACAACCAGCTAACAGTGTTTTAACCGCAGGCAATTTAGACGTAATTTAGTATGTCCAAAGACGAGATTTTGGTGCAGCTAGTACAATTCTCAGTTTTCTTAGTTTATACATAATTCATAGAATGTTGTTTGTCAGTATTAATTGAATATAGTTCACACCTCCAGATCACTGTCATCCATAGTCTGAGAGTGCTGAAGATCAGGGTTGTTTGCAGTGTCCAGCAACTCTATGACCAAATTACGTGTCAAGAGTTGGGTAATGAAAGCATGCTAGTTGTGGGGGAGAGAGAGAGAGAGAGAGAGAGAAAGAGCAAATATTTAAGGATAGTGAGCGTTAATACTGAGATCAGTAAATAAATAATAACTTGTATAATTTAAGAACATGCTAATTCATACTAAACATGTAAGTAACACAGTCAAGCCTTTGTAAAGCATTTACAAAGGGTGAGTTTTGGGTTGGGATATTAACTGCTCTTGTGTGGGTCACCCAGCTGTTAGTTGGTTAAAATTCTGAAGTAGATATTATACCATTTTAAAATATTCTTACAATTGCTATTGTTATTGTAATTGTCATTGTAATTGTTATATCCTTTTATTGCCTCCAAGTCAAGTAGGCTTTATTGTCACTTCAGCCATATCCAGTTTAGTACAAAGTGAAACGAAACAACATTCCTCCAGGACCAAGGTGCTACATAAATTTACAACATAAATTAACAGAAAAACTAACTAGCTAACTTGGTTAGCTGGGAACTAACAGTAACAGGCATTGCAACATGGAATATAAAATCTATTGTCGCGGGTACTGCACATTTTGTATGACATTATACAGTATTGATATTTGTATTTTTTTAAATAAAATCAATGAGCACGCATTGTGAAAAGCTGTGGTTAAGGGGACCAAAAAGTAACCCCTGTGGTTTTACACGTTTAGACACTGCTATCAGGTTAACCTCCTGATGCCACATGTGTGAATTTTTTGCTTTGACTTAATGCTATAGATATTATATATTTTCATTTTGTTTTTAAATCACACCTCTGTCAGAATTGGTAAAAACATGGTGAAAGTAGAAAACTGTTTATAGAATGTTGCTAGGGGTTATGTAAAAAAGAGGTGATACTTTCTGCCTTTTAGTAGAACCAATAGTCTCTCAGACAAGTGTTGAAACTTTTGAAATAAAATCATAGATATTATATTGCACCTGCAGCAGTTTTTCAGCTGTGGGCCGCTTCCGAGAACTTTTGGTAAGTGCCATCTTGACGAAACAGTGGAATTCTCTGGACCTATAATACAAATGGATAATCATGAACATTTTTTAAAAAAATATGCAACCAGAACTGAAAAAGATGTCCATGAGTCTGTATCTTTACCATTTGGTCTTGTCCTTCAGTTTGGGGGGCTGGAAGCTGCTTTTGGACATCAGCATTAAAGCTCTAGAATAATAATTTAAAAATTAATTTTTACATGACTAGAGGTGAAATTAAAATAACACAATCACTGGTCAGAAATGGCACAATTTAATATCATCAATCAAAATAGGATGGAATTAAACTACCCAGCAGAAATTTTTGGTTGTGTGGTGGGAATGTTAATATGACAATGTTACAGATGTTGTTACAGACAATACAGGCTATAAAAGGCCCATAAATTGCTTTTTCATGCAACACACAACTTAACTATTCCAAGTCCAAAGAAAACAAGAAAATCTGCTACACAACAGCAATTTACCAAAATGTCAAATCTGGAAGCAGTTAAACGGAAAAAAGAAAGAACAGGATGTACAGGCATGTGCTGCTTAACATCTAAGATCTGTTCTGTGTAATCAGATGTTATGCAGTTTGGATGTTGCACCATATAAGGATACAGTACTGTAGATTCTTAGCAAAACTCTATGGGGTACTGAGGTGTTGTGTGCCCGGCCTAAGTCTTAAGCAGTATCATTCACTAATATTCCACCTTTGTGTTGTTTATCAAACTTTTGTTTCACTTTCAAATCGATGCTTCCTCTTGCTGCTGCTTGCAAAAGAACTGATTGTATTTAATTTTCCCCTCTGGCTATTAATTTAATCACTATATATAAAACTCTGTGCACACCTGACCAACCGCATCCATGTGTGATTGTTAACTTCATCCACAGTCAGTGAATTATAAAGACCTATGATAGTTATATACGTAGTTACTGTACATGTACCTCTATTCTGATTGAAGACAAACTTTAAAAAAAAAACTGAACTTTTAATGTTTCTCTAAGCTTCATTCAGACATAGCAACAACGCTGATAGAGAAAGCCATGGTATGTTCACTATACTTTCCATTAACCACTGTGGTATTTTTTTTGTTGTTGTTTTGTGGCTATAAACTCCAACTGAAAATACTGAAATTAACCTTTAAAAACCTTTAACATTAAAGATCATGTTATACTTCTTTTGAAAATATCCCAGAGATCTCCAAAATGTGCTTGTTATTGTTCCAGTTGAAATACCACTCAGATCATGTATTCTGGCGTGCCTGAAAATCTCACAATTTCACTACTTTTCCAAACAAGCTGCTTCAGTGTTTGTAGCTTTAAACGCAAATTAGCTACTTCCACAATGCCTCTTTATGGAGGTGACTTTTTGTACCCAGTGTCACGGCGTGCGTCTGTGATGGGCGTGCGCCCAAATCAATATCGCTCCTCGCTCACTAGTTAGGCTGCCTCCCCTTCAGGTATGCGAAGGAGCAGGACCGCGGAATTAGGCACAGCTGGTGAGCTATCGCCGCTAATGATCCCGGGCTTCTCCCCGCCCTATAAAACACAGGGACTTCAGGGAGTACGCCTCTGATCTCCACTCACAATGGAGCCGGATTATGGTGACCTTTCTGCCAAAGAGAAAAAGGCCGCGAGGAGGTTCACGTTACGACCCCTGTTCGCAGCCGGGGAAAGCCGCCCAGCCGCTGGACGTCAGAGAGGACTCCCGTCTGAGGCCGCGCCCACAGAGAGAGCTGGGAGGGGCCGGTCCGGCCATCCGACGAGAGCAAAGGCAGTGCGCAAAACTACTTTGGCAATCAAGAACTTCTACTTAACAAACTGCGCCATGTGCAACTGCATCCGGATAATCTTCAAAATTCTAAAATTTTGAATGACTGAGCTTGATATCTGCTTATGTAACAAAACACAAGTAATAAAAGTCCTGTAAAATTACGATGTTTTCTGCAGTAAATTATCCCTGTAACTTAGCAGAGCATCCAGTAGTTTACTAGTCGGACAGCACTTTCATGCGGTGTCTTTTAAACAGTCAGACTTTCTTTCTTTCTTTGTTCTTAGATTTATTCACAAATGCTAAAGTTCCTATTATGAGGAACTTTATAATAGTCGAAAGACAAAGAAAGAGCAGATAAAAAAAAAATCATCTTCAGTTTGTTATCTTAAAAAAGCAAAAGCGTATCCTGTGACACCGAAACCTACTCGGGTGCCATCAAAAAAAGGCCACATTTTGGTACAGATCTATTTGGGTACATACTGTATTTTGCTATGCAATCAATTGTTTTCCAGATTAAAACAATATACAGTATTGTGTGTGTGTGTGTGTGTGTGTGTGTGTGTGTGTGTGTGTGTGTGTGTGTGTGTGTGTGTGGAGGAACACATCCTCACCTCATTGGGTGTAGATCGAACATTGGTGGTTGAAGTTCTGCTAGTTCTATGGCCGTTATCCCCACTGCCCAGATGTCACACAGCTGGTTATAACCACCTTTCCTCTCTACAGCTGCCACCTCTGGAGCCATCCTGAGATACAGGAAAGGGCCAAAAGAGAAAGACAATTTTCATACTCCTAACTTGCAACTGGACTTTGCTTATTAGCAAAATAAATGAGTGTGTGCATGGATGTTTCAGCAGTAGTAGTCCTTTGTTGATTTG
Source organism: Leiocassis micropogon (assembly GCA_028565275.1). Taxonomy (NCBI): domain Eukaryota; kingdom Metazoa; phylum Chordata; class Actinopteri; order Siluriformes; family Bagridae; genus Leiocassis; species Leiocassis micropogon. The sequence goes on from JAOVVA010000021.1 coordinate 20,059,075, forward strand.
ATGCTGCACTCATGAAGGAGTTGGAAAATTCAGGACATGCTAGTAGCAGACTGGCCACGACCTTTTACTTTACTGCTTTTCATACATGTACAATGTTTTATGTATAACAGGCTTTACAGTGATGATTATAACAGCTATAACTCTTATTAAACAGAAACCTTTGAGCTTTCTGATAATTCTGAAAAATGTTGCGAGTTGTATTGTATCCAAGGATCTTGTGTATCTATGAGGTCGAGCAATCTTCCATAATTTTTATTGTTCAACTCTTAATGTAATCATCAATAATTGAGATCATATCTCAAATAATTCGTGAAATATTACTGCCCAGTCATTCTCCAACAGATCAAACCCCAGCTCTCTAAGGCTCCACTTGTCCACAGTCCACCTGCTTGTGTCCCTTCTCAGTTCTGTGCAGAGGAATTAGTCTCGCTTTTTGACTGGACCTACTCTTCTGCTCTAAATCGGGATGCCCCATTTAAATCCAGCAAAAATCCAGAAAAGCTGAGTGGAAATTCTGCAACATACAGTATGTCCCTTGATATCTTCAAAAACTCCATCAATGCCTACCAAATATTTTTCAGATATGATCTCTGCAAACTGCCATAACTTCTTGTTTAACACAGTTAGTGCTGAGCTAAAACCCCCAGTTACCACATACTCAACACTCCTTGAGCAAGATTAGATCACACGTTACACCATCTAATCCTGAAACTTCTGTAAACATGCTGTGAACTACAATTCTGTCACTTTAATTTCCTTACCATGTTAGCGGATTGAATATCCCATATGAAACCCACAGCTTCCCGACTTGATCATTTGATATTAAGACCATACTTTCTTTCTATTATTAATACCACATCAGTCATTTACATGGTCCTAACATGTTTGCTTTTTCCCTGGTCTTCCTAAATTAAATAATCAGATACAGTATATTCATTTATACTGACATTTTTATTTTTAGAGTCCATCCTAAATGTAATGTTTAACCTTTTAAACAATTTAGTGTTTATTATTTATTTTAAATGTTTTAACATGCAAGGTGCAAAGGTACAGACATCCTTATCATTAAAAGTCACCCATAAGTGATTTTTGGTGTCTCCAAAGTCTATTGAGTGGCAACTAGTACTCACCAGTATGGGGTACCAATAAAGGACTTTCTCTTCACAACAGATGCATTGATTTCTGCTGCAACTCCAAAATCCGCTATGGGAGAAAGTTGAATAAAGAAGAATACAATTAAAGGAATGTATGGCTTTGTTTATGTGTGAGACAAGCGAACGGCTTGACTGACCTAGTTTGACATCTCCTCTCTCAGTCAAAAGAATGTTGGCTCCCTGTGGAGTACAAAATAAAACAATGAGTGCACACATGACCCTTGATTCTTACTTATACACCAACCCAACCTCACCCCCACCCCCCGTCTCTTCCACACACACTCACACACTCACACACTCACACACTCACACACTCACACACTCACACACTCACACACTCACACACTCTCTCTTTGTTGAACACTCATTCAATGCATTGATGCAACACAGAGCACAAGTGGGATTATTGTTAAAATGACTGGTCTTACTTTTATATCTCTGTGCATTTTTCCCATCATATGTAAATAATGTAGTCCCTGTAAAAGGAAAAAATGGTATCATGTACACGTTTATCACACAACATTATACAGCATGAAGAGGTTTTGAGAGAAAAGTTCTTAAAGATTAATCTTTACTGTGATGCCGAGTTTAACCTCACAACCACATAAGCATATAATCACAAGTGCGACTGCGGACCCTAATCCCAAAGCAAAGCCAGGCCTTCATGGTGCAGCCTGGCTGTTGGGATTAATAGTCATTGTGTTAATGAGGTCAGGCACTAATGTCAGGTGAGAAGATCTGCGGCGCAGTCAGCATTCCAGTTCACTCCAACAGTGTTCAGTGGGGGGTAGGGAGGGCATCAGGATGCTTTATTTCTCCCACACCATCCTTGGCAAACCAAACCATGTTATTGGAGCTAGCTTTGTTTACAGGGGCATTCTCATGCAGGAACAGGTTTGGGCCCTTTAGTTCCAGGAAATGGAAATCTTAATGTGACAGCATGCAAAGACAGTGTGAATGACTGTGTTTTGTAGGAGGTGTAAGGAAATAAAAGGAACGGTTTGTGGAAGAACCACATATGGGTGTGATGACCATATACTGTACGTTTGGCCATATACTGTACATAATCAGTCAGGCAGCCTTTTGTCTCTAATATTGACAGCAAACTCTTCCTTACCTGTAGTGTTTCTCTGCATACGTATGCAATCTGTCTCTCTTTCAGGGGTCCAGTCACTGGAAACACACCGGTCACCTCTTTTAGAAACTTATTTAGGTATTTAGAGAAATCAGCATTCTAAGTTTTTAAAAGTTTGCCAATTGAAATGTCTTTTAAAATTATTATTCAAGAACCTAAACAGCTTAAAGAATTTTACATGAAACTCAGATCCTAGAGTGCAAATTTCTCACGGTCTTAACCAGTTTAGCAAAATGTATGATTTACGGTGCTTTTTTTTAAAACTGTACTCAATAACCATTAAAGCATCACTGACATAATAGTCAACAATATGATTGGCAGTAAGCCCTGCTAAACGTTACCATGGTAGATGTCTTGTAGTGACCCTCCTCCACAGAACTCCATGCAGATCCACAGTTTGTTGTTTCTGTTAAATTTGGTAGTGTGATTAAATTTGGTAGTGCGTCACTGCTATCTATAACCAATTCAATCAGTATAATAAAAAAATATATTTGAATGACTATTTGAGCATATATGGCAAAAAACCTGAGGTAGCTGCCAAAGTATGCCACGATGTTTTTGTGCACGCAGTCCTTCATCATGGTAATCTCCTGCTGAATGCTTGAAATGTCATCTCCTAAAACACAGACCGTTTTAATTTCGTCTGAAATCTGCCTTTTGGGATCTGCTTCAGTTACGGAACTAAGTATAATACTACAACCTCTTTATAAACATGTGCTAAACAACAGTTTGATTTGAAAGTATTACCCATATACATTATATATATATAATATATATATAAAATCTAAAGTTTCTTCTCTGTTACATATTTGTCTAGTTCTGCATGTAAAGACATGTTTGTCACAGCTACTTTTTCAACAAGTAGCACTTCTGGGCACCAAAATGCATTTAGAGAACGCACAGTTCTTGATTCTGCAAAACGACCATAAATACACCTGACTGATTGATCTGATGATACTTTCTTGGGATTTGTCTCATCATAATGTGATAGTTTTGTGGAACTATGCTCTTGACACACTTAATAGTAAGGAAACCAGAAGTTGTGTGGACAGTTGTAGCTTATGACCTACCAGCATCCAGTTTGACTACTTTGATGGCTGCAATGATCGCTGTCTCAATGTTACGTGCCTATAAAGAGATTGGAAAACAAAAGTAGAAAACTAATAAAACACTGAAAATATATTTCACAGATACATCAAGTCATAATCCATATTGGCTGCCAGTCTTCATCATGTGACGCTTAAGTAATATCTGCATTACAAAGCCTTCACTGTCACCACCTGTTCTGTATGTATGCTTTTTTTTTTAATGTAAAAAAAAAATTAAGCCAGTGTAAATCCTGATATGGTGGTGTCGCCTTGCACCTCCAGGGTCCAGGTTCGATTTCCGGCCAGGTCCGATTCCCGTCTCTGTGTGCATGGAGTTTGCATGTTCTCCCTATGCTTCGTGGATTTCCTTCGGGTACTCCGCTTTCCTCCCACAGTCCAAAGACATGCAGATTAGACCAATTGGCGAGCCCAAATTGCCCATAGCATGTGAATGAGTGTGAGTGTGTGTATATATTTGTGCCCTGCAATTAATTGGCACCCTGTCCAGGGTGTACCCTACCTCCTGTGATAGGCTCCAGGCACCCCGTGACCCTAAATACAGGATAAAGTGATATAGACGATAAGTGAGTGAGTGAATGAGTAAATCCTGTCAAATCTTTTTTCATAAGGTTGCATAAGTGTGCACACTGCTAACTAGTAGGCACCTTTTGAATCACTCAATCTTTTTGGGTAAGCGCCTACCAACTTTCATTTGGACATCTTAATCTGGTAAATTTATTCCACTTTTCCATCTCCAAGAAGTGCTCCAGATCTATCAGATTCCAAGGGGATCTTTTACTGTATACTTGGAGTCCTTCAGTACACTGTAAAAAAAATTCTGTTGTCTTCACAATTAAAAAAATGCTAGCAGTGGTTGCCAGAATAATTCCATAAACATATGATAGAATTATAAAGAATTTCTTTTTTTTACTGTGTGAATTTGTATGAGTTTAAAACTACTTTCTCTCCTGTTTATTAAACTTTCAGACAAAATGTCGGTCAGTTGGTAATATTTATGGACCTAACTGTAAATCTGTTATTCATTTGTCCACAGCATTAACAGCATACTCCATCTTCACTGTGGTTCCTTGCATTTAGATGTTTCAAGCACATTTTATTTAGTACAGTCAACATGTATAGGAAAGTGCATGTTTTAAGGAACTTTTCTTTTTCACTCTTTCTTTGTAGGAAGGATATAAATATATGTATAAATAAATGGTGATTTTTAAAAATATGATTTTACAATAGTTAAATGGACCACTACAATAGTCTTCTAATTACTGTTTAGGCTGATGTATGTTTTTACGGTGCTTTGTTATTACAAAGGCTGTTTTAAAACTAATCAGAGTGCAGAATGTCTGGTCCATTCTAACGCATTGATCTTAATGACTTTGGTTGACTTCTTTTTTTTTTTTATGAGAAAGGGGTTTTGCCTGACCACCTTACCCATATGAAAAACATCAAGGAGCGAGTGACCAGGTATTTTAGCAGCTACTTTAATGTTGGTGTAGGTCTCATTTTGATGGGACATCCTGTTCTATGTAATGTCACTGTGAAGTTTCATTTTCTCCACATGTTGTTTACGGCTTTTATGATGCTCTATGGAACATTCAAAGTACTTGAAATTGGAATGAATGAATGAATAAATGAAGTCAGGAATTATTCTGTTCCCCTCATCCAATTAAAACCTTTTTAAAAATAATTTTATCCCATACATGCTTTGTAAGCTTACAGAAGATTATGGCTTTAGCAGTTGGATTAAACCAAGAATTCCTACAGACAGAGCAGCTGATCTTTATTTGGGGACAGAATTACTTCATCTTTCAAAGGTGTGTGATAATTATGTTTGGACATGAGTTCATTGTGTGGCTGGTTAATTCTGTGCACTGCCACTGGCCTATTAGGTCAACCAGGTTAATGTAAGTTTTATTTTTATCTCCCCCCCCCTTTTGTTTTTCAATTAAATTTGATGGTTGTTCAAATATGGGTTTAAAAAGGTCTTACATGATTTATCTTGGAATCTCTGTTTAAATTATAAAACCTGCAATTTTACATCTTTATAACTTTTTATTATGCAGAACCTCTTATAACTGGGGATGTGGCTATGTTCTGAATTAAGCAAGGACATTACTTATGTTAAATAGGAGTCGGTACACACCTGCCATCATTTTAAGTGTCTCTGATTAACCCCAAAAAGTTCAGCTGTTTTAGTCGCATCTTTAAGCAAAAGCCATGGTCCGCAGAGAGCTTCCAAAGCATCAGAAGGATCTCATTGTTAAAAAGTGTCTGTCAGGAGAAGGCTACAAAAGAATTTCCAAGACATTAGACATGCCATGGAACATAGTGCAGACAGGCATCCTCAATTGGAAAAAATATGGCGCAACAGTGACATTACCAAGAACTGGAAGTCCCTCCAAAACTGATGAAAAGACGAGAGGAAAACTGGTCAGGGAGGCTGCCAAGAGGCCTACAGCAACATTAAAGGAGCTGCAGGAATTTCTGGTAATTATTGGCTACGTAGTACATGTGATAATCTCCTGTATTCTTCATACGTCTGGACCATGTTGAAAAGGGTGTTGAAAAGCCTGAAAATGTTTTATGGTCTGATGAAACCAAGGGTAAACTTTTTGGCCATAATTCCAAAAGGTAGGTTTGGCACAAAAACAACACTGCATTATACACCATACAAGCATGGTGAAGGATGATGGAGACAGCAAATACAATTAATGTTGGCACAAAACCTTAAGGCTTCTGCTAGAAAGCTGAAGATGAAGAGGAATTTCTTCTTTCAACATATCAACGACCCAAAGCATACATCCACATCAACAAAAGAATGGCTTCACCAGAAGAAGATTAAAGTTTTGAAATGGCCCAGCCTGAGCACAGACCTGAATCCATTTGAAGGTCTGAAGAGGGCTGTGAACAGAAGATGCCCTAGCAATCTGACAGGTATTTGAGCGTTTTTGCAAAGAAAAGTGGGGAAATATTGCCAAGTCAAGATGTGCTATGCTGACAGACTCCTAATCCAAAAAGATTGAGCGCTGATACTAAATTTAAACGGTGCTTTAACAAAGTATTAGTTTAAGGGTGTGCATATTTATGCAACTACATTATTACATTATTATTTTTTTTTTTTTACTTCTTTAGTTAAAAGATTTCAGTTTATATTTCAATTGAGTTATACAGCTTATCGGTCACATTAATGGTGGAAAAAGATCTGAAATTATTTATCTTGGTCTCATTTTTTATATAACAAACACCTGAGATTTTAACAGGGGTGCATAAACTTTTGATATCTACTATAAGCATACTATAGACCTACATTTTTTTCTAGTGGCGATGCCAGCAGAACTGAGAGATCTGTTAATGCTGAAAAGGGAAGCTCTAAATAAAAAGGAAGTATAACTTTGTTGGTATAACCAACTTAATTTCAGCTCCCTATATCTTACTGTAGCAAAAGCTGTACCGTTACTGTATTATAATGTAACCATGACATGGCACAGTTTTTTTCATCAATGAGTCAAAGAAGAGCCTATGATCCACCGGTTATATACAAGTATAGCACGTGCATGAAAGTCCTCACATTACTGACCTCAAAACTTAGTAACATTATCTATTCCTCATTAAATGTATTTTGGACAGTAACAGTAATTAAGTAGGTAAATATAAAAAAATTCCCCGGTATAATAACTGTAATTGACATTGATTATATTAATTAAGTATAATTAAATCAGTTTAAATATATACGAGCATGTATCACCTTGCATAAGCTTGTAGGCCTTTACAATCCCTCCCTGCAAAACCGTTTGCCCGAACATAAGACCTACTTGTCTTAAGATCATTATCAGGAGGGATGCATTGCCTGCTCGTAACCATGGTGATGCAAGCACCAATGACGGATCAGCTGACACAGGGAAGGTGACATCAGTAGAAAAAAAAAATAGTAGCGCCACTGATTTCCTGTTTTCTTTCCTGTTCTACCCAATCACATCCTGTGAGATCTTTCTCACAGGATCAAAATGCATGCTGTGACATTAGACTACATGCTTCAAAACTGCCTGTACACGTGTTAAATATAGGTCAGATACTGGTTGATCAGACACAGCAAACTGTTCATACAGGTTCACACAAATACAGACATGTTTTTATGTTCAATTAAAAAATTTATGCAAGATGAAAATCAAAAGAGAGATAACATGAAATCAAAAGATCCCATACAAAGTCTGTTATATTTCAGGGGGGAAAAGGGCTGACCTGACAACGACAGATCAGATACGTTCCACAAAAAAAAAAATGCTTGCTGTCGACCCTCCCTGACACCTTCTTTAGTCACTGGTGTGTGGTTTTCCTGTTGCACTTGACTGAATGTTGTACCACATGCAGAACATGCAGTTACAGCTATACTTACTTTGAATGTCTGTTTATTTGGTGCAAGACATGCTTGAAATTTCATTTATTTATTTTTATGAAAATGATGTTCACAGCTTTCTCCTGTCTAGCATCTGTCTAATCACCCTTACATCAGGTGAACCATGGAATCGTATGATGAAATTAGGGTTTCCTGTGGTCTAACTGTCAACGTAACTTTGTCAATTTGTTCACCATCGCTTGCTTGAATCAGTGTATCACCCTAAACTCCTGAGACTAATCAACAGGTTGCAACATTGTACCCATATGTACCAATATGGGTTTCTACTTCAAACCCTGGCTGTTTTGGATCAAAGGTGGCACCAGCAAAGAACCTTTTCCAGATTGAACACTGAATATTTGGATTGGATGATTTGGATGATTCACCTGAAGTATGGAGTCAGATAGCAAATAAATAGCCGAGAAACTCATTTTTCTCAAGAAAACATCATTTAAACTAGCTTTGGATTTGTCCCAGGTGCTTACATATTACAAGTAACCTCCCAAACAGCACAGATATTCTTTTAAACAGTGGAAATGTGAGAAGCTGAACACCACTATATGAAGCAATTAGAGAAGTTAGTTAAAAAAAACAAAACAATAATCGAGACGACTACCTAAAAAGTCTTAAGCAGCGACACTAGGTGAGAGAGCTGGCAGTCGGAGACGTCGCCTTTAGCAGCCTACATTTCTAAGTGTGTACCTTGAAAACATCTCCGTACGTGCCGCTCCCGATGCGCGTGATCAGCTCGTAATCGTCCAGCGGATTGCTGTTTAAGACGCCGATGTCATCCATTGTGTGCAGCGTTTCTGCACCGCTCGTCACTCAGCCATGCACAGGAACGCAGTTTCTGTTGTCAAGCTGTTGTTTGCACGAGAATCAGCGTGTCGCCACTTCCTCGTTAGCATCAAGTGTTCAAAGAAAATGGCTCCGGTACAGTTACATCGCGCTGTTCTGCTGTCACATGCTCTGTGCATGCTGTCTAGGAATTATAGTATTCAGTAGCAGCACAGCTTGCGGTGTGCCGGAGAGCCGACACGCACTTAGAAGCGAAAAGACAAACAACCACCATGTTAATTAACTTGAGCTCAGACTGATGTGGTCGGAAGTGTGTTTCCGTCCTTAAGGTCCCCTGACGGACATGTTGCAGTATGTAGTTCGGCACGTTCAGGGAAATATTTAACAGTACAATTCAAGTGTGCATAGAGATGAAAGGTTCTTGGACAACATCTTGTCCTACCTGGTACCATGTTAACACACACAGCACGCGACGTCCGTCATTATATGGCCAGCAGCGCCACCTTCAGGATTTTCAGAGTAAATACGTTAAAGAAAATGAAAATACAGTACGTTGATGCAGCACCTCCTCTAAAAAAACAAAAACAAATAGGCACTGGATCAACACTGAACCGTAGTTAGTATTGTTGCCGTTGTTTGTTGAGTGATTAGTGTTTATTGATTGTAATTTCAATAAACTGTCCACAGAAGGGCGGCACGGTTAGCACCGTCGCCTTGCACCTCCAGGGCCGGGGTTCGATTCCCACCTCGGGTCTGTGCGCATGGAGTTTGCGTGTTCGCCCCGGGCTTGGTGGGTTTCCTCTAGGTACTCTGGTTTCCTCCCACAATCCAAAGAGATGCTGATTAGGTTAATTGGTCTTCCCAAATTGCCCATAGTGTGTGGATGAGTGTGTGTGTGTACCCTGCGATGGATTGGCACCCTGTCCAGGGTGTACCCCGCCTTGTTCCCTAAGTCTCCTGGAATAGGCTCCAGGCCCCCCGCGACCCTGAATACAGGATAAAGCGGCATAGACGATGAGTGAGTGAGTGAGTGAATGAGTAAATGATGCAGCACCTCCTATGAAAAAGCAATTAGGCACTGGATCAACATGAACCGTAGTTAGTATGTCTGTACACACATTTAGAGCTCATTGAGCTGAACAACTTTCGCACTGCATGTCATGGGCTCAACTCAACAGGAGGCCGGTTATTTTGGGTCGTTCGCAAAAATGCACCCGATGGATTTTGATATACTCCTCCTAGGGAATTTATACTGTACAATCGCCACCAAACCGGGCCGATGTGATCTAAAGACACTAAGGATGCAGAATTGTAGAGGGATTTTTGATATCTCAAATGGGTCAGCCGTGATAATGTATTAAACTTACGCTGAAAAATGATTAATAGCTTTCTGTGTGGCATTATATTGAAAGACATTATATTCAGTGACACGTTCAGTGACATCACATTGAGTAACATCATAGTGTGATGCTTATTTTCCAGCATCTGTGGCCTATTGTACACATGTACACATCACAAATGTTAACACACACACACGCGCACACACACATACACGCACAAACACTTATATTACACACACATTACAAATGTTAACACTCTCGCACTCACACAGACGCACACACGCACACATACACAAACGCACTCATATATTACACATCACAAATTTTAACATTCACACACTCACATCTCTGTCTCACACGACTACACGCAGAAATACACACCCACACACACTAACAAGTCACATGTCTCATACACACATCACAAATGTTAACACACAGACTCACACACCACACTCACAAACATGCACACACCCAATTACACAATATGACATTTACTCGTCACACACAGACTGACACATCCAAATGTCATGCACACACACACACCTCTCCTTCTCACTCTCACACACACTAACCCTCGCACACACACACACAGTCTTTCGGCTGTTCCTTTTCAGGGGTCGCCACAGCGAATCATCTGCCTCCATCTAACCCTATCCTCTGCATCCTCTTCTCTCACACCAACTAA
>JAOVVA010000021.1:20074003-20095791 GCA_028565275.1 Leiocassis micropogon
AGAGTTTGCAGCCACAATGTTGCGTGCATTGTCATGAACACATGCAGACACTTTCCCATTTAGACCCCAGGTCTCCATCGCATCAACTAGTTTAGTTGCGAGGTTCTCGGTGTTAGTAGGACAGCTGAATTCACTTGCCAGTTCTCATCTATGTAGTGGCAAGTTATTGTTATATAGCTTTCCGTTGTAAGTGCCGCCCAGCAGTCAGTCGTAAGGGCCACAAACTTTGCGCAACTCAGTTGTGTTTTAAGCAATTTTTTTTTTTTCCCCCCTCTCCTCAAAACAGGCTTCAATTATTCAATTATTCAAGTAATAGTAGGTCTTGATGGGATATCGTAATTAGCAGCTCTTGAAAACCTTCACACAGATGACACTGATGGGCATAATGTCCTTAACTATCATTGTGCAGATTCTGAGTTATCTCTTCAGATCGCCGTGTATCACATCTTCTGCCTGATAACATTGAGGGCAATGTTTATTGTCCTTCATTGCACAATGCTTGTGGATGTTTGCTTCGCAAGTGATATTGCATCGTACTTGTACTACTGGTGTATTTTAATACCGCATAGCATATTTTGCAAGTCACTTCGTCTGCCTTTCTGTCGAAATGGTCCCACACTGTACTTCTTTTCGCTCGCTTCATTTTGCTTGCCCGGCAAAATACGTCTGAAGGCACGTGTGGTTGCACGTGATAATGCCCCATGAGTTAACAAATAGCGTATATGTATCATATTTATGCCGCAAAACTTTATTCTACTACTACTACTAATAATAATTAAAATATATATATATAAAAAAACATTTTAAACCGTTTAACTGATAGTAATAATCGGTCAAAATTCATTCTTTCGGTTGATGGTTAAGCGGTCAATATGAGCATCCCTACTGTAAATGTTACTATTAGGGTTTGTTAAGCTTTTTTGCTGAATTTAGGCAAACTATAAGGCTATTATTGTTTACTGTAGCTTGCGTTGGCTTTAAGTAGCAGTAGGTCCATTGTCCCTGGGTCCGAGTGTTATTTTGTGTTATTATCCTCCATTTCACCTGTTTAGCAATAAATCATCATACATCTCTAGTCCATCTTTTTCTTAAGCACTAAAGCGCTGGGTAGGTTAGTGAACCTAGCCTTCTTCAGCTCTTAATTATGTTTTAATGTTTATATTGTTGATTGTTGACAATATAACCATGATTCCAAAACTCTTAAATATACAGACAATGAATCAGTTACTACTGAACAATCACTTTTTGCTGCTTATGTGTATCAGAATACTAGTTGGAAAAGCTGCAAAACAAGAGGGAAATGCTGTATAATGTCCTGAACGTCAGTGAGTGTTTTCTGATTGGCTAAGAAAAAGCATGTCACCAGAGAGACATTACCAGGTGGTTTATTTAAAACTACGGATGTTGCAGTGCTGCATTTGGAAAATGAATGAAGCAGAAAAATAAAATCAGGGTGCATTATCCTGCACTCCCACTGTACCTAGTATTTCTGATCTGCAACAATGTGTAGGTATTTGTTACGTGTTCGGTGTTTCCAACAGAATTCGACAGCCATTTGATGTAAAAGAAAGTGTGATTCATCAGACTAGGGCACCTCCTTCCATTGACTCATGATCCAATTCTGTTCTTCAAGTGCCTGTTATAGGTGCTTTCAGCAGTGGACACATGTCAGCATGGGCATTCTGACTGGTCTGTGGTCTGCATTAACTTAGCAACTCCCCAAAACACTGCTGTTTGGGAAGGTTTTGAACTCTTAGCCATCACAAGTTGGTATTTGCAAAGTCACTCAGATCCTTAAGCTTGACAATTTTTCCTACTCCGGTGTTTATGATTTGTGCTGCTTTGTTGAGTTATGGCACAATGACGAGTGCAAATCAGGGCATTATGTGTAAAGGTCAAAAAGTTATGATGAAAATATAATGTATGATGTATGAATGTTATTCAGCATGGCATTACAGCGCTGTAAACCGGAATAATAGTGTGTTTTACTTTGTACCACAATGCTTTCTCAGCCTGAAAAGTCTTCTTCCTTAAAAGAGTGCATTTCAAGCATCATTTGCCCTACAAAGCCCCAGAGGGAAAAATGTACATATGGAATCCACATCTTACATCAGTCGCTTGAAATGCTACGATTCATCCCCATGTCTTAATGAATTCATTAGATATGTATATTGATACAAACTAAAATAAAACTTGGTGAATGCCTCCATCTAATAAAAGCACATGGTATGTCAGTCTTGCATTTGTTTATTCTCTCTAGGCTATACCCAATTGCTTAAGGTCTGAATAAATGCGGTTTTTGCAATCCTGTTTTTTCTTCTTCTTTTTTTTTTTTTTTTTTTTTTTTACAGGTCAACTGGTGGTGTGTACACTGTGCTCTTGTGTAATGCAGACAAAACAGATTTGGCTGTTCTCAGCTCACCTCCTCCCTCTGGTGGCTCGTCTGTGCCTTGTCCCTTTGGAAACTATAGTCTTTATAAACCGCTTTGCCATGATCTTCACTGGGCTTGAGGTTCTCTACTTCCTTGCATCTAACCTGCTGGTACCCTACAACCTGGCCAAGAATGCCTACCGGGAGCTTGCACAGGTGCACGTTACTGCGAGATACATGTCCTGTTGAAATTTTCTGTAGTAACCTGTTACATGCCTGTCTTTTAAAATCTGTTTTGTTTTGTGTTTTAAATATATACACACTTTGGTAAACACATGCACATTTATTCAGTTATCCAGTCAGCCAACCATGTGGCATCAGTGCAGTGCATAATAATATGCAGATAAAGATCAGGAGCCTCAGGCAATGTTCACATCGAAGGTTAGATTTCGGGAAAAGTGTGAACTGTGCTAGGAATTTCTTGCACAACAAGTTTTAAACAAGAGATCACCCAGAATTGTGCTCAAAAATGAAAGATCATTAGTATGTAGGGTGTGCAGGCTTGCAACACCATGTTGGTAAGAAATTAGAAGAGAATGAGCAGACTGGTTTGAGCTGACAAATTTTGTAGTAACCCTCCTCCTGTGATGGAGGTGAAAGCCCAACACATCAACCCTTGAGGTGTATTGTAATTTCCCTCCGATCATACTTATCAACCAGGGATTTTTACCCACAATTTTTTGTGTAAACTCTAGAGATTCTAAAATTGTTTGTGAAATTACCAGGAGATCAGTAGTTTTTAAAATATTCTCAACAGCTCATCTGTTACCTACAAACATGGTATGGTTGAAGTTTAATGTGATTTTCTTGAAGCTCTTCTGATTGACTCATATACTCTCTCTCTCTCTAGGTGGTGGAGGTATATGGGCTTCTGGCTCTGGGCATGTCTTTGTGGAATCAGCTAGTCTTGCCAATGCTCTTCATGTGCTTCTGGTTGGTTCTCTTCACACTGCAGATCTATACATACTTCAGCACACGGAACCAACCTCCCTCACGCGAGAGACTGCTCTTCCTTTTCCTTACCAGGTTTGAAAGCAAAAAAGACCCACTTGTAGCCCTCCTTCAACATGTGACAGTTACTCAACAGCTAGCAGGTCTTCTCCAACACACACATAAAACCAGATAAACACTTGTTTTGCACTGCTCTTGTAACATTTTAGAGTAGCTAAACACCCAGAAGGAATGTGTTATTTGCCTTTTTCATGAGTGCAGTGGCGCAAACACATTAGTTAGTACGTGGATGTCAACAATGTTGCTAGTTTAAAGTGATATTCGGTTGCATTTAGCTAATATGGCATCATGAAATGCATTCAGCACTGGCTAGATGGATGAAAGGCTCTCTGACATCTGTCTTTTGTGATCTCATTACTTATGACTGATCATATCTGTTTTGTCTTGAAGATATTGTGATGTCATTTAGACAAAGTATACACCAAGATGCTAGACATTGTAAGGGGACTTTTGTGGATTAAATTGCTATGTTTGCATGTATGCAGCATTGCAGAGTGCTGTTGTAGTCCATACTCGCTGTTGGGGCTGGTCTTCACCGTGTCTTTTGTGGCACTGGGCGTCCTCACACTCTGCAAGTTCTACCTACAAGGCTACAGAGCCTTCATGAATGATAACGCCATGCACAGGTTAGTTTTCAACACTGATATGAAAGGTGTGATCTAGTAAATATCTTAATTTTATATTTACTTATTTACTAAGAGTAATTGATGCATTTTGTTGTTCTAAAAGTTACATACTGTAGATCACCGTCAGTGCCTTACAGCTTAATGACCATCTCTCTCTTTTTTCTTAGGGGAATGACAGAAGGAATCACTTTGCTGATTCTGTCTGTTCAGACAGGGCTTATTGAGCTGCAGGTAATCCACCGGGCCTTTCTCCTGAGCATCATCCTTTTTATCGTTGTGGCCTCTATTTTGCAATCCATGCTGGAGATTGCTGACCCCATAGTGCTGGCACTGGGGGCTTCCAGGGACAAGTGAGCATCTTTTCTTACATAAGAGCACATGTTTCCTTATAATTATTCTACGTTGCATATTATTTTATGGTTGTTACTGTCTTGTTTCGGGGCAAGAATTTCATTGCAGGCTAAATATTATAGATGGTAAATATGGATTACATTCATAGACTCTATAAAACAAACTGGATAAACTCTCCATGAGTCACCCATAGGTGTAGGAGCTCTGGTTGTTGCCATCTTGGCAGGAATCGACTTTTCTTAAAGCCCAGTCAATCCATAAATGGGCATATGGGTGGAGCAAACTATTATATTTTGGAATTGATCCTAACAAATATGTCACAGCAAGTTCTCAAATGGTCTACTTCTCTCTTCCTGTTTAAAGTATATTTGAAGGTTATTTGAGGCATACATGTAGTATCAATAAGTATTAATTGTGGAGATATTGGCATCATCTTCTATTAACTGAAATGGTCGTCTCGTCTCAACCATGGGGTTTTTATTATAAACTGTATGTATGTTATAGGAGTCTGTGGAAGCATTTTCGAGCAGTGAGCCTGTGTCTTTTCCTGCTGATTTTTCCTGCCTACATGGTCTACATGATCTGCCAATTCTTTCATATGGACTTCTGGCTGCTCATTATCATCTCCTCTAGCATCCTCACCTCACTGCAGGTGCACACCATTTTTTTTTTTTTTCCAGTCAGTTTTACTTGCACAAAAGTGGTATGAAAAACAACAATTTACAGTTAGGCATTGTCTTATGCACATACAACCATTTTTAAAGAATCGGCTCTCCCTCAGGTGCTTGGCACGTTGCTGATCTATGTGCTCTTCATGGTGGAGGAAATACGCAAGGCTCCGGTTGAGAACATGGATGAAGTCATGTATTTTGTGAATGGAACCTATAGACTCCTGGAGTTTGTGGTGGCACTTTTTGTGGTGGCCTACGGTGTGTGTGAGACGTTATTTGGACAGTGGAGCGTGATGGGTTCCACCATCATTCTGTTGCATGCCTACTACAACGTGTGGCTGCGAGCACAACTCGGCTGGCAGAGCTTCCTGTTGCGTCGTGATGCTGTACACAAGATTCAGAGCTTGCCCACGGCCTCAGCACTGCAATTACAGCAGTACAATGATATCTGTGCCATCTGTTATCAGGTGTGTGTGAGCATGTGCATTTATGTGACAGTTAAAGAGAAAAGTGCGGGGCCTCCGAATGGCGCAGTGGTAAAGTGATCGCCCTATCATCCGGAGATCGCTGTTACCTCTCACAGCCGGAGGCCTAGAGAGAGCTGATTGGCCGAGCTCTCTGAGGGGAGGGATGAGAGGTACCTTGTGCTCCCACATTAATCACGCTCTACAGCCAATCAGGGGCGTATGTGAACTTGCGCACGCTTTCGAAGGAGCGGCTAGCGCTTTCCTCCGAGTGTGTTACTCCGCCCCTAACGGTGCGTGAGCAAGCAGTTCGAAAAGATGCGGTCGGCTGGCGTCACGCGGTTCGGAGGAAACGCGTGATAGTCTTCGCCCTCCCGGCTGAATGGTAGTAGCCTTAATGTGGGAGCCCCCTAGTGATGGGGAGGAATTGGCCACGACTAAATTAGGGAGAAAATCTGGAAAAATTCCAAAAAAATAATTTAAAAAATAAAAGAGAAAAGTGATGGATTTTTCAGTTGCACTTACTCTTGATCGTAATTGTTAATAAGCTATTAGACTATGGACCATAACTCCTACCAAAATTTTCATTTTTTGTTGTTCCATTTGTCCAATCTCAGAAGCATATTAGCATATGAGGGCAAATGTGCAATGCACTAGAAGTGGTGTATTAATGGCCACATTTATTTTATTTAACACAGATTTATAGTTTACAGATTATGTAATAATGCACAAGATTGCCAGTGTTGGCACTACAGTCACAAAGTATAATTTTCATAAAAGGACGTTTTTACCTTGGTAGTTTTGTGTTTCTGTAAGGTTTGTCTTCCACCCCTTATGTTAAATTTTATCTTCTCATTTTCTTGTTTTTTTAGGACATGAAGTCAGCAGTCATCACACCTTGTGGACACTTTTTTCATGCGGGCTGCCTGAAAAAGTGGCTGTATGTGCAGGAGTCCTGCCCCCTTTGCCATGGCCCTCTCAAAGGCCAATTACCTTCCACCAGCACTCCTGCCCCAGCTCCTCCTGACACATCACCAGCCAATCCAAATGCAGAACAGGAAGAGCAGCGAGATTTAGTGCCTGGAGAGAAGGCAACGCAAGCTGGCGAGAGCTCCTCAAATGTTGCAACCCAATCCGGAATGGATTCCAGAATGGATAAAGAAACCATGGAAGAGGCTACAGGTTAAATAGGCGCTACTGTCTATTCTTAGTGTCTCACCATCCCTTTGAGCAGAGCTGTGCTCTGTGATTTTTCTCAGTGGTGACTGTTTTTGCCATAGTCACACAGCAATGCTGCCAATGTTGAGAAGTCCTCAAGACATCTTATTAGACTCCTGTAGGTTAATGATCTAAACTGTATGTGCCCTTTTTTTCATGACATACACATCGTAAAATCGATAAAGGCATCGTTTGTAGGTCATGAGTTCTTCAGATTTGTGAATTATTTTTCTCTCTTTTTTTTATCTTTCTAACTCATTTTAATTCCACATAAGGTTTTTTTTTTTCAATGACATTTTGCCATAATTTCTGTAAACATCATGTTCAAGTGGTCCATAATTTTCAATTGCACTACAAATAAGCCTAAACATTTATTTCAAAAATTCTTAACCAAAAGTAGAGATCTAAAGAAGAGAATTGTAAAACAGGATTAAGAAATGTTACATGTAAATATTATATATGTATGACATTTTAAACTGATTTTGATGGATGTCCTCTAAATCCAAACCTTCAATCTGGATGCTCAGACATATTCAGGGTCGAACAGTTATTCACAGGATGATTCGCTTGTATTTTCAACAGAGGCAAGCACTGGAAAATTATGTTGGAAATGTTGCACTATGTGGGCTGCTTTTGAGCCATCTTGGCTTCTTTCATGTCTATTATACTGAGCCTCCCAACTTTACATGGTTCTCTAAGGAACTGGTAGACCCGTTGTAGTGAGGTGGTCATTTATATAGCTTGATGCCATGCCATCCTGCTATGACTGTCATATATGCTTCCAAGTCAGCTCTGTCCTTACCAGCATGTAACCCTTGTGAACATGAGCTACAGCCTGTTGGATATATATGTGTACATGGATGTTCACATATATACTTGCATATATATCTATATCTGTACATGTATAAATCACCTTTAAAAGAGTTTTGTTATTTGATATGCCAAACAGTATTGAAGCAGTATCAACCATTATGACGTAGCATTTGGGTTCATGGGAACACTTTGATGTCCTCTCCAGGTAGAAGTGGGATTGAGCCTAAATATGCTGAATGGGATTTTGCTGGGTTTTTTTGGTTTGTTTTTGTTTTTTTATATCAGATTGACAGTATTAAAATATTTGGTGAAATTGTGTAGATGAATACATATACAATGTATGAACACAAATCATCAGCTGAACCATATGGTTAGTGATTTTGCACATTTTGAAAGAAAAATAAAATTAAGTAGTATTTCAGTCTTGTGTACAGTTTACTTTGTGCTTTCATCATTCTTTTCTTTCAGTTCACATAATTATACAAATTAAATTGCTTTGAGTTGGCTCGTAAACCAACCAGTTTACCCTTAACTGTTTTAAATAAAATGCAAGTCTACTTGCAACACCCAATTATTCTGTTCATGGGGACATTGGCATTAAGTTATTGCTTCCTTTAAATGTTTTTGGTTTCTTGTAAATCTGCTTATTTCTGATTAAAAGGTTCAGTAAATAAGAGAGATAGAAATTTTCATTTAAATTAAAACAAGCATTTTTTTGGTATTTATGAAATAATTTCATGTACAGTGAATAGTGTAGTTTTTTTAGAATAGGTCTTCAAGAAATAAACCACCAAAAAGGAAAAAGTGCATTTTCTTACTCTGGAGTGGACAGTCGATGAAGCACATGCATATATATTTACATTTTCACCAGAATCTAATTCCTCATGTTTCAATAACCACTCTTTCATAGTTTAAATCCAATAGATCTTGATGAATATTTGTTTATATTAATAAACAAACAATAATGTACATTTCTAAACATGGGATTACACAAATTTTCTAAATAAAATTCAACAACTATAACAAACTGCTGGACTTTATCTGCAAACTAATAGAAATAAGAAAAAGTATGACATTTCAGCGCAGTATTGATTCAGCGCATAAAATTCAGCTTTGGTAACATGACACTACTAGATTCCACGGAGTATACATGTGATTTAATTCAATATGCCAGATGTATGATTATTAACTGTAGCCCACCTGCTGCTATGCACACTGTCAGGATTCTGTTTACTCCCACCATCAATAATATGTCTGCATGCTGTCAGGTCCATAAATATTTAAGTATTGACAAAGATTTGCTTATTTGCTGTATATCATAATATATTGGAGTTGAAATTAACTAAGGCATAAGAACTTAAATAATTGATTATTGAAAAGTATAAAGAAGGAAAAGAGTTGCTCATTATCCAAAACGCCTGATCTTATAGTGTTTACATGTAAAATGCCAGTGGAACTGGTGTCATTGTGTTTATTGATGATGTAACAGCTGATAAAAGCAGCAGAATTAATTTATAGGTGTTATTATTTTACAGAAAAGGTGGAATTTGGGTCATAAAAATCCCAAAGAAATGTATTTCTTCTTTCACACCTAGAACTTCTTTAACGGCAACAAATCAGTGAAAAGTAAAGCAAAATGAATTTATCTTTTTTATATACATTTAATTAAAAAATGTATACTGTATGTTGTTGTTTTGTCATTGCTTGTTACATAAAATCTAAACAACATTAAATTCTTATAAGTATATTTTTTCTAATTACAACCTACAGTTGCACTCGAAATTATCCACTCCCTTGAAATGTATTTTTTGGCCAAATTTACTAACTTGCAGCTTTTTGTAATACATTAGTGAAACAAGAACAATTTAAATATCTCAACACAACTAATATAACAAGTGGTGTCTCCAAAGTCAACATAAAATGCTACTTTTAATGACTATTACAGTATCTAAATTATTCCACCCCTTGATGAGAAATATCTTCAGCGCTTGGTAGAGCCCCCTCTGCTATGACCTGCAAATTTAATGTATAGCCAGACATTAGCTTCTGACAGTGTTTCTGAAGGATCTTAGGCCATTCCTCATGCTCATCTTTGTGTGCTACAACTACATTTTTCACATTTTTCTATTGGACCCAAGTCAGGTGCCTATGATGGCCACTCTAGAATCGTCCAGGACATTTCAAACCAAGTCATGGTGGATTTTGAAGAATGCTTGGGATCATTGTTCTGTTGGAACGTTCAATGACACTGGTTTCAGCTTCCTCACAGATGGCATTACTTTGCTTCAAAGGTATTTGATTAAATCCATCTTACCCTTTATGCACTGCAGGTTTCCAGGGCCAGAGGAAGCAAAGCAGCCCCACCATGCTTTACTGTAAGCAGGGTGCACTTTTCTCCATATGCTTCATTCTTTCTCCTCCAAACATACCACTGATTCATAGGCCCAAAAGGTTCAAGTTTGTTTCATCAGTCTATAGAACAGAATTCACAAAAGTCTGTCTTTTTTATATGGATTTTGGCATATTGGAGCTGACTTTTCTTGTGTTTTAGGGTCAGTAGCGAGGTACATCTAGTGGTGACCTTCAGAGTTCAGTAATCAAAACAAGGTGACAGTGCTAACCACTAAACCACCATGCCATTCCAAAACTTATTAACTGAAAAAATATATATATACTGAGTTAAAAAAAAATACTAAAAATGCATAGTAACACCAATGAGACAGTTACTCTACAGTTTTAGTATTTTTGACACCAATGATGAGTAGGTAATTTAAAACATTTTACTGTTTTACATTTCGATTCTAATTAATTTCAAATATAGAGTTTAAACTGGTGGATTTCAACTATTCATAAAAAAAAACAAAAACATAACCTGTATATTTCAGTTAAATTCCCTTTCTGTTAATTCCAGGTCTACGTTGGGGTGGGAGATCTTTCTGGTTCAGATTGGGGGTCAGACTCAGAACTAACTGCTCTGTTCTCATACTTTGTGTCTTGCTTGGTTAACATGCCAAGCCTTTCTCTGAGCTCTCCTCTCCCTCTTCTCTCATTCATATCTCTTACTCTTTTCCTTTTTTGGTTAGGACATCATTTGGATAACTCTGACCCTTGCATGGCAGGGTCTGTATCTCTCCTGCCTGTTAATGTTTTCACCTGCATTACATTTTGCCATACCTGAGGAAAAGTACAATAATATAAATGATAAGAATAGACATTAAATCAAACTTAAACATATTTTTTCTTCTAATATGATAGATTTGTTATTTGGTTAATTTATACACTCAAAAAAAATGCTGGTTGTTTTTGTAAACACATTGTTGGGTTGTTTATGCTGGGTCAGAATTCTGGGTTATTTCGTGTACTTTAAACACATTGTTGGGTTGCTCTATGTTGGGTCTAATGAAATGTAGTGGGTCATTTACAAATGAACACCTGGTTGATTATTGTGACCCAACAACTGGTTTATTCTTTATTCTCTGGTTTCTCCAAACGGCAGCCTGCGAAATGTTTGAAATATTACTGTTATTGTGTTAAAGTGTAGTTTTAAGAGTTGTTTAGGCGAGTATGTATGTGTGTACAGCTCAAAACATCCATCGGTTATTAAAAAATAGCGTCTATTTAAAATTGCCTCAACGATTTCGGAGATTTGTGCTCCAGGCAGACAATACAGGTGCCCTGTGATCATGTAGCCGCTCAACGCTGCCTCACTTCGGCAAGAACTTCTGAAAACTACCGCTGACTGTGATGTCTCTGTGGTGGTTCAATCTTTGGTAGAATACGGTTATGGTATAATATATCGCGGCTGTGTGACGCATCCTGTACACTGCGTTCCATTTGCAATATATCCGGTGTCCTTAAACCCTCGAGTGTGCACTTCCAAGTCAAGTCTGTTCTTTGCGTTCTTGGAATTGAGACACGGCATGACGAACTTTCTGGATGCTTCACTTCTGAAGCGAGGCTCACGATACTTAAAGCTGGCAATATTTTCTGGTAAGTTATAATGTATTTTTACCTAAATTTTAAATGTTGTAGTTGTGGTAGGAGCAAGCTCATTTTTATGTTTATTCACTTTTCCACCTTTTAAGTCGCACTTTGATATGGAGCTGTGGGGAGTTTATGTTTTTATATTCTGTGTTAATAGTCGGCTATACCTGTATTTTATGAGAAAAGTGCGTTTGTAGCACACACAAATAATAAAACCCCTAAATTTACTATATGTCATTTTAGGCGCATTACTAGTAATCTTCACTAAAGCTGTGTGGAAAGTCTGTTGGTATATTTTATAATATTTTAATGTTGTCAGAAGAAGCATTTGGGGTATGTTTAATGACTTAATTGTCAGGGATAATTAACAAAGACATAATTAAACTTAATTTCTTAATATGTCTGTTTCTCTGTTATTTTGACCCAGCAGTTGGTTTATTTTGTCGAACTTTATAAATTTTTCACTTTTGACTGGATCATACTCAGAGCACTCAGTATTTTGTGGTAAGTTAATGTACATTTTTACTTATTTTTTTAGTAAGTTGTGGTAGGAGCAAGCATATTTTATTGTTCAAATTAAATGCTTTAATATGGTGGTGTGAGGGTAATATTTTTTTTCATTCTGTTTTTTTATTATTCAATAAATGAGAATGCGTCATTGTTTAAAACAAGCTTTTTCTTCATCCTTATGAAATATTTATTGTAAGTTGTAAATTCATCACCTAAATATCGTATTTATCTAGGGTTTGTTGAGAATTTGAAAAAAGGTGAATAGTTTGTATTAAATCCAGATCAAGCGCCATATCCTGTTATCCCTCACACGTTAAATAGTGAGGTCAATTAGTCAGAAATATACACTAAATTCATGTTCACATTATGTATTTTTGTGTATTGACAAGAGGAAAAACATTTGGCATTAAATACATACATAGCTGTACGTCCTTAACAAAAATGCTTGATGTAAATGTTAGTTATATTACAACACTAAGTGATGGTGTGTAATCCACAGGTGGTGACCAACATGATGGGAATAATTTCTGCAAAATATGGAGATGACTGGAGCACTGTTCCACATTTTGTGCCTTGGGAATGAGACACAAGGAACCTGACAGACCTTTCCCATTGTTGGAGGCAATGCTATTGATACAGAATCTTTGGTGGAGACTGTTGATGTTTGTTTTAAAGGTTTTTTATTTTATTTTATCTTTTATGTTAACTAAACAAAGCAGTGTCTTCTCACCTGCGATTTTCTCCAGCATACCGTAGATTAGATTGATGGACATGAGTACTCGTCTGTTAAATTTTTGAGGACAACAGTTTTTTCACCCCACATTTAATCAATAATATAAAAGTTTTATCGTTTTTGTTTTTAAGTGTAATTTTGAAGGAAATTAAATAGTAATAGCTAAATAACAAATAGTTAAAAATATTAAGATGGGGAATGTTTGATGTCATGTGGGCATTATAAGATTTGTATTGAAAATTTCTATATAAAAAGTGTTTAAACATTGTATTTAAATGGCAAACAAATGCAACCTCTGGGTACTCTGGTTTCTTCCCACATTCCTACTCAAGACATACAGTAGTTTAATTGGTGTTTCCAAATTTCCTGTAGTGTGAGTGTGTGCAGGTCTGCTTGTGTGCCCTGTGATGGATTGGCAACCAAATCCTTGTGCCTAGAGTCCCCTAGCATAGGCCCCAGGCACCCCATAACCCTTTACATGATAGGCAGTATCAAAAATGAGTGAGTGTTATCCTTAAGTCAAAAAAGTTTTTTTTTTCACAATAATCAGAACTCCACACTTTTCTGAAGGATAGTGTTTGTAGTGGATACTACAGTGTTTGCTTTATGGACATGCAGGTTGTAGATAAATAGCCTCTGCAAATGAAAGAGAAAAAGTAATTTTATCAAATTTATAAACATATTTAATTTCATGTGTCATTGTTACTTACTGGAATTTCCTTCGGTTATGGAATTTCCCTTGAGATCAATAAAGTATCTATCTATCTATCTATCTATCTATCTATCTATCTATCTATCTATCTATTAAATCACAGCAAAATATCATAATAGAGAAGTGATTATTTTAATTTTAACACACGATGGCGCTGTTGCAGTTCTAAAACATTTATTTCCGAGTTCGTTGAGTGTGATATATCCGCTTTAAAGCCGCGCATTTCTCCCTCAGACACAGAGAGCAAAGGAATCGCCAAAATAATTCTAGGTTATAATCGCCAAAATAATTCTACTCTCTCTTTTTTTGGAAGTCTTTAATTCTCTTCTGATGAATAAACTGGTCAGACTACATAGTACAGTACATAATTGAGCATCTTCTTCTTCCTCGAATAATAATAATAATAATAATAATTATTATTATTATTATTTACAACATGATATTTTATATATTATCATGATTATACATAATCATGTTGTGAATAATGTTGTTTTACCATCATTGACCGAAATTTTGAAATTTATGAATTTTGAAAAAGTATAAGCCGACTGTTTCGTTTTAGCTTAACCTATCAGACGAATTTTATCTATAGAATATGAATGTAGAATTTATTATTATTATTATTATTATTATAACACTAAAGTTTTATGTTATGTCTGTTTGTTTTTAAAAGCATACTGCTTGGTTATTCATGATCTTATTCCATTTAGAAGCTGGATGTAGTTGTGGGTGCATCACGTTAAAAAAGAAAGTTAATGAATAATTAAATTCATGAAAGAATGGATGAGCAAAAAAATAAACAAACAAACACAGGAATAAAGTTTCTTTCAATGTGAGAAAATGACATCACAATGATACACACAAATACAATCCTAGACCCAGTGCAGCGTATTTATATATTTCATGCAGCGTCCTGTGTATGAATGCACGCGCTTAGCCTGCAGTTGAATTTTATTATACAGAACGCATTCTTCTTATTATTTTTTAACGAACAGTTACTGTTTTAGACCACTATAGGCTGGCATGAAACTTCTAGAGTTAACGACACCCCTTACTTGGCTAAAACGTAGATCAATGCATTATTGTTTGTGCTTGTAATTCGTTATATTCGAGTTGTCCCCTCAGAACAGAGGTTTTAGTTTAAAAGTCATACAGTTTTCTTTGGTATATCTACATCATGTTACATTGTATTTGAAACACTAATGTAAATGTACAATAAAACCCATAATGTTCAAGGCCAATTTGAATATTCATTTATAGTAAACATCTTCCTGTAAATTTAGCTAAACTACACAAATCATCTTTTATCTTTTGTCGATTGTTGCTGAACAAAATATATCAAGATCTTGTACAATAATAGAAAATAGAACTGGACCAATCATGCAGTAATTTTTACTTTCAATAATTAAATAAAAAGGAAAATCCTGCTAGAGAATTTCAGAAATATTTCCCTATAAGTAGACTTACAGGATTACAGAAAGGTATGATCTGTTCTGATATTTGTATGATAAATAGCCAGTCTAGAACGAAAAATAATATTGTACAACGGTTTAGGCTGCACGTAGCGACCCGTACATTGCCCTCTGGAACAGATTTAGTCGTGCCACTATTGTGCTACAGTATTTAGGACAGCACAGTGTGTTTGGAAATGCGAAGGGTGTCGTTTTGTGTGAATTTTGTTGCCCCAGCCTGCCTCCAGCCCTGTCTGGAGTGTGACTTCTGGCAGGCTTGTTCAGTAGACTGAGCA
Organism: Leiocassis micropogon; assembly: GCA_028565275.1. NCBI lineage: Eukaryota > Metazoa > Chordata > Actinopteri > Siluriformes > Bagridae > Leiocassis > Leiocassis micropogon. Next base: position 20,089,275 of record JAOVVA010000021.1, read on the forward strand.
GAGGAAGGAGGGATTAAATATGCAATGAGGCAGAACTGACACGGGCCTTTAGGCTTTGTTTGAGGGCGGTCCGACAATCTCGGCCCCTCCCTAGTACCCTTCGGGCACGATGTGCTTGTTCGTGCTTGGCTCCTCGAGCACACAGTCAAAAGAGGAGAGTCCTTTGGGAAGGGGCACAAATCACTTAAGTTTTAACAAGAAGGGGCAACGACACAATCCTCAACGACCCTCATCTTAATTTCTATTTAATTTCTTCTTCATGACTTCACTTTCTTTGGACGGACAAACATTTATTCAGATGAGAAAAGCAAAAAGAGGAGAAAACTTGTTGGAGATTGATAACATTTCATGCAGCGCACTCTAACAAGCTCTAATCATTCCGCCCCTGTCATTTCTGTGAATTGTCAACGTTAAAATCTGCGCGCGAAGGAAAGTCGACTTGACAACAGAAACTCGCTGACTCTCCTTCTCTCTCTCTCTCTCGGAACTGATTGTTGAGAGGTTATTTTAATTCCGCAATTCATCTCCCGCTCTGCGTGCGTGTGCGTGTGTGTGTGCGTGCGTGTGCGCGCGCGGACTCTTCAGCTTTACTGGCGCTCGGCGGCACGCGGACAGCGGAGAGCAAACACACACGCGCGCCCGTCCGGCGGTGGAGGAGGAGAGGGAGGGAGCAGTCTGATCTTTAGTTCTGGGGGATTCTACATGTTCGGGATACCGGAGAGTGTGCAGCGCGGCGGGAGCACTCTTAAGCAGGAGCCGCTGGGCGCCGGGATGAACGCCGTGAGGACGTGGATGCAGAGCGCCGGCGTGCTGGACGCCAACACCGCCGCGCAGAGGTGAGGAGACGCACCGGTAACTCCATGGACAACCGCGTGGTTTTGGGGAAAAAAGTCTGTTAACATTTTACGCACTCGTATGTGCTGGGATTGACAGGCTTTTGCTCTGCGTCAGAGAATGGACTGCGCTTCATGATTTACGGAACTCTGGATTTGTAACCCCGCTGTTTATCCAAACGCTGCTTAATTTCTCCCAAAGAGCACAAAGCTGAATCCAATATTTACACCACCACACTAAGAACTGAAACTTCAGTTAGGGTTCAATAAGGGACCTTTCATGTTTAACGAATATTTACAAGAATGCTCCTCGAATTAAACAGCCGCCAGACACCTATTATTATTATTATTATTATTATTATTATTATTATTATTATTATTATTATTATTATATTGTTATTTATTAATTATTATTTGTTTATAATTCGTATTCTTGTTCTTATTGTTAATCTTTATTAATTTTGTTTTTCAGCATGCTTATTAATATTAGAAATAGAAGGAACAGCAGTCAGTGTAAATGGAATTGGAATAATAAGAAATAAGTTTAGGCCTAAATAGTCTAAATGATTTGCTACTATTTATGCTTCTGTTCTAGTGAATTAATGGACTAATTTGGTTAAATACTCCTTAAACAGTTAAAGTGAGTATAAGTGTAAACAGCCTGATGTGGAGTATGTGTGTGTGTAATCGGGACTGTGGTATTATGTGTGTCCGCAGTGGACTGGGGTTGGCCCGCGCGCACTTTGAGAAGCAGCCACCATCCAACCTGCGAAAATCCAACTTCTTCCACTTCGTGCTGGCTCTGTATGACCGACAGGGGCAGCCCGTGGAGATCGAAAGGACATCATTCGTCGGATTCGTGGAAAAAGAGAAGGTGTGAGCCCACTGCAAGTTCGCAAGAAGTTCACGCATTTTTTTTTTATTTAAGATTTGTCTTTTTTTAGCTTCTGTATATGCACAGACCAGAAATGTGTAATGATCTTTTGCACACACACACACACACACACACACACACACACACACACACACACACACACACACAAAATTTACTTTTGAATAATTATTTTAACAGTCTTGGCCATTTCAACTTTTTTGTCCTTTAATTTTATTTTTTGGTTAGGCATCTATTTTGTTAGGATTTTAGCTCAATGTCACAGTGACAGATGTAGCCTCGGTGCCCAGACTCTACACATAACTGTGGCGTGCTTATTCAGTGCAATCCCCGACAGCGCGCGCACGGATTTGCTCACATGTATTCTATATAATTCTTACAGCTCGTGCCTTTCCACCAAACCCTCATACAGTTGTTCATGGGATTTGTGCTTTACTCGGAATAACTTGTGTTAGTCTACACGGTCTCAGGATTAATCAAACATCTGCTATTTGAATTGATGGTAAATTAGTTGGGCCTCCGCTGTATTGTTATAGGAAATGTAACGTTATCTTCTTTGCTCAGGAGACGACAGGAGAAAAGACGAACAATGGCATCCATTACAGACTCCAGCTGCTCTACAGTAACGGTAACACATGCATGGATTTCTAGACCTTTCTCATTTATATTCGACGACTAAATACAAACTAACACTAAAAGCAGGTGTTATCGATCTACATGATCTGATATAGAAAACTTATATCGATCGAACTTTTAAAGATGTGCGCGCTGTAAATAATTTAATAAAAATAATAACTGTAATTAAACATTTCAAACCCGTTGCCTAAAAGCCAAGGTCTCTAAAATTAAGGTCGACCCCAAATATTTACACGGAAATGGTTAATGGGTTATTCCAGAGAAGATGACCTGTCCAAACTGACCACTGACTGTGTGTTCGGCAGCAGCCTGATCACTGATCAGTTTTAAACGCTATTGATGTTCTGTTTAAAAAACAAAACAAAAGACATCAGCATCTGTTGTCTGTATCTTAAGATGCTGTGCTGTGATGCTCAATATAATGTAGGATAAATTTTCTCCTTGTGCCAAATAAAGTAGGTGAAATAAAACTATGGCTCTGCAATTAAGTTTCGACATTTTAATTTTAATTAATTAAGTAATTAAAAGATGTATGTATTTATTTATTTATTTACAATTGTCTTCAACAAGTCTTGCTCCTATTTGCTTCCTCAGAGACAGTAGATTTGATTTAATGTTAGTCCAGAAGTAAGTAAATTTGTAGTGTACCATTTTTGTGTACGCTCAGTAGGTGTACGTCGACTTTTATCATATTTATGCATTATTTTAATCAACAATAACACGCTTACGTTTTAATTCTATATTTTGGTCTGGTTTGACTAATAGTCTGTTTTATAAGAGAAAAAGAAGTATAGAAAAAAATCCCAAAAGGGTTAAACATTCTAAACCCTGTTTGTTCTCTCTGTTTTCAGGCATTAGAACGGAGCAGGATTTTTACGTTCGTCTCATTGATTCAATGACTAAACAGGTAAGGATGCTGTCTTTTAAAAAATCGACAAAAGCAAAACCGTATCCAACCAGCTGTTAGCGTTAAATATCACACGTTGGCCACGCGCCAAACCGCATCGTAGACTGCTGTCCTAAATAACATACATAACATTTCATACTGAGTGGGGAGCTGTAGTGTCAAACCCATGAATGCAGCCGGCCACGATCAGGACCCTCTTAGGACACTATTAGGACGTTGTGCTAGAATGCTTTTAGGACACTGCTATGACACTGTTAGAACATTGTTAGGACCTTTTCAGGAAGCTCTTAGGACGCTGTTTGGTCGCTGTTGGGTCATTGTTACGACACTGTTAGGACACTGTTAGGGCCTTTTTAGGATGCTCTTAGGACTCTGTTACGACGTGGTTAAGACTTTGCTTGATGCTTTTCGGACGCTGTTATCACCTTTTTAGGACCCTGTTCAAACCCTGGCTATGATAAGACCTTTTTAAGGACATTGTTAGGATGCTTTTATTACGCTGATAAGACATTTTGAGGACCATGTTAGGACCTTTTAGCACACTGGTTGGACCCTGTCAGGACGCTAATGGAGAGGGGTTTTGACGTCAAGATAATATGAGTTGTAGGTGTCCCTGTGAAATGAGAAAGTTTGTTTATTTTTTACGAGAACCCCCGAAGTTATTCTTTCTTGTGGTTGGCTATATGGATGATAAAACAGGTGTAATGCGTTTTCCCGCACGCTACTGTTTACGATCAAAATGTTCCGTTTTCACAGGAAAGAGGATGGTCCTAGATCAGGCTCACTTAATCCTAAGCACACGTGACTGTGATCATTAGACTGTGCATTTCTTACACACGCGAGCCCTTCTATCCGATCACAGCCCCCTGATGTTGTCCGAGGGTGTTGGTCTTTGCTTAGCCATCGCCTAAACTGTATAGTCTTAATGTACTTTTTTTGAATGAATTAATGTATGTATTAAATATACTTTAATAGATGCAAAACCAGCAAGTTGTATGCAAAATAAATTAACATTAATATTATTCTGCTTACTAATCTATTAGCCTAATATTAATTAATATCGATCTTATGTTAAACATAAATATTTGTAATTAACATCATTAATGGAATTAATATTATTCACACTATTGAAAGTATTAACATTTACTAAGTTGATTTATGTCTATTTATTCACTAAAAGACAACAAGTAAGACAGACAACGAAACCCAAACTCACTCCATACTACTTTTTAAAACGTGCCAGGATGTTTTGCTTTATTTTAAAGAACACTCAAGCCAAAAAGTCAAGAAGACAGAAGGCTTTACAGTAAAAGTAGAAATTTTAAATTATTTAATCTCAAATAGAAACAAATAATGGGCAATGCAACGAAGCAAAACATTTAATTATTTCTTTTTTATTAAAAAAAAAAAGGTAATTAGTTCAATCTTGAAAGTTATATTATTTTCTTGTAATCCACAGCCTAAGTGAGCTCTTCCTCAAACGAGAGACGTGAGAAACAGTTTGCTTAAGCCCTGTTTTGCATCCCCCGCCACAAAGTGCGAGCGCGCGCTCCTCCAGCCTGTCGCTGAACGCAGGGAACCGAATCGCTCTTTTAACCACGTGTAAACAATCCGTCAGTAACGCGTGTAATGCAGTGCAGACATCAGTTTGCGGGGAAAATGCATGCAAATCGACGCCATTTAAAAAAAATCTCACAATTCTGCTTCATGTGCGTACCAACAACTCATCCACAAATTATTTAATATATAACGGTTGAAACAAAAAAAAAACCTAAAACAAAACCAGAACTAATATTAGTTTACATGTTTAGTTTCATTTATTCATTTATTTATTTATTTTCACGCACACGTTTGAGTGGACCAACTTCAGATTTAGGTGCTACCATGGTACATGATTGGTTATACCAGTCATTCTTTTTAGCAATAATCTGTAGAGTGGCCATGGAGTGTGAGTCATGATGAGCTGCAGTCTCTCAGCACTTAGCAGGTCACTAACATATCTGCAGGCACTGTCTCTCTCTCTCTCTTTCTCTCGCACTCTCTCTCACTCTCTCTCCTATGTGTGTCATGGGTGATATGAAAGTACATTAAAAAGCTCGTTGTGGGATGAAGAGCCTGCGTGCTGGGAAGAACTGCTGTTTCCCAACTCACTGCCTTGCCACACTCCGTGGGAGGACTGCTGGCACTTTTGTGTGCCTTGTCACTTGTGTTCATTCTGTTTAATCTGTTTATCACTATAAAGTTAAAGGAAAAAATAAAGTAACTTATATATACAAGTTTCTCCCTCACAAATTCTTTGTACATTTTTTTGTACACTTCTTTAGACTATATACACTTTAGTGCCAGTCGTCACTATTTATTAACCCCAACCTAATGGAATAGGTATAACAGAAGTCAGGTGCTATAAGATTGTGGTTTGTTATATGCATTCTCATTGTGCAGTGTTATATGCAAGTTTCTCCCTTACAAATTCTTTGTAGATTTATTTTTTTTACACCTCTTTTTTACACCTCAGACTATATTTAGTGCCAGTCTTTTTATTATTTATTAACTATTTATTAACCCCAACCTATACCTATACCTAATAGGTATAACAGGTGTAATAAGATTGTTGTTTGTTATATGCATTGTCTAGGAAGAACTACAGGTTTTGAAGGAAGCAGTTCTTAACATGACACTGAAATGCACCTTGCATTTCATTTGTAAATGTAGAAATGTAAAAGTAGTCAACAAGTATCATGTTTCGCTTTTTCTAACACGAATGTGCCACCCACTTTAACAGTTACCTTCAAGGCATCAGGTTTGTCAATTATAACACAGTTAGTCCAGGAACACACACAACCTTTCCCCACTTCCCTCCCCCAGGCAGAGTTATCATGAATGCAGCTACATGTATAATGTTATTGGACTGGAAAATGACTCCTTGGCTCTGATTTGAGCAGAGGTGAAGAGTTCTGAAGAGTGCTCATGTACTATTAGTCATTATTGAGTGAAACTGGAGCTGAGTCATTTTTTTGTGTTGCAAAGAAGCTCAAGTGATATTTACATTTATAGAGTCAGTGATCTAATGTTCAAAAATCCTGTTGTTTTATTCATCGATTACATAAATAAAAAACTAGCATGCATTTTATATTGGCAAGACCAAAAGAAGGAATGTTACAGCACCATCATATATCCAGTGCATCCGGAAAGTATTCACAGAGCATCACTTTTTCCACATTTTCTTAACAAATACTTTCCGGAGGCACT
>JAOVVA010000021.1:20096419-20109267 GCA_028565275.1 Leiocassis micropogon
GTTTAGCTCCGTTGAGCAACGAGCTCATTGATGGTGCTGTAATATAAAGAATGATTATGGTCTTTTGGTCAATAGAAAGAGCATGCTACTTATATATAACTGTAAATACAGGTACTGTAAATACAAAAATGGTCTGGCAGGGCCTGCAGCAGGTGATGTAAGTAACCTATTTGTCACATTCCTTACCTATTCTAACTATTTCTCTATTCCTTATATCACTAGCTTTGGATATTTGTTTTGACATCCATTTTTTTAAACCTTTACATAAGTCTCTTACATAAGTTTTTTTGCTCTGTCTGGAATTTGTCATCTAGCAGTTTCTCTTCTATCCCCTACCACCCTTCTATGGATCAATTCTAATTTTCTGGCATATGCAGCTGAATGTCTGTGTATTTGAAGTGGGGTGTGGTGGAATATTTGTGTATTTTGTGTGTGTGTGTGCGTGTGTGTGTTTGTGTGTGCGTGCATGTGTGTGATTTGAAACAAAGAAGGAAATTGCGGCACCTCTTTAAAGTTGCACAGCAGCCTGGAAAAAAGGACGTGGTGTTGGCACACTAACAGATGATACTAACCTTGTAGGAAACATGTTTCCACATATTTATAGGGTTTTGTTTATATCGAAGTTGTTGAAGGATCCGGAGAAGGAAAGTGCAGTTGGCAAGTTGACATGTTTTATAAAATGTGACTTATGCTTGTTTCTTAGTTTTTTTTGAATATTTTGACAGATAAACATAAGTAGAACTTATGTCTCTAAAATATTTGATTTATGAGATATGTTTTAGATAAAACAGACAAGTCAAGCATATAAAGTTCTGCCATGACCGACCTAATTATGATGACTTAAAACGGCTCAAAAAAACGGCTACCAGAAAATAATTTTACCACTTGTTGAGAATATTTCTATTTGTAAGGTGCTAAAGAGAGAAAGAGGTCGAGATTGGTTTGTCCTAATTTGTGTAGCCTGCATGGATAATTCATTTCTCCTCCTCAGCTATTATGGTGTGATTATAATTAAATGCGTAATGTGTTTGTCCTGCTACTGCAACAGCTATAAGGTTTCAAATATTTTGTAAATATGCCATATATGTCTATAATGGATGTATTTATTTCTAGTGTGGAAATTGCGCCATGAGATTAATAAAAGAAATAAAGTTGACCGCCGTAAATAACCTTTGATAAAACGGATTAATGTGGGGAAGCAAGTAGTGGAGCAGCAGGTAGACAGTGATGCATTCTGTGTACTTTTAAAAGCCCTTGGCCCTTTTCTTTCAAAGTGAAAGAAAAGTAACTGAATTGACTAGATTGTGTGAGCTTGCCAGCTACAGCGCTGGCTGCAGTGATATCACTTTCGGTGTCATTGTGTGGTGTAAAGTATACCTAAACATCAAACAATGTATCAATTGTCTGCCACTGTAAGCCAACATCTCAACTGACAAGTAGGATGATCCTCGCATCCAGTTAACCCTGTTTAAAATAGACTTAAACACTTTGGCACTAGTGTTTCTGTTATTTACAGTTTCAAGTTAACCCACTAAAGCTAACCCGTTTTTATTTTCTGCCAATTATTCAATAATTGCTATTAATTATACAGCATTTATTTTATGCAGGAATTCATTGTAAAATTAATAGAAATGGCATATAAGTTATATGCCTGTACAAAGTCTCAGCCTGCACATGAGTTCGGGGTGTTTAAGCATTTAAGCAATGTGTGAAGATTGGCATCTAGAATATCAGGCATATTATATGGAGGTTATAGACTGGACAGATTTGTGACCAGTCTGCAAGCATCTAACCGAGATCCATGAGTCCTAGCAAGGTGATGTCTTTGGCATTGTCAAGCGAGGGTTTGGTTGGAATGGCGCACCACCTCTGATATTCAGCTTCCCCAGCCTGGCATGGACATGTATTTTGTTCTGGGGAGGGGTAAGAGCAAAGCCGTGAAGATTCGGGAGAAAATTGAGGAGGTGCCTTGCCAGATGGTGCCTCCATGCTCCAGTCTGGCATCCCAACTGCTTGCCCCCATGCCCACCTCATGCCTTCCTCCACGCCTCTCCTTCCAACCCATCCTCAACACACCCCAGCGATTGTTTGCTGCATTACACGCTAGAGTAGGCAGAATTCCAGTGAGAGCACAGGCCATTACACATCCTATCTTGCCCAGCATCCTTGGCACTTTCAAAGTGAGATAAAAAAAAAAACAACAACAAGAAAGATAAAGGGAGATAATGAAGAGAGGGAAAAGACAGAGAAAGAGTGTAGACAGTAAACATGCATTTTCAGAGTTTTCAAAAAACTGGCTAGTATGAGTCATGAATTTTTAAACTCTGAGAGCATAGGGTGGAGATGCAAAGACTTTTAGACTTTTTATGTCAAGCAATTTAATCCTATTTCTCAAGAATGGTCCATGATCAAAATGTTATTCTTATATACAGTATGTATGAAAACACTTCATTACAGCTGTTATTTTAGAAGGAGGTTCTCAACTGGAACATCAGTGTCTTCTGAATTAAGGATAAAAGCGGTATACTGTATGAGTAAAGATCATAATGACTCCTTTGCCCTCATCAAACTGTTCACCTTCAGCAGGTTTTCTTTATTCTTTCTAACAGCCTGTATTAAGCACAATTTTGTATAATGACAAGCTCTTTGCCACAACTTACAGTTAACTGTGGATCTGGAGTTAAGAAAACATAAGAATTAGGCAGGTTAGAAATGATGAAGGCAACTCGTTCTACACATGCCTGCTTCTGAACTCCCTTATCTCCCCTCATGTACTTCCTTAAAACCAACATCAGAGCCTCTGCTCAGAAAATGAGTGGTCAGAGACACTAGCATGACACTGCTGGATTCCCACGACATTTTATTTAAACACAGCCCTCACCACATGCTGTAAAATGCTCAAGCTGTCAAGCCCTCTCAGTGTGTCTCTCATGTGTTTCTCAAGTGGAAGCTGTGCTCTTGAATTCTGAGATGAACTGGAGCAGTTCGGGGATCACTGGAAAGCAGTCATGTGATTGTATGGGAAGATGATAGATTGTAGATGAACCCAGATCAGTGTAAAAGTATATGCAATAAAGGTTTTAAGGTGTTTCTTTAGTCAAGTATCAAATCATGTTTGACAAAATATTCTCATGTCCACAAATTTACATGGGTTTCATCTTGTTGTACCAGATAAACTAAATGAGCAATGTCACTCCAACCTTTGATTTCTGTTTTCCAAGGCGATCATCTATGAAGGTCAGGACAAGAACCCTGAGATGTGTCGTGTGCTACTGACCCACGAAATCATGTGCAGGTAAGACAGTTGCTTTTATAGAAGGATTTTAGATAAAAGTAGGTTGGGAAGATTGGCGTTTAGCTATTTTTAGTAATATTTTAACACTGTTCCACCTCATGAACATCACCCTAATCCTGAATTAATTAGGGCGAGCAGAAACTCATTACTCTTTTGGCTTCATTAACAAATATGCTTCCTCTGCAGTACTATGAAGTGCAAGCCTGGTTGGCTTAGGAACTTAGTTAACAAAGATTCAAACTCAGCATCTTAAGTAGTAGTTGACACACACACACACACACAGACACACACACACACACACACACACACACACACACACACACACACACACAAAATTGTCCACAGATGTTTATTGCAGCTTATCAACCTATTATACTACACACACTGTCCAATTTAATACAAACCCCTTGTACCCCTACAGAGATCTAATCATTGAATAAAATAAAGCAAATAATCAGTCACTCACGTGGCAGCAGAGCAATGCAGGTACAGGTCAAGAGCTTCGGTTAACGTTCACATCAAAGATCACAATGGAGAGAAAAAAGTGAACTATATGACTTCAATTGTGGCATGGTTGTTGGTGCCAGATGGGCTAGTCTGAGTATTTCAGATACTGCTGATCTCGTGGGATTTTTACACACAACAGCCTCTATAGTTTACTCAGAATGGTGCTTAAAAAAAAACAACATCCGGTGTGTCGAGGGTCTGTATCCTGAAACACGTTGTTGATGTGAGCGAATAAAGGAGAATTATCAGACTGGTCTGAACTGACTGGAAGTCTTTGGTAACTCAAATAAACGCTTTTTATAAATATGGTGAACCGAAAAGCATTGCAGAATGCATAACGTATTAAATCTTAATGTCATACTCAGCAGAAAAAACAGTTCAGGGTCAAGATTAGCTCAATGGGCTAGGGTTTGGAAGGTCCTAGGTTGAAACCTCAGCACCACCAAGTTGACATTGTTGGGCCCTTGCGCACGGCCCTTAACTCTCAACTGCTCAGATGTATAATTAGATAACAACGTCAGTAGGTCTGGATAAGGGTGCTTGCCAATTGCTCTAAGTGTAATGTAGGTCAGGTTTTTCTCCTGTCGGCTAAGAGCAAGAATTTAAAGCTATCATGGGCACGGACTCACTGGTACTGGACATTTAAAAATTGTCAAAAGCCCAAGTGATTTTAAATTTTAAACTGTCCAGTGTGGTTGAAACTTTATTTCAGATTACAGTTTTTTTCATTCTGATGTTGAATTATATGTGAATATTAACTGACATTATTGACCTGCATTTGCTTTATTTTATTCAATGTGCTGCTGCCACATGATTGGCTGATAATTTAGCTGTTTCTACAAAAGTGAAGTACAGTATATCTATATCTATATTTATCTAACATCTTTTAATCGATCATTGATCCTGTCTTAACCTGTGTGTGGGTGTGTATGAGTGTGTGGAAAATGTTGGGGGGGATGGTTTCAAATGCACTCTCAATTATAAGCAGAAAATTAGGCTGTTCGCTATTAATCAGGCCTGCTAATTGCCACAGACCACCATTAGCCATATGGTGCGGTGCCAGCTTGCAACTGTGGGACAGAAGTGCTTATTCCTCTCCTTTGAACAAACAGAAGGGAAAAAATGACCAAAACTGTTGTGAGAACATGCTAAAGGACGTTTTTTGCTGGAATAGGCCAAAACAGTTCTTTTTAAAGATTAAGGTTGTCATAACACAGGGCCAGGAACATGAATCAAAGCATCCTGTGAAGCCAAACATATGCTGAAGGAGACCCATACATGTTTCTGTGTATTAGGCAACTGCTGTTTCCTGTTAATTACATGAGGCAATTTAGCTTTAATTTCTTCAAAAGCTGAACTGGGAGGGAAATCTGTAGATTAAAGATGCAATTTCCTGATGGGGATCGTAGGGTTGGAGCGATGTTAGGCTACCACTTTGTCAAAATAAGCCGATAGATGTGGTAATTAACATAATTTCTGCTTATAATTGTGTGTGTGTGTGTGTGTGTGTGTGTGTTTGATGGAAAAAAGGGACTTTTTGTTTATTATAAGACTATTTATTTTTTTATTATTTCCAACTCACATGTGTCATTTCCTAAGGAGACAATTTGCCTATACAAAAGACCCTAAAAATTTGGCCTCTTTGAGAAAGAGACTGAATTAGAGAAAAGAGACAATACTGTGGGTTTCGTGTGACAGTTTCATCCCCAGCCCCTTTGAGAGTCCCACTGCCATCTGTGCAGAGGAAATACGAGCCTGGGGGTCTCTCTCTCTCTCTCTCACTCTCTCTCTCTCTCTCTCTCTCTCTGCTTACACTCTTTCTTTAGCACCTTTAACCCCTCAGATGCAACCTCATCACCCCCTCAGCTCCATACGACACTTGACCATAGAATTTAGCTAAACACAAACTATTTAAACATTCCTATCATCCCAGAGAATGACATAAGTATGTATTTTGTGTAATTGTCTTTCCTTACTTGTCTATGGTCAAATGAAGACAAACGTTCTCAATCCTTCTATCACACGTATATCTCACGTATATACAGAAAACTATTATACTGTTCTTAACTAACTAAATATCTTAAATAACTTAAATATCTGATACTTTACTCAAGGTGTTTCTTTTCTTTTGTCCTCAACGACAGTCGGTGCTGTGACAAAAAAAGCTGTGGCAACCGAAATGAGACGCCTTCTGATCCTGTGATCATTGACAGGTAGGAGAGCTTCCTTCTTGCTATCCCACTGTGACAGGTGCTTAAGATATTATAAGTGTGTTCCACAGGAAACATGAGTGTTAACAACAGCACTTTCAATGTAATGCTGGGCCGTGTTGATTAATTAAGTTTTTACATAGCCTTCCAACACAAAACTCGCTTTCTCTTAACTTTAAAGAGAGTTATCAATTGACTTAATGCTGAGAATTTATTATTTGTTCGGTGGTGTTTTTTTTATGGTAAGCCAAGCATTTTACGACCAAGTGCTCCACATTGAATTTACTTCTTGGTTCACTTACAGCACAAGCTTTATTACAAGCTTTCTGATTTCAAGCTACAATCAGAGATTTTTTCCTGGTGTTGTTTTTTTTCATGCGACATTTTCCTTTTTTTTATTTTTTTATTTGACTTTATTTATAGACCAGTGTTGTTTATTTCAAGGTGTGGATTCAAGAATATGGCTATTTTACTTAGTCATTGTCTTTAAGGCTGACTAGTAAACAGATATTACTCTTAAAACTGCACTCAGGTTCACTAAAACAGATTGTTATAGTGACTACACCACAATTGGCAATGGCACCTGTAATATCTGTCAATATCACGCATTGTTTTTCTATTATTCTTGAAGAAAATCCCAAGGTATTAAACTCTTTTCTCACCCTGGGTATCTCTCACTGCATCTGCTATGACATACACCAACAGACCTCTGTCCATAGCTTTATGTAGCTGCCTTTAAAATTGAGTACTTGAACCTGGTCTATTCAGTTTCAATGTCCCCAACTTGACTTGGTGTGAGGGAGAATTCCTTTGTGAAGGTTATCAGGTAAGAGCTTTGCCTCTCTTTACCCTATTGTCCAGAAGATATGGCCTCAAATCCGATGATACAATCAGAAAAACTCATCATTCACCTGGTCAAAAACAACATTTTGTTATGGACAATCCTTGGTTCCAGAGGCAGGCCTTGAAGACTATTTTTCCTGAGTACACCTGGCATGCACCTGACCTCACATCTTCGTCTTGCAGTTTGTTACTGACCAAAATCAGTTATGTGTGTGGGCAGTCAGGAAACACTTGCTTATGGACTCGACCCCCAGGCATTACTCCAGGGTGGGTCTCAGTAACCCTAATCTGAACAGGGTACACAGAGGTCCTTTTTATACCTTACATGGGAATTTGTCTGACCTCTTCTAGCAGATCTGTTCACCAAGTGTGGACCAAATGGGAGCGATAAGCTCCCGTGACATAATTCCAAGGTTTAGCAAAGCACACAAGCCCACTTACCATGACAAGGTCTTGATCCATGGAGGGAGGTATGTCAAATTTGTAATTGGTCTGATCATGGTCAAACATCCAGAACCTGGAAGGGTCTTGTGCATATTCCTTTCATGCTTCTTAAAATCTACATAGATAATAGCCTCTGAAACAATAGAGGCCAAAGGGCCTTAGGCTTCCTCAATTTCTCTCTCTCTCTCTCTCTCTCTCTCTCTCTCTCTCTGTTTCTCAACATTCCTCCTTCTATCCCCAGTGGACATGAACGCAACTCTGCCCTCTTTTGCTTTGCATCAATCTCTCCAAAGTTTCTACATTCAATCGATATCATTGTTATTACAGTGTTATAAAGTTGTAGCACTAATGGTTGTGTACATAATTATTTTGTTACCAGTACTGCTGAGTTGTTAGCTACATTCTTGGACATGATCTCTTCACCGGCATTTGCGTTGTGTTATCAGTTAAACACAGTATAAATAAGTCTCAGATATCCAGGGTTTTGTTGAGTTGGGCATTGCAGAAAGGGATCTTAGGCAATGTGGAATCTATTACCCAGGCTCTGGGGACATTTACTCTTATGGGTCACAGCTCTCAGTGCTATTTTAGAGAGCCTCTTTCACTCAGTGTTGTAGAAAGATGTTTATAAAGGACTTGTACCTGAAGAATGGTGGGAACGTATCCTTCAACCTTCAGTTTTAAAACAAAATTGCAATTAAATGCTGTTCCATACACAAACAGCGCCAGTGACCTGTTTCAAGACAATTTTTTTACTTTCAAATGCAACAATTTAGATGACATCTCGTCATCCTACAATTACTTTCCATGATTTTGTTGTATTTTCTCTCTTGTGTTTTCGTGTTATTTTGGCTGGGTGCTTGACTTTTTTGCTCAGTATTTGTTGTCTCATAAGTGTCGCCTTATTTACATGAAATCGTAAGAAATTTTTGTAGAGATATTCATTAACGATAAGCAGAGGATTCTTTGAATAACTAAGAATTCCTATGAACTATGTCACTAAATGAAGGTAGAAAAGTCAGTAAGTTTCAAAGTAGGACAGTAAAGCCTTTGAAGGCATGTGTGGACTTTACATGCTATATTTGCCATCATCAACACACACACACACACACACACACACACACACACACACACACACACTCATACGCACCGGTACCTAAACACACATATGTGCATTAAGTCATTACTCATCTGTACAACTCTGTGTCTTAAAAAGGGTTTTTATTTTAATAAGAACAAAACTTTTTCTGCACAAGATTATGTTGAGAATTTAAAGAGAAATAGGTCAACAGCATCTCGGTTTTGTCGCTGTGTTCTTAGCATCCACTTTCAGGCATCTCAGTTTACAGAGTCCTTGTTATTTCTGAGACCTGAGATCTTTCAGTCTGAAATGGGTGTGAGAAAGTGTCTGTGTGTGTGTTTCTGTGTGGGCATGTGAAATTTCCTCTTCAGCGAAGATGAACAGAGAGTAATGAATGTAAATAAGTTACTCCAGATGAACACTTTTAAACCACTATTTTATGTCACAAATGCTTTGACAATAGGCAAGTTTATAATATGGTTATAGAGCTGTGTTTCGTGTATAGTTTCGTGATTGCTTTTATTTCTTTTTTTCAAATAACAAATCAATAACAGTAATTTCCATAATTTGAATTTTCATTTGATTGTGTGAAGCTGCTTTGCGACAATGATCAATATTAAAAGCACTATACAAATAAAATTGTATTGAATAACAAACAGCCAAAAAGAACAGCTGTGGTAATACTTCAGTCTAGTGGATGTTTCTGCAGACATCAAATGTACAAATATGTATTGTGTTTCTGACCCCATCAAATCAGGTATTAAGTTGAATTTTGGGTGGTTTGAGTTACATAAAATTTCAGATTCCTGGTACAATAAGCTTCATATTGATTATTATTGATATTTGTTTACTAGGATGGCCTTGGACAAAAACACTGAAAATGTTTTTCGAATATTTATGACTCTGTGACATAGTAAGAAAGAGGGAACCCTCAGCCTCATTTTGATACCTAGATTTCTCTGCTACTCTGCTACTAAAAATAAATTTCACCTGAAGTGAAATATGTGAAATATTTCGTTATAAGTGGGCTTATAACAAAAAAAAAAAATGCAAATCTTTCTACCAAAACTGGCATAACCAGCTTGGATAGTGTTCATTAAAGTGTTTTTAAACAATATTTAGGAATAAAGCTTACACAAGTCTGTTAAAGGATAAGGAATATAAGGTATTTATCAACCGATTTTTGACAAAATTGAAAACTTGACACATTTTAGCTACTTCACACTGTTGATCATAGAACTAACCTGTGTGACTTAATACCTGACTTGATATTATGTGCAACAAATAATAGTACCCTAGCAGTATCCTATGAATCTTCTTTCTATTGCTTATTGATTCCCTTTGGCTGCGCTTTATTCCACCCAGTCAGAAATACACTAAGGTGAGTTAATGCGTTGCTTTGCTAGATAATTCTCACTGACTGTGTTTAAATATTAATTAAGAAATAATAATGAACTAGGCAGTAAATTTCATGTGTGCTAGCAAATCTCAATTCTGCATTAGCCAGTCTGCTCAAATTTACATTTGTTAAGAGCACAAAACGAGTACTGAATCTCTTTCTTGTGCATTTTCTGCCACAAAGCATATAAACATAGCCCATAGAGTTTCTACAAATAAACCTTACAATAAATGTACCACTGAGTCAGGGATTCAGAGAGGGCTTTTGTTTGGTTTGTGTTTCGGAGCTGGAAGCACTATCCTCTGTGGGATTCTTTGGATGTGGGCAGCCCATGCTGGGACCTAAGGGTGCAATGGGACCGCCCCAGAATGCAAGGGTTCTCGAGAATGCCGTGGGACTTCCTGTTGTTTCTCTCTTACATTTTTAATCTTAAATAGCCAAACATCTGGATTCGCACACTAACTAGCAGAGTCTTCATGCCTGTCTTACCCTCTGAAGTTGGTACATGCTAAGGGGGAGTTTGGAGAAAGAAAAAAAACACTGGACTTAAATATGCAACATTTATTTAAGGTAGGTGCTCACCTCATTGTCCCTTGCCATTGCAAAATAATTTCTTAATAAATATAAATGCCCATGCACGAGAAACATATATTTTTGTGATAACTGAGTAAAACCTGACTGCTGGGTAAAAATAATAACCCAGCTAGGATTGGTCCACTTCACCAACCCTGATGGGAATTGTCATATACTTGCAGAGACTGGTAGACTCAACCCAATAATTAAGAATAAGAAACAGTCCAGCATATTCTTAAGGATGTATTCTGTTGCCTTTTAGCCATTTTTACTAGACATTGAGATAATGATTTGAATTCCATTAGCGAAGAAAACAAGGGCAAGGCCCCTGAGGAGGAGGGTTGGGTGATGGGGTAGTAACCTATTCCCGTTAAAACCATCACTGCTATAATGCATGTTTCTTGTTTTTGTCGTGTTCCTCCATATTTTTGACCACATCAGGCAATGGGTTCTGTAGTTTCTATGATAGTGTTTTTTATGGTTGCTAACCTGATGCCCACCTTCTTAAAGGGCCTTGCCCAAGGGCCCAAAAGTGTCAACCCAGCAGTGGTGGGCTCAAAACTCCAACCCTCTGATCAGCAACCCAGAGCCTCAACTGCTTAAGTCACCACTACCCCTATTAAACTAATCTAGCCATTGTTAACGTGATCCTGAACAGCTTGACGGGTTATTTTGAACCAATTACAGAGAGCAGTGAGGGAAACTGAGCACAAAGAGGGAAACTGAAACAGGGAAACACTGAGAGAGAATCATGGATCAGTCAGAAAGAAGTGCAGAATAGTGTAAGAAAGATTGACGGTAATTAGGAACGAGGAAAGGAGGTGTGGGGGAAGGAGGTGAACCCATCTTGGGCACATGACCACAGGAGCATGCAGAGTATCCTTGGTCTTTCACAGTGCCACTCTTTTGTGAGTGTCTGCGTGTGGCCCACTTAATCCCAACATGCAAAGCAGTTAATAACACACCATCGACCTCTACCTCTCGAGTTAATATAAGGTTAACAATATGCAGTTCACGCAGGTCACAATCCTATCATGCGCCTGGTTGACCACAAAAGAGTCAGACACATTGCGCTGTGTGTGAGTGCTTATGACACTCTCTCTCCCTCTCTCTTTCTCTTTCTCACTTGCGTACCTCGCTGTCACTCAGTCTCACTGTCTGTTTTTTTTTTCAACCTACTGCTCGGTTTCAGTTTCATTCTTTTGGTATGCCTTTGTGCATATCTTTGCCTCTCTATCAATTGCTGTCGGTCTTTCTGTGTATTTGTCTCATCTCCCTTTCTCTCTCTCTCTCTCTGCTGGGGATGTCACATTTTGCTCCTCCTCCAAGATGAAATTGGCCCTGAGGGCTATCTAGCACACAACATTGAAGTCTGGTGTATGTGTGTGTGTGTGTGTGTGTTCGTGTGGGTGGGTGGGTGTTTTTGTGAGTGGGTGCTTGTGTTGCTACAGGCAGTAGAACTGCTGGTGTGTGTTCTGTCAATACAGGGGGAGCAGTCTTTGGGGAGGAAGGAAGCACCCTTTACCCCCTGGCAAGAGATAAGACCAATCATAGGGCTGACACCCTGTGTGCTTGTGCGCGTGTGCTGAAGCCTGTCAATCAAGAACTCATGAAAGGTCAATCACCCTTCACGGACTTACAACAGCATTCAATCAGCAGAAGCACCTCAGACATTTGGTTGGCTCTGTTCATGTTTTAAGTTTCTCTGTGGAATTAGGTTGTAATTTAGATTTTTTTTTGCAGTTAATTTGTGAAACAGTAGTCAAAGACGAACATCACATATGATATAACCGCAATCACTGTCCATCTGTCCATGTTGACTAATTAACATCTGAGCAAAACTTGAGGAAGGCAAGAAAGCTGAACAGAGGTCATGTGTTCATTCATCATTACATCTTTCTCCAAATCTAGTCTCACACACTGGAGAGGCAGACACAGACAGACGGAGAGCTGCTCAGGCCTTTCTGCTTGAATTATCTGTCAGCTTATTTCATATACTGTAGATACGCACAAATGAGAGCACACACACACATACACACACACACACACACACACACACACACACACACACATTCATAATTATCTCTTTTTGCTGTATTTTCATTAACTTGTCTATCACTGCCGCTAAATACATTTTTGACTGTTTGTCATTTAAAATCATTGTTTCAAAATTTTTACATCGCCTTGATGATCAGCGTTTCCTGCTGAATGAAATTTTCGACCCAGCCTAGAATGGTAGACAGGAAGGACCCCTCCTTAAGTATGTTACTTCCTGGTTTGTGTTGTACTTTTTCACAGGTGCATAAGAAGACAAACACATTGCTGTCTTAAAGGGTTTTTTAAAAGCACCCTAGTTTTCTGTTCTGCTTTTTTTCTGTTTATAATAATAATAATAATAATAATAATAATTATTATTATTATTATTATTATTATTATAAATAATAATAATAATCATAATCATAATCATAACCATAATCATAATAATAATGTTTATAT
>JAOVVA010000021.1:20112307-20143873 GCA_028565275.1 Leiocassis micropogon
TTTATTTTTATATAAGTGCCATTACTTTTATACTTGTCCCTTGGATCCATAAGCCATTATGTCTTTGGGTTTATGTGCAGATTCGTGCAGCTGGGTATTGGGGACTTAGTGAGAAAGGTCACATGGAGGTGATTTTGCATTTGTATTTGCGTGTATATACAGTATGTGTGTGCGTGTGTGTGTGTGTGTGTGTGTGTGTGTGTTTGTGTGTGTGTCTGAGACAGATAGAGATAGAGAGAGAGAGAGAGAGAGAGAGAGAGAAAGAGAGAGAAATGCGAGAGATGCTTTAGAACTAGTGCCTCAAGCAAGAACAGTCTGATGTAGACCTGAAATTCTCTTTGCTTTCCTTCTGCCTCTCTTTGTTTTTCTTTTTTCAAGCCAGGCCGATGCTGTGGAGGAAATCCCCTGGAGAGCTGTGAGGAGCGATGTTTGACAGCTTGAATGTTTGGCTGTTTACAGACTTGCCAGTTACAGTGCTGGACCTTAGCTTCTTGAGAATTCTTTGCAAAAAGAAAGTGTTTAAAACTAAAAATGCCAGGTTCAACACCTCATAAGTCATAAGCATGCTGGCACTGTATAAGCAAGTGTTGACTTACAGCACTTATTAATGCAAAATGTTAATCTGGAGCCAGATAAATATGTTAAAATATTTTTTTTTAAATGTACAAGTTGGTTCTGTGGATGTGGATATGAATATGAATATGGAATGGCCCATGACTGCAAAAAACAGGAAAAAGACAAAAACAAAACATTACTGATTTGACAAGGTGTATGACTGTCACAAGGAACATAGTGTTGAGGATATCTTGGAATAACTTGGCTGTCCTTAGCCAGATTTAAATGTTTACATATTTATATTAATGTTGTGCAAAACTGGCAGCATGTTTATAATCACATCATACGAATGCCCTTGATAAAAATAAGCATGAATAAAATCATCAGTAGATTTAATTAGGCTTGAATTTTCTCTTACTGTAATCATCCTCCAGCTCTCCATTTTCCGCGGTCTCTTAGACTGACATGCTAACGCGCAGTCAATCTCAGTAAGCATCTATCCTTTCCTTTTTGGCGGTTAACGTTGATGTATTTTTCAATTTGTTCTCGTGTTTTTGCCTTTGTTATTACGTTTTCCGATGATATGCTTAAGGATTTCTTTGCACAAACAGGCCACTGTATGATTATGAAGCCTGTTGTTGCGTGTTTCATGGTGCAGCACATCAGCACTCCGAACTGTACTCAGGGGTTCAAAAAGCATCTGTCTTGGTGTGTGAGAAGGTGGGAAAGAGGGAAGGAGGTGAGGTGGCAGTCATGCATCACTCCATTATTAATAGCAGGGTCCAAATAAAAACGCACACCTTGTCCGATTTAATGGATGGCTGCATGCATACTGCTGGTCCTGTCCAAAAGAGCTGATGGAGTAAGTTATTTTACTGAGCAACACACTCAAACAAAGGCTAGTTTAAATAAATATAACACAGTGTGTTACAAGCCTACTACATTTACATTTACAGCATTTCACACATCCAGAACAACCTATAGATGTGACCTGTAGTCTCCATCAGAAACATATCCTCAAGCAGGTAAAAATAGGTCAGGGACTAATAATACCAGCAAGCTAGACCCTTGGTATTGGAAAAAGAAGAAGAAGCGTTTATGTGTCAATATAAATTACAGCACAGTAATATTCTTTCTTTGCATAAACCAATGTGTTAGGAAGCTGGGGTCAGAGTGCAGGGTCAGCCATGATACCGGGCCACTGAAGCAAACAGTGGTTAAGGGCCTTGCTCAAGGGCCCAACAGCAGTATCTTGATGGAGCTACAGCTTGAACTGCCAACATTCGGATCCGTAACCCAAAGCCTTAACCCTCTGAGCTACCACTGCCCCCACTGAAAAGTTAGTACAGCATAATACACACAAGAAGGGATTTTTAAACATATAAATTAGTGCTCGTTTAATTGCTTGTTTAAGTGAGGTTTTAGGCTTTGTTTGACAATAGCCAGTGACTGTTCAAACAACCAACGGAAATTCATTCTACCACATGGGAATAATTCCACCTCCTATTACTACTACCATATTGTTATTTCTTCTATCAGAGTAAATTGTTTTGAGTACTTACAGCAGTTGCCATCTTGTTTATTGTACATAACTCGGGTTATGTTCTCCATAGCAGTGTGCAATGTGATTCGTACCTTAATTGTGTGCTGCTGGTGAGCTGAGAAGAAGAAGCTTTTAAGTGTGCCTGGCTGGGCAGTGGTAAGCTCATGTGTGTGTGTGTTTTTTTTATAATGAGCTGCTGCTTTATAATGTTACTTGCCGCCTGTCTGGGCCACTTACGTACGTAGTAATTAACACACAAACCTCTCTGCAGTCATCCATTCAGAGGACGGTTCATACCACTTTGTCTTCTCCTGCACTGAAAAAGTCACAAAGGTACGAGCCTGGTATGCTTCAGGAGAATAGAGACGTACTTGTTGTTATACTACTCCGATTGATTTTCAGCAGTAAAAAACCTCCAAAGAGTTTTAATTTTTACACGATATCTTCCCAAAAGGGAAACAATAATCAGCTTCGTATCTCCTGATTATCTTTTGAACTACTTCAGTTTAAAAAATTCACTTTTCTTTTCTATGAGTTAATTCATAACACTTACTTCCTCCGGTCCTCCTGCTAACTTGTCTTTTAACACAATTTTCTACCATGAGCTGAGTCTTTTCTCTTATATGTACATGTTCAGCCCTGTGCTGTCGATATCCTAAATAGAGAACAAATTGGTGGAACACCAGAAAGACCTCGCTCGTTCAAACACTTGGGGCCTCTTTCTTTTTTTCTCCATCTTTTTAAGTCCTTTTGTTATTCCTCTGTGCTGTTTAGACACTGGTTTTTAAGCCATTGCCACCCAAGCCACAGCAAACCAAAATGAATAGTGACAGTATGGCCCAACTTGCTCAGCCATGCTATTTGGAGTATATTTTGGGATCCTGGGAGCCTTGCCAGGATGCAGAGAGTGGCACAAGGTGCCCTCCTTTTTCAGTGCCAGCATCTTTGTGTCCTGCACCACAATTCCATGTTTGCAGGTACTTCTCTATCTTGAGTAGAAGAAGAAGAAGAAGAAGAAGTCATTTTTCTAATAGGTTATGTGTGTGCTGAGAGGTGGTGGTCATGCAAAAACCTTTTTTACATTGTTCTAAACTTGTCTTGTTTCACCTCATAACTCCCATGTCCCAGTAATGAACTCTCTGAAAGATAAAAATAAATAATAATAAATATAAACTCTCTTTCAATGCCAAGTTCATTCAGACAGGAGAATGTCTGTTCACAATTCAGGTTCAGGAGTTCGAACCCACTTTAACACCCCTTGCCTTTGTCCTTTGGCGATGATGGTGGTTGATGTCATACGTCTAGAGGTCTAGCAGTGCCGATGTCCCCCTTTGTGTAGATCAGTGGACTTTTCCTGTCTAACATGTCTGCTTTGAGATTGGGAGCAGAGGGGGGTTCGAGAGGCGATTTCCCTTCTGAAGCACACTAGGAAGACAGGGCCGGAGTCCCTGCCGAGCCCGCCATTGTTATTTCAGCTCACCAGCTGCACAGATCGATGGCCTTATTCAGTGTCCTGGTCAACCTTCAGCACACGTCCCAAAAAACAACAAATACATCCTGGCCTAGGTTACGGCACACACTTCTGAACACCGGCGTAAATCTTATGAGCAAATGACACAAGTAGCAGGGTCAATTTAGA
The DNA here is from genome assembly GCA_028565275.1 of Leiocassis micropogon. Taxonomy (NCBI): domain Eukaryota; kingdom Metazoa; phylum Chordata; class Actinopteri; order Siluriformes; family Bagridae; genus Leiocassis; species Leiocassis micropogon. The sequence goes on from JAOVVA010000021.1 coordinate 20,116,045, forward strand.
AACACAAAATGGAAAGCAATGCAATTAGAAAGCTCAATTAACATTGCATAACTGTTTTAACTCAAATGTTATGACATCTACGCTGTAAATAGAAACAGGAAACTGGATATTTCATAATTGCCTAATAATTAGCTTTGTTTAGCACCAAACATTAGGCTATGGCAGCGTGAATGCAAATTAGCATGTCGTTGTCAAAGCAAGCCTCTTTCTCATGCAGCGCATGCTGATACCTGACTGTGCCAACAGGAATTCTGTATTGTTTGAATATTTGATTTTGTCACAGTTTACATTTTGGCACTGAAACTGCTAGGAGCATAATTAGTCTTACTGGAGGAACACACAAGGCTGATCCAAAACAAACACATTTCAAGTTAACACCCTTAATTTTAAATGTCTTATTAAGAATATCGCTCTCTGAGAATGATTGATTCAAGGTTATCGTCATATAATGTTTATTCACCCACGATCTATATAATATCGGCAGTATTCTACCCCTAATTAAACATGTTAATAAGAGTTGAATCTGTCACTGGCTAATCAGTGGGTGTGATGATGGCAGCATTGAGTGCTGGCATCAACGCTTTGTTATTTCTGTCACTTTGCTGCAGCGAGTGTGACAACACACATCGTCAGTTTTCACTTCCTACTTCCTCTTTTCTCTCGCGCTTTGCACTTCCATCACTTTATCCGAATGACAGAGAAGTAAACTAGCAAAATCACTAGGTGTTTATGTAAATCAATGTGTATGATTAAGGTTTTAGTGTGCATATATTTAAATATAAATAATAATAATAATAATAATAATAAAAAAGCACAAGACCTTGGAACTGGTTATATATTCCTGGTGTATCTGTGACTAGCTATAGGCTTTAAACTGATTAAACGCAGCATAATTGTGGAAATGGGTTGGGCTAAAATGCATATTTGATTAGGCATGCTGCTTTGATATCCAATTTAATCAGCGCGTTTAATTCTTGAAAATAAGTGTATGCCTGTGGCTTAGCGAAATGAAACTTTTGTAATAATATAGTCTTAGCGATGGTTTATATATGGGTATGTGGTATGAGGGCTTGTTGGTTAGGACTTTTAAAGTTGGTGGTTGAATCTCACCTCCAGTCCTGTGTGTGTGGAGTTTACATCCTCCCACAGCTCAAGGAAATATGGTGAAGGCTTATTCTGTTTAGAAATTGCCCATAGTTTATGATTGGGTGTGCGTGCGTGCATGCTTATGTGAGTAAGTGTGTGCTTAGTTCCCTTGGTTAGCCTCAAGCCCCCCTAAACCCCTACATAGGGGAAGCAGTGTAGGTAATGGATGTGTGTAGAATGAACTATATACAAATGCACTCCCTGTCTTTTTTTTAAGTGCATGTTCACTTGCATGTGATATGTGTTTATAATGTCAGTCTGTATGATTATAATACAGTTTTTTTGATTATTTACTGTACTTAGACATCATATTGAGTCTTGGGCTTAAATAATGATGTTTTATAAGACAATAAGTCATTAGATTATAGTACATTATTTTGTACAGTAGCCTATTTATAGAGAAACATAACAATGTAATATTATACATCCACAAAACTAGGTTGTAGAAAAATTATCTGCGTTTCTTTTTCTTTGCCTTTTCAGTACCTTTTCTCTATTCAGCCTCAGTTTAAGGGTTTAAGATCAAAATCCAACATCTTACACACCTTGCATCCTACAGGAGAGACATGCAGCTTGGCAACATCAGATGCCTCTCAGTGATTGCAATTACATGCCACAGGCTTAATTTTCTCCATGTTTGAAATAAAAAGTCCATTCTTCATCTTAAGCCTTCTGCTGCTTGTAGCAAATTTGAAAAAAGCGAGCGAAACACAGCAATTTTCTAATTCAGTCAAATAAAGCACTCACAATGTCAGCTGTCAGCCAGAGAGCTTCAGGGGTCAGGGGTTGCGCTGCTACTTTCATGCGAGTGCTAATCGATTAGCTGTCAGGTCGCACTCGAGTGGTAAGAGCGATGGAAGGCCACCTGGGTCCCATTTCAATAATTGTTCGATGCCTGGGGTGTGCTACCTTCTCCTCCTCCTGCTTCAGACTTGCGGAAGGAGACATGAAGAATGTGCTGAAAGTGAGCAAAGTATGTATGTAAGAGACCAAAAAAAAAAAAAAACCCTCATCATAGCCGGACTTTAAGTTGGCAAGAGTGAAAATATTGTTACTGGTATTGATTAGTAGATTGCTAAAGGATAATTTGATCTGAATTTGTCTGGTGATCCTGCTGATGTTAAGCCTGGTGTGCTTGTAGCCTTGTGCGATTTTAGAATGAAGGCTTACTCCTTGTAACCTAGTCCAATAGCTGTGATTCAGAGTGAACAGAAATCACACGAGTTGCACAACGTGTGCAAAATAGTTTACAGTAATTGTTACAAGTAATATGTCTAGTAAAAAGATGTCTAGAATTTTTACAAAAATGTGTAATATGTTGACATATGCGGTGTCAGTTCTTGCTTTTGTATGTCCCAATAAACTTCCTCTAATGTTGAAGGATTACATATGAGTGGTGGATAAGGATCAGATCAAAACAATTATACAGTTCAAAGGCCTCCGCAAGCACACATGTGCATCTCAGCCTGTCGGAGGAAATGGCTACATTTCCCTTGCTGACAAATGTCAGAGACCTATGAGATAATATGAGGAAGTGGAGCTATCCATCTTTCCTGAGGGCCTGGAGCGAACAGTGTGTTTATCCCACACTCTGGAGAGACTCCTTTCTACTGCTTCTCAGAATTTCTGCAATTGTTAATATTACTGGTCTGAACTACAGCAACACTCAAGAAGTGCTTCTTATATGAACGGTGATGGATGTGAGATATCATAGCTTGTATTCTATATCTATAGAAATAAGATGGCGGTTATATGAAGATGGGGCCTGTCTTGCCCTTAATGGGAAAATAATAGTTAGAGGCGACTGCTTTTACTATAAAACTTACAAACATGGCTACTTATAATCTTTAATAGCTATGTTTCAAGTAAAATCAATATTCCTCATATATTCCAGTGATGGATTTTGCTTCTCTGCTGAAATTTGGCTGCTACAGAATCCTTTCATAAAGAATTAAATAAACATCAAAATCCATTCCAGCCTTGTGTTTGTGTGAGAAGTGGGGTGAGGGGTGAAGAGTGTTTCTGTTTATGACCAGCTCACAGAGACCGATCTCTTTCTCACACATGGTGCAATGGGCCAGGATAAACAGCCCCTTATGGCGGTACTGGGGTGGGGGAGGGGTGATTAGGGGATAATAGATTGCTCAGTCAGGCACCATAGCTTACGCTGCCATTAGCACCACGTTACTGACACAAGCCTAACATTGCTGATGTCACACGGTCAATTGGAGATGAGGCAAGCTCCATCCATCAAGCGTTTAGCGCATGTTGTTTGCTCCTATCGTTATGAGGCGTTATTTCTGTTTTCTATAGGAATGGTAGCGTTGCTGCACACGTGCCTTCAACAATTATCAGTACAAATAATAATAATCAAAACACTAAAAAAAAAAACTGTGCTAACTGAGGGGAAAATTTTTTATTACCACTCTGGTAGTTTATCCCTATGTTGTCTTTATGAATACGGCCAATGTTTTATGGGCTGAATCCTTCACAGCTCTTTAAGGGTTTTCTAAGGCCACAGCGATGCTTGTTTTCATAGGATACCAAAACTGTTTTTTTTCCTCCGACTGCAAATGAGAGGACATAAATTATAAGCCTGATTTTTAGTCATGTTTGCTGCACTATAATTTAGGTGTCATCCAACAGTAAGATGCTAATTGGCTAAATTACCGTGCAACAACATAGAATTTATGCTCAGCTAATGAGCTGTGGGTTAAGTCTATCCTCCCTCCCCAACCACCAAAAAAAAGGGAGAAAAAGGAAACTCACCCACTGGCGGAAAACATGCGGCTGATTTACCACATCGCAATACCAACAGAAAAAAGCTCATGGTTACAAATGTCGGATCTTAACTAAGTCTCCACTTCAACATTCTTTTTTTAATTAGATTTTTCCTCGATATATGCTATAGCTTGTGGCCAGCTTTGCTGTATTTCTCAAGGTTTTTTCTTCTCTTCAGTAAAAACAGCCAGAATAGCATGACAGGCATTTGTAGTTGTGAAGCTGGAGATGTTGATCCCTCACGATTCCCTGTGAAGGCAGATTGCTCTTCGAAAGTAGAGAAAGCCAAGCCGACTCCAGTCACAACATGGCAGCTTGTTTTCACACTTCCACCTGATTTGTTTAGACACTTTTTCTCTGTGAGGCGCCTTGCTGCTTAATGTTGGTTTCAAATTATGTAGGCTGTGTAAACAGACACGTTTGTTTTACTCTCCGTGCTCATTAGGTGGCTGACCTCTAATTTAGCAGCCTGAGAATCTGAGGCGAGAACGATTTCACAGCGCCTGGAACGGCGAGATGCCACGCTCTGATCTGAACAGAGGGTGTTTTAGCATGTGGCTGTTCTTTGTTCTATACAAAGTCCAATAATAAACAGGACTATTAATAAAAGTTATTGTGAGGTAGAGACATGAAGAATAGGCTTCACAGACCGAATGAGGGCTCTTAAACAAAGAGTGTGAAGCCTTGGTTCAGGTGACAATGGATGAATGGCAGAAATAATGTGGAAACATCAGGCAGGAGGGCAGGGTGTGGAGCCGACAGACCCACACTGATGTCACCAAAGGAAATGCCCCATGACCACCAGGGCCTTAGCAACGTCCACGTAAACAAAAACGGGCCGGCCGTGTTGTCAGCGCCGGAGGGGCAAAGGCACATGCTTTGCACGCACATTGTTATAGGATGCAAACTGCTGAATACCTGAAGCCGACCCAATACACTGGCTCTTTATTTTAGACAGATAGATTAATAGATTGATTTGAATCCCAAAGAGAAATTGTAAAATTTCTCATGCGCACACTCTGTAATAGTGGTAGCTCCAGTAGAAATCTTGTGTATGCGCACACACTCTCCCGTGTGAGATATCATGGTCAGACATGCTTAGAGGCCCTGAGTGATGAATTCCCCTTCTCTCTGGATTACTTCCTGTTCTGGAGAGCCCCAGCTCCAAGTCCAGGACCAACTCCCACAGGAAGTGGATACGGATCGGTTAATGGAAAGGAATGTGTGTCCCTAGGGGGTGAAAGGGTTCTAAACACTCCCCTGATGTCTCTTTTTTTCCTGCTCAGGGGGTAAGGGTTGTGTTTTTGCAGTGTAGTTTGTGTTAGAAAGAGCCACAAATAGACAGACAGAAATAAACACAAGCGATGAAGAAATATAAGAACATAGGAAAGAAACAGTGAGAAAATCTATGCGTATGACAGACTGGTTTGGAAAGGTTGCAGTATCATAGCATTACATCTCCAAGTTTTTTTTTCTTACCAAATAAGTATATATTATAACTGTCATAAGTATAATGCAGTTGTAATACAGTTATATATGTTGTGGCTCAATTCTAGAAAAATCTTGTATTAAAACGCACACAAGTAGAAATCTTCTATTTCTCATTTGCTATTCTTTCTACTACATCTCATCTGCACAATGAGGACTTTCACCTTTAAGCAACCAAAAAGGCTTAAGGTCGTCCTCCTAAACTAGCCCAGTATCACAGAAAAAAATGTTTGCAGGCAATGCTTCATTGTATAGAAGCATTTTCAATACAATGAATATCATTGTTCTGTTAAATCCATATATTGCAGCATATTCACTTTAATGCACTGTGTGCGGTGCTCTGCAGCAATGCAGTTTAACTAAACCAACACTACTTGAGGAAGACTGATATATAAAAGTAATTTTACCATTTTTGTAAGCATATTGAGTATAGCCATTCAAGTGTGAAGTTTATGTTTTTCACAAAAAAATTATTAGTCTCGCTGGGCTTGTGACACTTTTCTCACAAGTCCGATGCAAATGCATTTTGAAAACATGTAAAATCATTGGGTTGTAAATTCTTCAGGCTACTTAGACTATATAAACTACAGTCTCAGGTTACATAGACTACATATTTGTCTTCTGCAAATGCCCACATTACCATACCACATTACTGAATGAATTGCAAGGCCATTTGTGTTTGGTGCTGTACAAATACAGTTAGCTATGAAAAAGCGTCTATCGTGGTCTCATGAAAATGAGTAATATACAGGGTGAAAGTGGTGGCAGACTCGTCTGTCTGCACGCCTCCATCCATCTCAAATGGGGCTCAAATGGACCCCTGACCCACTAGGCATGAAGCCAGAACCTGCCTGGCAGCAACAGTACAAGTAATGCAGGACAAGGAGTCTTTAAGTGTTTTGATTGACAGGTATAAACTATATACTATAATCTCTGCTGAACTGAACTGCACTGATGCATTTACATATTCGTGAGTATTGAATGATAACACAGGGGGTTTATTTGGATAATCTGGAAGAATTTAAATGAACAGGATTGGATTGTAGATGCTATTTAAATACAAATAATACAAGCAGAATCTAGATTTGTAAGGAGCAGAGAAGACAGACGAGAAGCATGTCAGATGGACAGAGGAAAACCCGAGTTACCTGGAATGCATGAATGTTTTGTTTTTTATCCCCCCCGTTCTCCAGGCCAACATTCCGCACTCCACATTTTGTTCAGTTACAACAGGGTGTGTGGATTTCTTTCGTTTCTTTTTATAATTTGTCCAGGAAAAGCTGACAATTGCTTGGCGGTAATAAGCGGCATTATCAATCTTGACGATGACAATAGAAGGAAAACCTGTGCTGTGTGCGAGGCAGGAGGTACATTACTGCAACACCACATGCACTGTAGTTCCAGTACACTGGCTTTGTTTCTCTGTGAAATGTATCAGCAAATGTGTCCGGCTGTGTGCCCGGTTCATATTTATACATCTACGCAGCTTATATACAGAGACATTCTGTGCATTCATTATGCAATCAAAACCTCATCTTTAACAAATGCATCATAAGAACAGCAGGCATCTCAGAGCTTCCGACGTCATCGTCTGGACACTGATGCACACTACCGAGCGCATTCTCGTTTTACCCCACATCAACAAAGCTAGCAAGGCACAGCTCGCAGAAGCCCCATGCAGATAAACACCTAAAGTGAGTGTTTATGTGCGAAGTGATTTGTGTGGGAACCCCTTCAGGTCCCACTGCTCTAGTTTATTTATGTCTTTACCATATGGACATGTTGCTACAGATTGTATCGTGTTGCCAGCGACAGAAAGCACATGACCATCAAACAAGCCAAGAGCAAATCCTGTTTCCTATTATACATACTCTATGCAAAGAGGGATTACCTGCGCACTTTCTTTAAAGAAAATGTGCAAGCATTGTTGAGGTACATAGAGCCATCAGTAATAATGTGAAAGATGGGATCATTTTTAGGAACTTGCGTAATTCTTCATAGAAAGAAAAACAACATCGAAGAAAAGTATGCATTGAATCACCAAGACACCAAAGAGGCTGTGTGTGTGTGTGTGTGCGTGTGCGTGTGTGCGTGTGTGTATGCGCATGTATTGCTCTATTTTTGTTGCTTTGGCTTCTTCAGTTAGCTTGTTTGTATGAGGAGTTTTGCCATCAGCAATAAACACATTATGCTATATTAGTTCTTAGGAATGACTAAATCTAAATTCCTGCTGGCAATAAAAAATTCAGGAATTAAGCAAATGATTTAATATTTTTGAAATCTTCATGTTCTCTGCACACTCTGCTCTCTCTCTCTCTCTCTCTCTCGCGCGCACACACACACACACACACACACACACACACACACACACACACACACCTTCTACGAATCACTGTGTAGTTAAAAGATTATTACTATTTTATACTTGTGTAACTTTACTGCACGCTGCTTTAACGATCTCACTCGGCTCGCTTGCAGGATATAACAGCCAGCTCTGGAATGCACTGTGTCGCAGCAGTTCTCTTAAAATGTCTTGAACCAAAACGGCCCGTGTGCTACCTGCCCAAAAACACCTCTTTCTCTTTTCCCTCATGCTGTGCCAGCAATTACCTGCTCCATTATGTCCACATGTGTGCCATTTTACATGGACAAATACCAGAGCAGTGGTGTGCTGCCTAAACACTCTTGTCATCTCTTACAGCCAGTGACTTGCCCATTTAGCAGAAATTTACACATATCACATCATATTTATATACTTAGATTGATCTACTGTATTACTGCCCCTACTTATTAATAACAGGAGATAGTTGATGTTTTTTCTGACATACACGGTAATAGTTCATCCTGTACATGTGCGATTATATTAACTGTTAATTTTATTGGTGTGTGTGTGTGTGTGTGTGTGTGTGTGTGTTTGTGAAATAACACAGGAAGTAAATATTGCTGTTCAATCTTTGGACTTTCTTCGAGGTGTACAACTTCTGCTTTTCTGACAATCTGACAAATTTGTGAGAGAAATCACCCGATACATCGAAAAACACCTAAGGGATGCACAGAAAACCAAATACAATGCCACAAATAGACTTCTTTTGCACAACACCCACATGTGAGTTATACCGTAGATCACTTTTTTAAGGCTTTTAGCTATTGCTGAAAGGAAAATGTTTATTCTTGTACTGCCTTTATAAATTCACAAGGTTTTCATCAACATGTTAAGCTAAAGAGAGAAAGAAGCAAGAGAGAGAGAGAGATGTGCTAAGGCAAACGTTTTCTTCCTGCTGTATTTCCGCCGAAGTGAGAAAATTAGACTGGCGTCAGACTGCTGCTTTCATTAGTACAGAGAGTGATGAGTGAAAAAAAAAACAAAAAAAAACACGTGTGAGAGTGACTGAGATCTGTTTCAACCCTATTTAAACATTTTATCCTCTTAGAGCAAAGAAAAACAACAAAAGAAAGCTTTCTTTTTTTTGGTTTCCTCTCAGAAACACATGGCTTTGCTTTCTTGTGGTGCTTCTTCAGTGCACTTGCATTTGGGTTCAATACAGAACAACAATAGGTTTATTTATCGTTCAGTTTTGTGGCAGACTAGCTTAAATAACACTCAGGCCTTTCTCTGTTTTCCTCCATCTCTCTGTCTCTCGTTTCTCCCTCCCTCTTTCCCCTCACTTACCCTCTCTCTAATGTCACCCAGTTAAATTGCTGCTCAGAAATGTTTGTTTTCTTGGCTCCACAAAAATAGTTTGCAGATGACAAACATGCCAAACTTCTGCCAAGTGTGCTCTTCATGCTGCATGCGCACTTTTGTTTGCTTGGGCTTTGCTGGGTAACAAAGGCCTCCTCAGCCTGGTCTTCGGCCTTTTTTGTTTTTGATTTACTGCAACATGGCCCTGTGTGACGATGCATGCATATGTCTGAAATGACTTTACAGTCTATAATCGTCTGCGGGTTTTTTTTTTTTAAGAGCAAAAATGTGTTGCTTCTGCTTTCATATTTCATATTATTCAAAATATTGGGGATTCGCTTTGGACAGTATGAGAGAGGAAGAGGAGCTAATGAGAGCAGAGTGGTTAATAGAGAGTGTGAGGTTCAGAGTGTCAGCTCGTTTTTGTCATTATCCCTGTTCACTGGCAGCCTCAGCCTATTAATCTCAGCTTCATCATTGTCTCCATGACTGTATTGAGTTGCTTTATCATAAACATCTAACATTAGTTCACCTCCTATTGTGAGTGGAGTGACACTGTTGACATCCAGTTTGGCCTTTCAGGTTGTTTATGCTTCCTTCTGTTGTCCTTCTGTTACAACTGATGTAAATAAAATGAAAGATATGTGAAGAAATGTTTTACTGCAAAGCGCCTAAAGATACAATTTAAAAACCTGGGTGTAACCTCGGCACCATCCTCATTTCCCCTCTCGTCTGTTCCAACCGCTCAGCATTCAGCCCCACCAGTATACTAATCACCTGCCTGATCATCTGTCATCATCTGCACCATTTTTTTTTACTGATTCATGCCATAAGTTGGAAGTTTTTTTATCCTTGAATTATTCATAGGTCACTAACCAACAAAAGGCATTCCTCTGAAACTGATCGGGTACAAGCACTGGACTGAAAATGTTGCTAAAAGTGAGAGCCAAAAAGTCCTCTGGCTCTTTAGAAGCAAAATAAGAAAAAATGAGGGGTGGCTTAAGAATTTTAGCCTTTAATAAATGATATAAAATTATAACAAAAATAAATAGAGGCTCAGTTATTTATATTAATGATCTTTATGACAGACAGGCAAAGAATCATCCAAATTTACTGCATGTTTGATGATCAAGCTGTTGCTTTGTCAAACTTTTAGAGCTTCCAGATTCGCAGGGGAATTACACCCCATGGCCAAGCAAACAAAGACAGCAAATGTCATAATTCAGAAGCCAACAGCATCCAACATTCCGCTCTCCAAGCAGAACACATGCATGCATATTCGCTCTTGAGGGACACAGCTTGTGCTCCCCACTGCCATAATGAAGGCTGCATTATATTTATTTTATTATAATATTTTATTCTTATATATACTTTTTTTCTCTTTATTTTTTATCATTTGTTTTTATCTAGGGGTCATAACATCTGTTCATTTGATCCGCAAGGTCTGCCCTTTCTGTCTCCACCATTGCATTTTGTGACCGGGCTTGGGACTGGCACTGCATGCTTTGTTGTATAGGGTTAAGGGTCTTGACCAACGGTCCAACAGTGGTGACCTGGTAGTGGCAGGGCTTGAACCCCCATGACCCTCTGATCAGAACCCCTAAACCTCACCAACCTGAGCCACCACTTGGTGATGATTAGATGCAGTGTATTTTGTAATAATACATTCATAAATTCAAGGAAGAAGCAGTTTGACTTATTACTTTATATAGTTTTACCTTATACTGTCAAGCAAAATAGTCGCTGAGACCAGCGACATATATAAGAGTGTTATAACTATGTTATAACTATAAAAGACTACACAGTAAATATATGAGTACTAATTTAGTACTTAATTTACTTTACTACTGGTGTGAGTTTTAACATAAAATAGGCTTATACAACAACTAAATTCTTTTATTTAGAACATTTTCCATATTCACTAAATTCAGCTTTGAAAAAAAGGAAAGGTTAAGGACAGTTTTTATCGGCCTTTGCTTAGCTTACAGTTAAATTCATACCCCAATATCCCTTGCTTGTAATAATTATTATGGTTTTCTAATATGACCCCTTATTCCCAAGCTTATCTACAAAGGATATGTGTGTTTCCAAGCAACCAAACAGTAGCACTGCGGATTTAGCTCATTAACATCTTGGTTGACGATGATTATTGCCTGATCACTTGAGGTAGAGTTTTTGAATCAAATTTTTTTTTTCACCAGTCATTGTAATTTAAGCAAAAAAGGTCTATTAGCATTAAATAAAAAGAAAATCACCTTTGACTTAAATGAATGACCTTTGAATAATCTTCACTTGTGCTTTCAGTGAGGTTTTTATTTTTTCATTGATGTGTAACACAATGCATTTTAGTTAGTTTTAAGCTGTAAAAATGTTTTTCACATAGATTGTAATGCTTTAATAATCACAACACTACTGCCTGGTTTTCCTCCTCACTTTCCCATCTTGCACTCTTCTGAATTGCAAGTTAGCGCAGGAACGAGGTCAACGGAATGCGCACAAATCTCAGCAGGGGGAAAGAAAGTGATGGTAAAAAGGGTTTACACAGAGTTGCAGCAAGATCTGAAATTGCTTGACACCTCCTCCTACATGTTAACATATGGGAGACAATAATTGAGTCCTGTGGGCCACGGCAGTGCGACGTGCCATCTCTCTTCCTGGCGTCAGTAACAGGATATGCCTGCCTTGTCAGACAAGAGCAGGTTTTAGAGATGCTGCAGGATTCTAACGAAGAGCCCCCTATGAAATATGACAAGGAGAGGTGAGGAGGAGCATTACGTTGAAACGAAATACAGTGCTGGATTCAGCACAAAACTGTACGCTGTGTTGCCATACCCATCATTTGACATTTATTTCATATCTCAAAAGCTCACATTAGACCTTTATGCAACGAGCTTGATATGATACATAATCTTTTTATCATAATGTTTTTTCATTTTGGATTTCATTAAAAAACTGATTCAATCTATATTTAATTTGTAAATCAAACTTTGGAGACAAAGGCCCTAAACTCAATATTTTTTATTTTTTTTTGGCTGATGAATGCCTGAAACTGTCAGGATAAATCCATCTGACTGGTCATGGACAACTAGCAAGACGCGTTTCACAAATATGTCTGTCACTCTTAGAAGACTACATTAACACTAAAGAAGTAAGGTACTTGTTTCTTGTACACACACACACGCACACACACACACACACACACACACTTACACATGCAGGCCACATTCAGGCTCTTAAGTGCTAAGAGAAAAGCAAATAATCTAATAATCACCGTAATCTCCTATGGAGGAAAATATAAAGATTAAGTATAGCATTGTTTCAAATGAGTACTATAACCTCTGGCAGTGTGATTTTAATTATTAACACAGTAGCAGGAATGGATGAGTTTAGAAGTGGAAATTGAGTGTCCTTTGAAAATATTAATTGAATTACCGGGATTGCAAGGCACTCTCTAATGAGACAAGCCGCTGTGACAGTTGAAAGTTACTCTGGGCCGAAGACTTCAGCGCTGAAAACCTGTCAGGCGCTCAGAAGACGGCTTATGAGAGAAGAGCAAAGCGAAGAAAAGATGCAAGAGGGATTTCCTGCAAAAGAGGGAGCTGCAGTGTGAGTGAAACACAGACTGGGGATGCGTTCACTAGGCTCTTGTTCACCTCTCTCTTATTATTCCTCACTGATACAATCAGTATTCTCTTATTCCATTGTTTCAGATGCATGTATGGGCAGGTGGGTGTGCACGCGGGGAGCTTTAGCCTAATCTAATAAAGTGTTCTCTGCCACTTGTGTTCCATAGAGCACTTACACCAAAGCAAAGCAGCAAAAATCAATAGAGATTTATGATTTACAAAGGCCGAAGCCACGACACTTCTTTATGAGCTCCATTTTGGATCCTTAATATTGCATGAAGGGTTGGGGGTAGCATTAGAAAATGTGTGTGTGTGTGTGTTTGTGTGTAAAAGAGAGAGAGAGAGAGAGGTTTACATCGGCTAAAAAAGAGCAGCCTTGAGATCTTCTTTTCTACCCCAAGAAATTTGATCACCGGGGCTTCATTGATTCTGCCCCACCAAGGATGCTGCTTAGCAATCTTTTTCACGTCAAGGAAGAAGAAAGTGATAACATCATCCTCAAAGATATTATATGTTTAAAGCCTGTGTTATTTTAGTTGAGATTCTTGAGATAATCACAACCCTAAAGTGTACCAGTGTCTTCATATAAGGTTTTACTAAAGGCACTAAGTGTGCAGTGGTGAGGTTTTAGAGGTCCTTAAAACACACACACTATTGTTTTTGCAGGTCTGCGTCTTTTTATGCCTTCTTTTGTATGTGTTTTTCCATGTAACATGAGGACCCATCTGGTCTGTTGCTCACTCAGTGTGCCATGGAAGATGTCCTTAATTAGGCTGAGGCAAGAGGCAGTGCTCACTGTTTTATTATTCTGTATGAATGTGATCTGTGATGCAACAATTTTATTTATTGTTTTGTTTGTGATCCGCAATGTAATATACATAGTAAACATCTCTCTTTTCTAATAAATTGCTATTATGCTTTTAGGATTTGGTTCGCATCCTGTGCGTTGCTTTCAGCGCACACTACACTTGTGGATCAGATTGTGATGGAAACCAATCTCAAACTCAGGTCAATATACTGTACACAGCAATGTTTAATAGCAGTGCATAATCGCTGTGAAAACTTTTGAAATAAGACGTACAATAAGGTGTGAATTCAGTTCGTGTTCTGATACCACTGGATCTTGTTTAAAAAAATTTTTTTTTGTTAAATAAAAAAAAAAAGTCTCATCATTTATTTTAAATTTCCTCAAAACCACAGCCAGGATTTTTGTTGTTGAATGTTGTTTAAAAAAAAAAAGGATTTACACTTGTATAGCAAAGTGCATCTTGGGCCCCCTGAAGTATTTTTAAAGGACTCAGTTTTTAAAGTGCGTTTACACTTGGTCTCACGTGTATAAACCCTGCGTGGATATAACGCATGAAACAGTCAAGTGTAAACATGATCTCTGTTACCTTGATCCAACTCAGTGCAACTGAGATTTTCCATGTGATTGATGTGCTTGCTAAACACGACGCTAGATTTCTCATTCGGTTTTGTGTGAGCGAGCATCTGATGTACAGCAGGAGAACGGCGTAACGTGATGCGTGTGAACAGACTTCTCTCTGACAGCCGCTTATTGATTGTCTTGAGGAGGGCAGTGGCCCTGTGCACTGCCTCAAGACTGACAAAGAGGTCAGCGTCAGTACCAAACTGTCTGTAGCTGAAAGAAAATCAATCCAATCACTCTCTCTCTTTCTTTCTCTCTCTCTCTCTCTCTCTCTCTCTCTCTCTCTCTCTCTCTCATTATTATTATTATTATTATTATTATTATTATTAGGGACTGTTATAGTTTAGGTGAATTTAATTTTGTGAACCCCTAATCTCTAAGCTATTAGAATAGAACAGGTAAGCCAGTGTTTAGTTTCGGCAGAAGTAAAAGGGCGGAATGGTCACATCTCGTTTTACTTCAACTATTCTCTTATTCTATAACTCTTGATAGTAGGGTGATGTTTGCCCCAGTTTAGTAAGGAAATCGATGAGATGCAAAACCAACAAAACTCCACTTTTGACTAATCTATTATAAGCATCACCACAGAAGCACACACTCACACAAGTGCATTTCGGCCTTATCCCCCCCATACACATACACACAAACACATACACGCTTTTCTCATGGGATAGAAGCTCTTGCAGCTGCTCCCCTTGACAACTTGGGCATGTTGCACTTTGCCCGCTTCAACAACAACAGCTAAATGTTGATCCCTGAAGTCTAGCAGAAGGTGTGTTCATCAAGGCAAATAAACAAGCATCCGTTGGAGTTTGTCTCCATTTTAGCCTGCTATACAGTTTGTACAGTGTGTGTGTGTGTGTGTGTGTGTGTGTGTGCGCGTGTGTGAAAGATGAAGCCTCATACCTTAATGCCTATAGCCTCAGGTGATTTGTCTCCATGGTGACTTCCGGCCTCAGTGGAAGAAAGGGGGAAAAAAGCCAATTAGACTGCAAGCTGTTGATTGGTTTGAGGCAGTGATTAACACAGGTGATGTTAATTAGGTCCCATGGCTGTTGTGTCTGTTGTTGTTGTGTGTGTGTGTGTGTGTGTGTGTGCACACGTGGATGTGTGCATGCATGCATATGTGCATGCATGTGAGTCTGTGTGTGTATGTGAGAGAGTTGGCAGAGAAAACCTGAGTTATTATTCTCTGATACTTTATTGCCTGTGAAAATTGGAAAATATTTTAATATGTGCACTCAGTCCCATGTGAGAGAGGAGCAAAAATAATTGAATCTGCCTGATTATGGAATTGAGGGCAACCTGAGCTTTGAGGTATTCCTTTTCATTGAGTTTGTATGTGAGGTAGAGAGTGAGAGAGCGAGAGAGCGCATGCGATAGATTAATTGTTATCGTGTGTGTTTGTGGGTTAAGTGGGTGCTCGTGTTCATTTTTGTGGTAACAAATATGCCACAATGTTTCACATGTCCCTTGTTCAAATTACACTTTAATTCACACACACACACGCACGCACGCACGCACACACACACACACACGCACGCACGCACGCACGCACGCACACACACACACAGCATTATGCTTTCACTTTCAGCACCACTTCTTTACATTCACTACACAAGATAAGAACATGGCACATGAACACAACAATGAAATTTCATTTGTGATTAATAGGAGATTTGAGTCTAGCAGATGTACTGTACATTGAGCTAAAGTCAGAACAGAGTATAAATCAGAGAGAGAGATGCCGGGTGGTAGATATCCATGTACATACTGTATCAGAATTAGGAATCAGTTTCCTGCTTCACCCCACTCCTAGATTTAGAATTTTTAATGACTTTGTATAAAATTTATTACATTGCATTTCCCTACTGCAAGTGAAACTATGAAGCTCTGAGCATTTTCAGGATTTAATATATACCACTTTTACCTGATGTTTGTAAATTAACATAATTGGACAACATAAAATAATCAGCTAATTAGCAGCCTTTCTGAATTGAAGTGGATGTGGTCATCCTACAGTACCAGACCATTGGTTTAGACCAGTAGCTACAAGGGTTGTTCAAGTCAAACTGGGACTTCTGATTGTGCAGAATAACAGAAAACAGTCAGGTGAGTAAAACTAACTTTATAAAGTAGTAGGCTTTCTCAGTACGCCAGGGCCATAATGGGATTGCCTGCTTCACATCTGAAATGCTGGCCTCCCAAGAACTCCTTTAATGACCTGTGTCAATGGCTTGGAGCCAAGGTTAAGACTGTACAAATTACTCCCAGCCACATTCCTGTAATGTGCAAGTGGCGTTGGTAAATAATCAACAGTTCCTACAGACAGCTGCGTCTCTTCCACAAGTTGGCGTCATGTTATCTGTCACATTTCAAGGATCAGTCGTTCGACTTGTTGACAGGAGTGAATACAGTCTGCTCTGCACTATCTAAGCTATAATCATCATTGACGGACATATGGACGTAAAACATTTCCACCATTCAAGAGTCTCATCACCATACTGTGCTTGAAGTCTTTAAATGCCTTTTATGCCTTCCTCTTATGAGAAATTTCATCACGAGTCCTGGTTTGACTTGAACGTGCTCATATATTTTTTTTCATTTTGTGTCTAGCCTCACCACCGAAATTGTGACTTCAGAATAAAAGAGTTATGTTCTGCAATAACTGTTTGGTGCATTGTGCCATGTTGCACTTGTTGGCTATCAGTCCTTTTTAGAAATGTCTACTCTGGACAAAGTTGTGCATTGGGGTGTAAAAGTATATGTCGTAAAGTATTGCAGAGAGCACCTTTAACTGTTTATTTGCAACTTAGGACAAAGGAGCAGACAGTCTAAATCTCCTGAGAGACCTCTCTGTTAAAAAACAGCATAAATAATAAAAAAAACAAGGTGAGGCAGTAAGCACACAGCCACAAGTATATACTGGCCTAGGTGTATTTACATATATATATATACACACACAGTGCGACACTGTAGACAATGAACAAAAATCTGAAAAAGGCTGAAATGTTGATTATGCTATAAAAGTTCAAGAAAACTATTGATGTAAAGGTGTATTTTTAGATCACTGCCTGGGGGGCCAACATAACATCAAAAGTGTAATGAACAATGCTGTAGGGTTTCATATGCATGAACTTATGAGAAAAGCTACAGCCCTTCCTAGATGCCACTAGTTGTGTTGGAGGAGGTGAGGAAGGTTAGGGGTGTTGCCCAGCACCTAGAAAGTCTTTATTTTCTTCAGTGTTAAATAGTACCTGGTGTAGAATAATATATGTAGTGTATAAATTTCAGCAACTTCTAAGTCATTTATAACATAATTTTGATAGTGGTTTGTCTTTGCCTTAAACTTTCTCTGTTGTATTTTCCTATTGCATGTCAACGATTATGATCATCCTCCTCACCAAATGCGCACTTGTGATTCTTTTGAGAGGATAATTAAGCCAACGCTCTTCAATAAACGTGTGACAGTTGTCACCATTTGCATCTTCCCTCTCATAAGAGCTACTGCAACAGCACTGGCACGTTTACTTGGCATGGACTTTAATGGTGGCAGTGTCAATGATGGCAGCGATCGTTTGCGCAACAAAGAGGTTCTTTTTTCTATCGAGTGTTGATGTCTCATTCGGCTGAGGTGGCTTAAGCTTTGATTGCTGCCTCGCTGCTAATTAAAAGAAAAGATGCTCTCTTGAAGGAAGCGGTTACAACAGTAAAAGCTGAGCACCTTCTCTATTGCTTTGTTTTAATTTTGTCCTCATTGAAGTTTTGCTGGAGAAACTTTATTGAAGACTAACCTGGAATATTGCTAGATGAAATAAATAATTCATTCTCTGATTTGTGAGAATGAAGAAGATCTGATTTATTTTCTCCTTTTCTGTATTCAATGCTTTGCGTTTGTATTATTTCTTTATTTTAATTATTATTCTTATTTTAGGCTGTGTCTGTCATTCTTGTAATGAATAATATTAGGCTATACCATATATATTAGGACAGTGACCTTGGGTGACTAGAAAGGCGCCTATATAAACAAAATGCATCATCATATGAAGCGGCATTCTGCAGTTTCTTTCTGTTAGACACTAGTGAACCATTTTAACAGCACATGTGATAAAAACTTTACTGTCAGATAAGAAAAACATAGAACTCGGCATAGCTGTCTCCTCACACGCTTCATCTTCCTCTAAGTCTTTTATTTATTTATGATCCAACTCAGGGGAACAAAAGGAGCAGCAATGGCAGGACAGCAAGAAGGAGTGTTTTATTCTCTGTTATCAGGAACGTGGCACCTATTCGCTTGTGTATGTGTGTGTGGTGTGTGTGTGGAGTTTAGTCAAATGTACTCAGAGTTACATACTCAAAGGTTACACACACTCTGATACCTGTCATGGAACAGGAAAGATGTGTATCCTCCCCACCCCCACCCCGCCTTAATACACACACTCTGGAGGAGGAAGGAATGGCGGCTTTAGTAAGAATTGGTGCTGCCTGTCACTTAAAATCATAAAAAGGCATAAAAAGGGAGGGAGGACAGAAACAGCCATGTCGACATGGCAGAGCGAAAGTGCGTTTACTTTCCCTGTTGCTAAAATAAGAACAAAGATGCAGAGATGTCACTGGAGTCGTCATAGCTCAGAGTATAGCTTTAAAGGGTCTGCGCTTAATGCTAGTGTTAATACACAGCTTTTACCTGTGATTGAACTTTATCCTAGGACTTTTCAATCAAATTATCTATCTATCTATCTATCTATCTATCTATCTATCTATCTATCCATCCATCCATCCATCCATCCATCCATCCATCCATCTATCCATCCATCCATCCATCTATTTGTGCATTAGATTTCCAAGACTTTAAACCCTTTAGACAGATGCTCCTGGAATGGCTGTTGTGAATAATTCTGACTTGGTTTATTTTAATCCATACAGTGTGAGTGATGTTTACTTTTTGACTAGCAAATTATTTGGAAATTATATTGCTATTGTTATTGTATAATTACTATCTTTAAATATTACTCAGAGTGCTTTGGTTTTTGTCTACTTCACTTTGGACTATCAGTGCTGGGGTCCAGCCAAGGTGCCTGTTGCTCTGGCCACTTTCACCATTACTGTCTTCCCAGAAAACAGATCTCAATTAGCAATTTGGAGTCTTAGGTTCTCTCTCTCTCGCTCTCTCTCTCTCTCTCTCTCTCTCTCTCTTTCCCTTTCACTCTCTCTCTCTTTTTTTCTCTCTCTCTCTCTCTCTCTCTCTCTCTCTTTCCTCCTAACTCCGTCTGTCAGCTTAATTTCCACAGTCCGTGGCAAGTGCATCCATGCTGGATCATTTCTTCCTCTCCTAAACAATGTGGGATTGCCTGGCAAGCTGTTGCATGCAGCAGTAATAATTAGACTTGCCCTAATGAGTTGACAGAGCCCAAACACAACGACATACTCACACGAACACACACGGCACAGCTTGACAGTGCCCAGTGGTAATGAAGAAGCAATGAGGCTTTAAATGAGGGAAGTGAATGAAAGTGGGAGTTTTTATGATGAGGTCTGAGGTCTGGCATGGATCTATAAAATTGACCTCAAAATTAATATTAGACTTTAATATAGATGATTGGTGACCTTGTAACAGGTACAGTAACAGGTACAGTAAGTGTGTGTTTTTTCTTTATTTTCTGGGTGGGTGGTGGGGATTTAAATAAGCTATAACTGAGTTAAACCTGCACAACCCCAAAAACTTAAACACACACACACATTTATTGTGTATGTTTTTTTTTTCTTTCTGTCTTTCTTTTTTTTATTTTTTTTATTCTGCTCACACATGCTAAATGGGGGTTGATAAAAAGGCATCAGGCCTGCATTCTCATGTTTGGAGTTTCAATAATTAAAGTGCATAAATTTAGTGGCTGCTTTCATTCTGATTAATTATTCATTAAAAGCATCTTAATTTCATCCACACTCTGAATATTTAACAAAATGCAAAAACAAAAGCTGGTAAAAAAAAAAAGAGGGAGATATGAATATTCAGAGACGTTAATGAGTAAAAGCTTGCAAAGGAGCTGAAACAAAGCTATGTTTCAGAAAGGGGAGGGGATTGCAGTCCCGGGCCACATCACCATTTGAAAAATAAATCATTTCTGCTACAGTGTCTTACATTTCCATAACAATGGTACAGCAGAGAGTTTCCAAAATAGCAAAGGAGCATATAGAATCACATATAAGTAATACGTATTCTCAGAAGAGAGAGCAGTGGTGGTCACAGTGACTATAGAAAAGAGAGTGAGTGAGACGTGAAACAGGTGTTGTAGACCATTATTTAATTTGCATGAAAATATAAAATAATCTAAGAGATTAATGCACAGATGTGAGGACGGAGATGATCAATGAACTCTAGATTATCAGGTAAACTTGTGTGCAAAGATCACAGCAATTTCAGACAATGATGTTGATGCATAATTACATTGTTATTACACTATTATTATTATTACACTGTTACCTTATTTACCAAAATCTGGATAAGCAACCTAAAGTTACTCTTTAATGCTTAAGCGATACTTATTTGTTCTTGGCTATAAATAAGACACATGAATATTTGTTTTGCTACATGGTCTGTTACCACATTTGACTCCCAACAGATACAGCATCTGTTCTGACAACAGATCAGCAGAAACTGTGATAGTTTAAACTGGTGGTTTTTTTCTAACATCTATTGGTCCTACCACAGGATCTTTAGAGTACTCATTAAAATACTTTGCTGCATCCAGACCACGACCTACCGGTTGATGATCTCTGGTCTGTAGTGCACACAAATGTAAACAATACATGTCATTTGGTACGGTTTGGTCTTAGCTTTGATTCCCTTTTTCCTAAGGCATTGGAGTGTAGTAAAGAATGGAACTGGGAAGGAAAGGAGCCATTCTGTATTAAACCCCAGTATAAACACATTTACTGCTGCACCACTGAGTCAACTGAGCCCTTTTTCAACAAGCTCATTAGTGTCACTTAATTAAAACGGCAGCTCTTGACTTTGATGCCGATATAAGCTGGTTTTTTGGGGGCAGGGGGCTGGTCATTATGAAACCGGAATGCACATATACACACAGAGAGAAAGACAAAGACAAATAAAGGAAGAAAAGGGGAAAGAAAAAAATGTGTTATAGAAAAAAAAACAATTGTGCAAGCAGCTGATGGATTACAGTGTCCCGTAAAGGGTGCAAATTACACCTGTTTTTTTTTTTTTTTTTCCGAGTCACATAAAACATTATTAAATGCACAGTGACTATGCATACACTAAATTAATCAGCCATGGGGCATTTCTGGCAAATAATGACCCAGAGGTATTATTGATCACAATTTTTTTAAAAGCAGCGAGGGCAAAAGACCTCAGGCTTACTGTTGGAGTATGTGTTTAGTGAGCAGATAGTGTGTAGGAGTGGGGGGATGGCGAACCAGAGGGAAGAGAAGGGACAGAGCAGACGGTATTGAAACGCGTTCCGCACTAATTAAAGCCGCAACTCCTGAAATGCCATAATAACCATTAATTAGGGGCTCTGCTTTTTTCGGCTTAATTTACTAATTAGCCGTTACATTGGTGTGGGTGTCTCTGGGTAATTATTGGCAGGGCTGAGCGACAGCTACTTGTGACTGAAGAGGATATGACACTAATTACGAGGTCCAGCAACACAACCGACCTGCCAGAAAACCCTTATTTTCTTCTTGAAGCGTCTGGCAAAGAAGGGACATTTGACTTGAGTTTTTCTGTAGTTGCACTCTTCCTCTCTGCAGTTTTTCTTGTCAGTGCTTGTGTGTCAGTGGGCGCACTCACAGTTTTCCGCTGTTAGTAGGCGACAGCGAGCTTGCCGGGGGGTCTGGACTAGCCTGTGTGTCATGCATCTGTGTTAACAGCTGTGATTGCTTTCTGTTTGCTGTGAAGCATATGACTCTAGTAATTGTGATACGACATACTGTATGTGTCTGTAAGTAGTCGAATAGAGAGGAGATAGAGGTGAACCAAAAAGTCATTTCAGACAGTTTTGAGAGGACTTTCCCTTCCAAATTGAAAGATTATTCTTTCTTTATGAATAATAATGGTTCTCCTTATTAAACTTGCATGTATAAAAATACTTTGGTTAATCTCAAGCTAAATATTTAGTTAATAATTTCAAAAGAATTCCATTTTGAGTTCAAGCGAAGAAAGTATTTGTGTTTTTTTTTTCTTCTAAAACGATGATGAATATACAGTAACAAACCTCAGGCTTTGCGTTTGTAATGATTTCATGACGTGACAGTCTGCTTAGTGTTCCATAACTACAGGCTTCTGCTGCCTGGGTTTGCACATTTAGAGATCATTCTGCACATTTGTCAGGCACTGCAATTGAAGACATATGCCTGAAAATTAAATGTATAATAACCCATCATTTCCCCATCCTTTCTTTCATGCCCCGTGCATCAGGTAGGAAAACATTCATAAACAGAATGTATAAAAGTGTGTGATGTTTGGCAGTGTTGTGGTTAAGGACTTGGACTGTATGGTTTGTGTGTGGTTTTAGGTCAAGCATTATGCATAATATGTGGGTAGGAACAGATATTGCAACATTTATATAGTGGTAAAAGCAGGTGACTGCATGGTCCTGATTAAGTGCAACACAACAACATATGCATGGCTTTCTAATCAGACAGTATTCTTGTCACTTCTCTCTCTGCCTAAGCGTTGTAGTAACAGTAATCAATAATTTAAGGGTCCTTCCTTGACCCATCAGGGCTTTTGTATAACCTTTTTACATTCTTTCATTCCACAAGCCTCAGCCATCAGCTCATCATCCCGTTAGTCAAATTACTCCTGAACCAAAATTGACAGTTTTCATTAATTATAAAGGATTATTCTAATTGCAATTCAAATTTATTCATTTACAACAGACGGTGTTCAGTAATATTTCAGCGCATTTGCATATTAAATGGAGAGAGTTGGCCATTAGGTATGCTAATGTATGCATATTTTCTTATTTTGAACGGGGAGCCATATGCGGTTGCTGTGTGCAAGGCAGGTGAAGAATCTCCAATGCATTTAATTTGTTTGACAAACACGATGGGCACAGCAACACGTCCTCTGGCACTTGCCTGCTTGGCATCCACGGGTCTCAGCAAGAGAGACGCCCACATGCCGTCTGTTGGCATGAAAGCAGTACAGGTGACACTGGGACAATAGATGGACGTGCTCGGAAGTAGCATGTGTTTTTGTTCATGCCAGCGGTATACTCTACAGCTGCAAGCAGCTTTTCGCATTTCATCATATTTAGACCCTTTTAACTTCTCTGTCTGTTTTTTCCTAGAACATAATTTGTACATGATGCCAGTGTACCATTTCAAAGGAGTGCATTGAAGTGCCATTTGGGTGTTTTGTTTTTGATATATTTCTACATTCTCTTTGTGAAGATCCATGTTCACATCATCAGTTGACATGCTTGTGGTTGGTCCTGTCATGCCGACTATCCTGTAGGCGGGACAAAAATATTGCGCTTTCTTTCGAGCACTTCTACTACTGTGTAGTTAGAAATGATGGGGTAAAAAACAAAGGCCCAGATTGTCAGGGAGAGCCGTATCTTATTGTGATCAAATAAAATAAATGTAAAATCCCTTCTGCCTGGTTCACTACGTGCTTTTATATGGTTCTTGTTAATATATAGATTAATAACTTAGACTTTTATTTTATGTTTTATCACCAATTAGCCGAGTGATGTGCCTAATAAATTTTTTTTTAACTGACAACTTATTAATTGGGCCTGGGCACAATCTTGAATCCTAGTGGTTTGTTTAGAATAAGAGCAGTTAATTCTATCTCTGTAAATTACAAGCAAGGTGCGAATTTAAGTACCTTAATGTAGGCTTCAAAGAGTTTAGTTGGCTGTTTGAAAAGCCTAAAAAGATCCCAGTCAAGCTTGCAGTCTTGTGAGGTCGTTTGCATGCAGGAGACTGAGAGTATGAAAAATAGGAAAGAGAGGAATTACAGTACATGTAGTCTCATGAGGTCACACCATGTAACATAAATATTTTTGAGAAAAAAGATCATGTTTTATATATATATATATATATATATATATATATAGAGAGAGAGAGAGAGAGAGAGAGTTTATATATATATATATACACACACACACACGCACACACACACGTGATTTCAGTGATATAGGTCTTCTTGTACAATTGTCTGTCTGTCAATGCAGTGTGTAATTTCAATTATACATTCCACAACACATTACATTTCCCACCTTTTGTATTCTCTACTGTTTAGCATCACAGTAACCCTTTTAACCAATCAGTATTTGGACCTCTGTATTCCTTTAATGAAGTCTAACTGCAGGTTATGTCACAGTTTGAGTAATGGCATTGTCTGTACCTGACTGGTCTCACACTTGGCCCTGACAGCTTCATTAGTTATTTTCTGTACCACAGAGCATAGACAGGCTGTGCGGAAGTGGAGGGAGTTCCAGTCACTACGTGCCTGACAATTAGCTTCTCCACTGGGCTTGGGGACTCCTGGATAACTCCCTGCTCAGGCCAGCACAGGACCTGGAAACTGTCACATCAGCCACTACTCAAATTAATGAGGTGTGGGTTTGGGAAAAATCAAGTTACAGCTTTATCTACATCCTTTTGTCTGGAGTCATTTGTTGCCAATGACTCTTCTTGTTGTCGTAATATTTTTGGCTATCCCATTGTAACTTTGTACCAGTGTTTTTGCTTAATAGGGATTTGATTTGTGATTCTCCTTGCTTATCCCTCTTATTATATAAGCTTTTTTAAATGAGCTTCATGAATGTACAAGGAAATGGTGTAAAATTCTATTGTATTGCAGAAAGAATGAGATGATTCCTATCTGAAATTACATACAGAGATGCACTCCAAGAGGAGGAACAAATCCATTTGTTCTGTGAAATATTTAAAGATTGTGGAATGTTACAGGACATGGGCAGTACTGGAGGATAGCATGCATAAATAAATTTTTCATGATGCTAGGATCTTGAAACTAAATAAATGATAGACCTGAAATAGACACAAACTTATATCGAGGTGCTGATAAATATTCTGATTCATACACCAATCAGTCATAACACCACAGCCAGGTAAATTGAGCAATATTGATTATTAATTATACTCCAGCATACGTGAGACCCGGCAGACAAAGAATCTAACACTGTTGAGGCGGCCTACAAACTCAACAGATCTAAACTGATCAAGCACCCATGGGATGGTCCAGAGGCCCTGAGGAGCCACACCCCACAGGGCTAGAGCCACCCCGGGGGTAACCCAAAACCTAGGTAATCTACTATTACTGTTAACCTACTGTCAATGTTTTTAACGTTATGGCTGATATAGGATCCTGGAAAAGTCTCTATGAGCTTTGCATATTTTAATTATGGTATTTTCTTTCATTCCTCAATGCAATCTACAGTATGTGTGGGATTGTTTTTTTCCCATTATTGGGAATTTTTTATTGGAAATTTTTGCCCCAGATACAGATTTCTGGCTCTTTTGCCTTGAGCAAGTTATCAAAATTTTGCTTAGAATTAGCTCCATCCTTGTTGTTCTTAATGACAAGATATCGAGTTCCTCCTAGTGAAAAGCAAACCCAGAACCTGATGCTACCACAAATGCCCTTGATGGTGGGAAAGTCAATGCGAGGGTGTTGGGTATTTGGGCTTCACCAGACATAACACTTTGTTTTTAGAACAAAATGGCTCAGAATATTTTCCGAAAGCACTTTTGTCACATGGCTTCCTTTTGGTCACTCTCCCATAAAGGCCAGATCTGTGAAGATGTGATGTGTGATGATAGTTTTGAGGTCTGTACAGCTTCTCCTTACATTCTAAACACTGTTGTAGTTGAACTCTTGGACATTTCTCTAAAAAATTATCTTAGTTTAGAGAGATGGCCGGATCTTGGCATTGTTTGGATTTTGCCATTTATTTTTACCTCTTTGTGATTATGGATTTAACAATGATACTTTTTTTTTCAAAGTATTGCAATGTTTTAATAACCTTCTTCGACTTTATTTAAAAGTGTCCTTGGTCCTCATGACAGCAGGACTAATCTGATCTGCTGGTTTAGCTGTGGGACTCTTTTATACTGTATATTTATATATACAAGTATATAATTTTGAGCACATAAAAATAATTACTTTACTCTCAATTATTACACATGTACACAACACACAAAATATATCCATTTGAATGTTCTAAAATTTTATGTTAAAATAAATAATCAATGTGGCATCTTCTCTGGGCAGCATATATGTAGAATATACATTCCAAAAGGTCAGAAAGTTCAGTTTATGAACTATTGAAACACTATTTATTATTTATTATTTATTATTTATTATTTATTATTTACTATTTATTTATTTATTTTAGTAATAAATAGTACTCGTCTGTGTAATACATAAAGGTCAATAGAATTCCTGATCTTATTGTGATAGACATCTTTATTTACAACTGGTTATTTGCAACTTACTAATACTTGATCATGGTCATGACATAGTCTAGACTAGAGTCTGCTGCTGATTGCTGTGACAGGACCCTTTAGGCTAGACATACAGCCTGGGAGTTGGAACCAGGCTCTGTAATATTGATGACGACTCTGTCACCTATCCCACCTTAGTCTTGCCCTCTGCCCCCACCACCGGGATTAACCATGGCAATGCTTGAGACCCACAGCATGAGACCCACAGCACCATCGATCACCTTACAGCCCCACAGGCACAGTGTAAAGGCAGAAATAAGAATGTTAAACCGAGAAGGAAAAAAAAAGAAGATATCTAGGAGAGTTCAGACTTGAGTCATACTGGAAGATGAACAGGGCGATCTTGTAGAAAGAATTGTATAGGTTGTTTAATTTTCACAGTAAATCAAAACCATCTGTTTGGCCTCCCTCATCCACCCGTCCCCCCCCCCCCCATTCTGCCCCAGGCTCTTTTAATGTCACAACCCTTGACCTTTGAGGTTAGAACTGGCCATGATTGGCACTTCTTCCACAAGGCATTCAATCTGTTGACAATCAAATGACACCACTCTACTTATTCAATGAATTTGAGTTTTAATTGTTTTTATTGTTTAAATGATACTTGGCAAAGCATTGCCATTAGTAGAATAAAGCAGCCTAACACCCTTCCTTCATGAGCATGAGATTACTGACATATTTCCAACTTAGAGATGCTATGGCTTTTAAAGGGCCGAACATTTACATACTGTATAACCAAAACTGATTTTACCCAATTCGGCCTGATCTGTGTAGCAGGATTAGCATGATGTGTACCTGTCCTTATCTCGGCATCAGCCTGCTTGCTTGCTCTGGCAGTGTGAGTAACATAGAGCAGAGAGAGCAGGCGGAGTGATGTCAGTGAGAGCTTGGCTGCTGGCTCTGTGTATACTCGCAGCAGGCTGGGTGCAGATGTAGCAGCCTTCAGGCTGTGTAACATTACCTCTGCCTGCCTTAGTGCCTGGATTGGGTTACCACAGTATACACACACACACACACACCCGCACACTCACACGCACACACACACGCACACACACGCATGCACACACACACAAACCCGCACACTCACACACACCCGCACACTCACACACACACACACACACACACACGCACACACACACACACACACACACACACACACACACACACACACACACACAC
>JAOVVA010000021.1:20143973-20171473 GCA_028565275.1 Leiocassis micropogon
ACACACACACACACACACACACACACACACACACACACACACACACACACACACACACACACACACACACACATCATGGATCTTTGGTTCTCTTAAAACCACATGTTCCCCTCATGCCCCATCCTCCTCCTCCCAGCTGGTTTGGGCCAAACACCCTTGCTTTTCTGGGTTAGTAGGTCTAAATGTGATGTATGTATGTGTATACGTGTACTCCCTTTGTGTGAGCCCATCAAATTACACACTTCATGCATTGCAACAGTAGTGGGATGCATTACTTTTGAATAAGGAGTGGGTGCAGAACGAAATGCATGCTTGTGCCCATTTTTCAGCAAGATAAATATGACACAAACCATAACTTCCCCTGAAATACATATTCTAAATAATAAAAGACCTTAAGGAGAGTCTTAGCCTGGAGCTATTTATAACGTTAACCAAACAAGGCCAAACTGCACTGAGCAGATATCAAAGGACCAAAATAAAGAAACTCTTGTTAGCATAGCTAATTTGGTAGATCATTGTTAAATATGGATTTATGGATTGCGCATGGTTAAGCATTGTTCCTTGGAATTGTCCTGTCATTGCAAAGATATATATTTTTTATTAACATACTAAAATGTTATATTAGGAGACATATCTTACAAAATGTCAAAAATAATCATTAATATTTAACCCATTTTTAATTGATTATCCCAACTTTCTGCTTGTAGAACAGCCCTGATTTTCAGCTGAAATACATTTGCCTTGTCAGTGCTGTCATAGAGTAATGCTTTCTAATCCTGACACTCAATTAAGTATACATTTGTTAGTATTAAGAGCAGTGAGAACTATGTCTATTCTGAGCATTAGCACCAGCCTCCTCGAACATTTTATTCCTGTCATCTCCAGCTGAACTGCTCTTGCCCTCACATTTTTAAAATCATTCTTTACATAACCTCATCAAAAAGTGTTACTCTGCCATGGCGTTAATATCCTGTGCCTGTTAATGCCAACTCCAAATGCAGCACATCCGTTGTAATTAAGCTGCAAATTAAAAGGTGATGGCATCTCTTGAATAATGCGTGTCTTTCCCAGAATCCCAGAAGATAATAAGAAGCTTTTCTCCTGTCCATTATCCTCTCTAATCTCCAGCCGCTAATTAACTAGCATGTCCAGAGTTAGATGCGGAAAGCTTACTGCAGTTCTGCCAGGCTGTTTGCTCAGTGCATGATATGAAGGAATGATGTTCATGTTAAAACTGAAGCAGCTGGAGTAACTCATTTTGATGAGACGTAAGTTGATTAATCTTAAGTTAATAAAGAGTAAGTTTGATGACAGGAGTGGGCTAACACTAGCGAAAATAAAGCTTAATTAGGAGAGTTACTTGTGAACATAAAAGTGAGCTCAGCACTTTTAGATTTGATTACATAACAGCGCAGACCAGGTGTGAATTAATTTAATTATTAGACACATTATCGTTAATAAGTGCAAATGAGGTTCATTGTCTTAACCTCTTCCTACAGTATAACAATACCCCCCCCCCCCCCACTTCCCCCTTTTCTATGAACAGTTCAAGACAAATAAGGCAGGTCAAGAATCAGATTGTAAGCATACGATGACATGCCAGGTCTGGTAAAGACCGATTTCACTGTGTCTTTATATTTATCTGTTGAAGACAGGAACAGACAAGTGAATGGATGTAAAAGCAGTTGCTGTCAGTATGATTTGTTGGTCTCACCATGAATTATTTGTGGAGGTTTGAAGCAACAAAAGAGCAAGCTTTTCCACTCAAACACTTCTTAAAATCTTTAGTTGCCAGGCCAGCTCTGTTTTAGAAGGTTCTTGACACATGTTCTCAGATTGATGGAGAAGTTGGAAATGATTTGCTAACAGATGCTGCAGTGTTGTTAAACCGTATGTATAGAGTGAATTAGCATCTTCCTGATAACCAACTTTTCCTTGGAGAGGACAGAAGGAAAATACTGGCGATGAAGGCAGCACGTGCAGTAAGAAAACAATAGTAATAAATCAGCCAGCTCCTGAGCACCCTCCCTATACTGTTAACTGTTAAGCAGCCTAACATAAGTGTATGTGTGTGTGTGTGTGTGTGTGTGTGTGAGAGAGAGTATATGTGTGTTCGTGTGTATGTGTGTGTTCGTGTGTGTGTGTGTGTGGGGGGGGCTAATGATTGCCCTGCTAGCCCACCATACCAGCCCCCTCATGACCCCATGAGCTAGCCCCTGAAATCAATCTCTCTCTCATGAATTATTGAGTTGTTTGCCTTCAGCCTTCCACAACAGACACCAAAGGAGACCTTCCCTTTTCCTTCTCTACTTTTCTCTCGTTGCATGTCTGTCTTCCTTTTCATTCACTTACTTGCCTGGATTGTGGCGAAGATATATCTCTCTGGATAGAAATAAATGCCTAGAGGTCAAATTGTACCTGTAGACATGTATGTGTTTGCAATGTTGCATGCAGATCCAATCAAAGTACTAACATATATGGATTAGTTTGGCCGTAAGGGTATCAAAAGATTATAAGAAGTTATACAAGTTAAGATCAGATAACGTAATTTGTAACCTACTTATACTAGAATTGGCCCTGGAATCATTGATTAAGCTTCATAGTACTCATCAAATTTTAAGAATTTTTGAATGGTTTGCTCATAGCTGCACCGTTTTGCATGTGTGCATGAAATAGGCTCCAGAGTGGTGCAACTAAAAGCGTTCTCCCATTTCCTTGGGAGATCCCAAGCCTGACACACCCAAAACATCCACGTGTGTTTAAGAGACTGATTTATAGCGTCTAGATAAAAAATGTGTTTCCTTGATAGAACTTTAGCTAACTAGTTCTTGACTCAAAACAAGCAGCATGACTGAATCTCGCTGTTTAAAGAGGGTATCAGTACGATGAATACTAGTCACATTTCCCCTGCAACTATGACCTCATAAAACTAATTATGATAATATGCATAATTCAGGTGAATGTGCTTTAGACTGGATTTCCATATCTCCAGGGTCTCCATGTTTTGATTGACAGGTCTGTGCTGCTACACTGGGACGATCAATTACCAGTGCTGCATATGAAGTGTTGCTTATGTAAAATAATATTCCCATGTGTTATTTCTCACTTCCACTCTCTCTTCTCAAGCAACAATTTACATAAAGTACTAGAAGACATAATAACTCACATTCTCTCATTTCAGACTCTGTCTCAATAATTATAAAAGTGCTAATAAATCAGTGTTTGGTATCTAAATATTTAAACTAAAATAATTCAGGAACAATAACTTATTTAGGGCATTCATGTCGCATAGCTGACCTATTTAGCAAACCATCTT
Source organism: Leiocassis micropogon (assembly GCA_028565275.1). Lineage (NCBI taxonomy): Eukaryota > Metazoa > Chordata > Actinopteri > Siluriformes > Bagridae > Leiocassis > Leiocassis micropogon. Next base: position 20,147,290 of record JAOVVA010000021.1, read on the forward strand.
GGTAGAGATGTGTTTTGAATATATTCTAAATCAGAGGGAAAGGGTGAATATTTTATGTTACTATTTATGCCAAAAGTATCAGGGCACACAGATAAAACTGAGTTCCTTGTTTCGCTTTTGGTACTGAAGCATTATCTTTTTCATTATGGGTGATATTGTGATGTTCTATAAAGTCACTGATTTTCAGTTTCCTTACCATAATAACTATTTTGTGGGTCTGTGAGTTAGTTGGTGTTTTTGTATGTTTACTGCTGATGCATCTTCCATGTCTGTACGTTGGGAACGCCTGAAGCAAAGTATCTCCTGGTTGATGCCTTCCCATAGCCAACCTACAGTAAACACACAGTAAATGAGAGATAAGATGACATTGGTGAGAATAGTGGGATAACAGCAAAGAGAGAGGGTGCAGAGATCAATCCAAGAACCAATATAAAAAGAAAGTATTGAGACCTTTACTCTTTCTCTCTCTCTCTCTCTCTCTCTCTCTCGCTTGCTTTGACTCTCTCTTTATCGTTCCCTCTTTATCTCTCTCTCTGACTTAGTCTCCCTGTATCTTCTCTCATTCTCTCTGACTCTCCCTTCTTTCTGATTCACTTGGAGGTATGCGTTAGCCCTCATAAAATATTAATGTTGGTTGTGCTCATGGCCATAATTGCCATCTCAGCTTTTGAATAATTTATGGGGAGTGTACTTCACTAGGGTTCGTTTACTGGCACTATGGCTAGCACCACGTGAGATTACGGCAAAAGCATTAATGGTTCTTGTTCTGAATATAGCAACCAAATTAAATTACTTTCTAAAATGCATCCCCTTCTCTTTTTCACACTTGTGTCAGATATATAGAGTGTGGAATAATTAACACATGTTCTTATCGCTGTTGGGACATATGAGTACTTTGTGTGTGTGTGTGTGTGTGTGCATTTGTATATGTGTGTGCATTTGTATATGTGTGTGCACAATATTTAACTTGGTTTCAGTTGCTTTCTGGAGTCTGATGACTGATGGCCAGATGTGACTTATAGACATGGAGGTCAAAGGTCGCTGTCTTTCAGGTCCTCATTACCCATACCACCAAACACATTACCACTTTACAAGACACATTATACCTCTCACCCAGTTTGTACCATTTAGCAGAGGCTGTGGTTTCAAAGGAAATTTTTTGAATTATGCCAAATGTAGTATAATAGTGGTATAATAGTAGTGTAATAGTGTAATGTTTAATAATACAGTTCACAACTGTAAACAATCATATAAGTGTGTCATTTTTTTTTCATCCAGACTGTTGAATCAGTAATGTAAATATGCAGATGAGTTCTGCTTCAGAAGACAAGAGGCAAAACACTGTGAAAATTCCAACACAAATCTTTGACCTACAAGGGATCATGTTCTTAGTACTACTAGCGGTCGGTATTAAAATAAAATTATATCATTTTATGGCTTAAACAAGTTATTTAATTTTAATTGATGCAGTGAGTAGCTTCCCATTTCTTAAATACCCATGTCAGAAGACAAACTGTATCCTGTGCTTGTGGCAAAGATGTTACTCTGTTTCAGAAGGGTCAGAAATTATTGGCCTGCATCAGGCAAAGAAAACAACTAAGGAGATTGCTGTATCAATAAAATTTGGGTCGAAAACTGTAAAACGCATTATTAAAATCAGGAAGGATAGTGGTGAATCATCATCTTCAAGGAGGAAGTGTGCCGGGAAAAAAAACGTTTTGAATGGCCAGGATCATCATTCATGGACGTACAGCCCTTTCTTAAAACATTGGACCATTCAAAAGTCTCATCACTGCACTGTTCTTGTAGTCTTGACACATTAGCGCCACCATGCGGTAATAAGAAGAGAGAGAGAGAGAATGTGTTTTAGCAAATATCACATGAGGAAGTTCCTAGCTGAGAAGCAGGAAATTTGTTAAACTCAGGGAAATACTCTTTTCCTTCCCTCCTCCCTTCTTCTATCCTGTTTTGGTTGTCTGTCTGTATTAGAAGGCCATCATGTTTTGACCACTAATCCCTAGAGCTATTGAAAGGTCAAAGTGAGCATGTGTAAAACACACACACACACACACACACACACACACACACACACACTTTCCCCACTGAGCACTGTCATTGTAATAATTGGACTTTTTAATTGGCGTGCCATTAACACAATGCCTGTCAGCATTGTCTTATAAATAATGAAAGCATCAGGTGTCTGTTTTGTGTGTAACAACATTTATTTACTGAACACACCTTTTTGTCTTTCTGCATGACCATCCCAACCTGGTCACTTAAAAAGCTACAGTACTGAACCAGTACATTTTTGTTCCCAATACTATACACTACAATAAATACAGTGGTCTTTAAACTCCTTATCAATCACCACTCCATTAACCTTTGTGCTCTAAAATAAGGCTAGACTAGTCAGCTAACAAATTTAACAATAAAAAGGTTTATTAATAGGCACCTATTAAGATGAAAATCAGCCTCCATGAAGTGGCAGCTTATCACCAGTCAGTTCCAAACATGCAAATATTATGGTGACATTCAGACATCACTATATCAGTGCCACTTAACTAAGGCAGTCTCAATAACAGTGAAATCCAAAACTGTTGTTTTACTGTAGTTTCAGTCATCAGTTTCCTTGTCATGTACTTGCTTACTCTTTTGTTGGGCGTCCATAAAGCAATTCAGAAGCTCACAGGGTAACCCTGCATAAACAAGATTATATGCATGTACATGTGTAATGAGTTGGGAGCGCTGTGATGCTCTATTATGTGTGAAGGGATGCCAACATAGAGGGAACACCAGGTAAATTGTCCTGGGCCCTGGGTTAGGGCAAGGTCCAAAAGGGAACTCTAAAGTTTAAAAAGTGTCCTTGATGGGCCCCCGAGTGGCGCAGTGATAAAGTGCTCGCCTCACCACCCAGAGATCTCAAGTTTGATTCCCGGATGATTCGCTGTCTGTGTTACGCCGACACCAACGGTGTGTGAGTAAGCAGTTCGAAAAGATGCTGCCATCACATGGTTTGGAGGAAACACGTGATAGTCTTCGGCCCTCCCTGATCGAGTAGTAGCCTTGAGGTGGGAGACGACTAGCTAGTGAACATGTGATGTAGTATTCGGTTGTTGCACAAAAGTGGAGGAAGAGAGGAAAACACTTTGGCAGTGTGCAAATGTAAACGTGTGGTTTGTGTGGGTCATGGCCGGTCAATGACCTGAGTGGTGGTGGTAGTGGTGGTAACGGGCGAGTGGTCCCGGGGATGAGCAAGACATGGCGGGTCCGAGTGTTTCATTACTGTTTTTTCATTTTAAATGACACAAATCCAAAGAGCGGTTACGGAATTAACACAATGGCCATGTGGAACACAAGTAGGTATTAAACGTATATATTAAATATTTACAAAGTAAATATTAAATCCAGAAACAGTGATACTATTTCAAACAGAACTTCTTTTTAGCAGAGTAAAATGTGTGTGTGTGCGCATGTGTGTTCACACTAACAGCTGTGAGATTCTGCATGACCAGGGTGAGGGAAAATACGCTGAAAGTGAGATTTGAGTCTGTTCTAGCTTTATTGGTTGGCATTTGCTTTGGCATTACCCCTGAATAAAACACACACACACACACACACACACACACACACAAACACAAACGGATTGTGTGCATACTTACATCACTGCCAGTAAAAGCAGCTGGTATTTTGCTGGTACAACTTTAATGTCCATCTGTGACTGAGGGAAATTGTGCTACTGGCCAGCCATGTTTTTGTATCTTGGCTTAGAGATGGAGTGTGTAAGAGCAAAGGAAATGTTATGGTGTGAATGTGTCAGATTCTCTTTCTCTCTCTTTCTCTCTCTCTCTCTCTCTCTCTCTCTCACACACACACACACACACACACACACACACACACACACACACACACACACACACACACACACACACATTATCAAACTAATCTTTTCCCTGATGCCTTATTACATGAAATAGCAACAGCTTGTGTCTTTTATAGAAATATAGATATTCTAACTAGTTACAACTGTATTCCGATCTATATGTAGTTGAACATCTTTTCTCGCGCTCTCTCAGTCTCTCTCTCTCTTTCAACAGGAAAAAGGAAACGAAAGAATTGCTAAAAATGCCATGTTTTTCATTTGTAACCTGTGGGATTATATCTCGGGGGTCTCCACCCTTTTCTGATGAATGTAGCATGTATTAGATGGCACTGCTTCAAAAGCTCGCACCAGCTTCCATTACTTGTTCTGACCTTTTATTTCTGTCTCTATCCCCAGGTTTTTCCTAAAGTTTTTCCTGAAATGTAACCAGAACTGTTTGAAGAACGCCGGTAACCCACGGGACATGCGACGCTTTCAGGTAAAAACTGCATTCTCTCTCTCTCTCTCTCTCTCACTTTTAACCTTCATTGCGTTTATGACTGGATAAATGTACATAATAAATGTAAAGCCCAATTCTAGTAAAAAAAAATGTACAGTATAATAAAAATTAGATCCAACAGAAGGATTTTAAAATAATATTTAACAGGAGAGTTATAGTGTTAAGCAGAACCCTTAAATATACTGGCCTTTAATCTTTCTCAATCTTTCAACCAACCGTCCCTTTAATTGTAATTGACATTAAGATTCAAAAACATTTTAGGATATCACTGACATCTGAGACAGTTTGTAAAATTTCAAGCAAGGTGTGTAAAATGTTGACCACAGTCCTAAAACCAGCCCATCATGACTAGGACACCAGTCCATCACAGTGCACACACATTTTAGCATAAGCATTCCAGTTACTGCCGTACTTTTGGGAAGGGGGTGGAGAGACAGAGAGAACTTGAAGGAAATCAAGGTGCTTGCAGCTGTGGAATGTGTGTTTTTGATTACAGTTGAAATGTTAGTTTTAATTTTTAAGTGAACAAGAATGTTTTGTTTAAGTGAACAAGCAAGTTTTTTTTAAAGAACATCCCAACTTTACTTTTTTTCTGGTTAGATATAATTGGTATGTAGTGACTCATAAAATGAGAATTTATCATTCATTCTGTTTTCGAACAAAACTATTACTATTCTGGCCCCTCAGGGCATGACTTCACAAGACTTCTGAAGGTGTGCCGTGGTGTCTGGCACCAGGATATTAGCGCCAGTTCTGGATGCTGTAGATTGTGGGGCGGGGTCTTTTTGGACCAGACTTGTATGTCTGGTAAATCCTATGGGTGCTCGTTCAGAATAATACCTGTGGAATTTGGAGGCCAGGTGAACAACCTTGAACCCCTCTTTTGAAGGGTGATTGACTATTCCTCAGATCTCTGCGTTGGCATGAGGTAAAAAGTTTCACTTTAGGAGTATTAAGGGTGGATAAATCCTACATTTATTGGTTAGTAATAACTAATCTGTCTAGTCTCTCTAGCATATTTTTTTTTTTATGTAAATAATTAACTGCCAAGTGACTCTATGTAGTTAACAGGAGAGTTATAGTGTTATGCACACCATGTTCATGTTCGTGATTCATAAAAGATGATCTGTTAAATTAATCTTGTGATGACATCAGATCGTGCTGGTGTGTGGTGCAGCAGGTGATAAGATTTGGAAGGAAACCAAATGCTGTAGTTATTATTAAGTTGCATCACACCATCATGAAGTGCGTTACATTTAAAAATGAAAACCAAATACGACTCCAGTCTTACAAAAGTCAATCATGGGTAGATTTTTTTTTTCTTTTTGAACCTATTTTTTCACAAAGCATCTACAAATAGAAAAAACCTTGAAATCTGATTGTTTTGAAAGATGCTTTATGTCACAAGTAGATATACGCATGCACAGCACACACAGAAGTTACAGCAATAATTCTGACACATAAGAGAAGAAATGTCTATGATGAATCCATTTTGAGTGAGGGACCTAGAAGTCAATTGACTAGGGTTGTTGAGAGAGATAGAGAGCACCAGGCCCTTGGAGAGTTCTTCCTCTTTGCTAAATCCTTTGTTTTTCAAGAACTGGGACTATTCTCAGAGATCAGCTGCAATTAAAATGAGAGGCTCCTTGTTTGGCTACAAGAGGGCTCTGTTTAAGCTGCTAATGCCACTCGCAAGGCCAAACCCAAACCATTATTACTCCTCTGACACTGTCTCAGGGTACTCAAGTGCTGCCTCCTTTTGAATGGAATTAATCTGTGCGAGCTCTTATCAGCCTTCAATCATGTAGAGCAGGCCATTCTTAGAGGAGCAGACGGCACAAGAGGAGAGGCTGGAGGACTTGATATAAGGCAGAGTGTGTGTATATAGTGTGTATATAGTGTGTGTAAACTGTGTGTGTGTGTGTGTGTGTGTGTGTGTGTGTGTGTTTATTACTAAGGACAGATGGGACTAGAGACATGGGGCTACAGTAGGTGTGTTATTTTCAAGTGATAGAAATTACAGGGGATGAAATTTGAGCATTAATAAATATTTCTGCTGAGTTTGTGGACCAGTACATAGCCGTGGTGTTCTCATTTAAATCTTATTTATAGAAACATTTTGCACCACAGTGCTTGCATTTTATTCTGATTGGTAATAAGGTTTGGATTAATTTCCTATCACAGGAAAAAGCTCGAGCTCGTAGTCCTGGCTGTTGAGCAAATCACATTTGTAATTATTATTTTTATCTATAGAAAGAGCAAACACAGGCTTATATGTCAGATGCTCAACATAATTAGATCCAACCATGTGTCACCAGTGAAGTTTTCTGAGATTACATGTTTATTTTGCACTTTTATAAGGACTCTGCAGGGTCTGTGATTTGTAACATTCAAATGTATAGACTTTGGGTTAGAAGGCTCAGAGATTTGTGTTTTCTTGGTAATATGACAAAAAAATGCAGCATTTTTTCCTTAGTCAGCTGAGGTAATAACTTTTTTTATGGATATTATGATAATAAGAACTAACATGTTTCAAAGACCACACAAAACGGAAATAGAAATACATACAAAGTTTTGCTTTGAAAGACTTTGACTTTTTAAGACTTTAAAATTATATTTTGGATAAGGGGGATAAAAGAATTTATCACTCAATTCTTTTTATTACCTGTGCGACTTAATACTTGATGGGTCTCATATTATAATGCAATATAGTTTATTTTATAACCAGGCGTACACAAATGCCTACTGTTTTAATTTCAAGTGCATGAGTTAGAGTTCGTTTTTGCCAATATTTAACATTTTGTTTAATATTCATCTTTAAAAAAATCACATAAGTTAATAAAATAAAAATTTCTTCACTTACTGGATTGTTTGAAGAATTACAAGTTTTTAATAGATACTAAAATTAAACATAGCCTTGCTCTAAAATACAGTGGGATAAAAAAATAGACAATATCTAATTATAGTGAGAGAAAAAGTACAAGGTAGCTCAGATAAATACAAAAGGTTGTTTAATACAGTATAGTAATAGTTGGAATCCATTTCTCTTCAAATAATTAAAAAGAATTCACAAATTCAGTCTAGATTCTGTATAAGGCCTCAATTTTCTCTCCGCTTCAGAAAGAGAATTTAGACAAATTTAGATATATATTTTCCCCTGATATTTATTTTTTAATCATTGCCATCCTTTTTCAGGTGGTAGTGTCGACCACTGTGAGTGTCGAAGGGCATGTTCTTGCGGTATCAGACAACATGTTTGTGCACAACAACTCCAAACACGGACGAAGAGCACGGAGACTGGACCCTACAGAAGGAACGCCATCATATCTAGAACACGGTGAGCTGCCTTCTGTTAAAGTGCTTTATTGCATACCATAACTGCGATCTACCATAACTGAAATATTCTTAGATTATTTGATCATTACACATTCAATACTTCTATTTTGCCAGTTTTTTACAGTCTTTAGCTTTTGGCCACATGTATAGTACCTCTAGCTTTAGAATGATAAGAGGAAAATATAACCTTTCATTTTATACTTTAGTCAAGCTGTGAGACCTATCAGATGTTCCGGTTAAACACAGAAAAGGCAAAAGCATATCAAGATATCAAGAGTCCATCAGGCTGTGTGTGGGAGGGAGAAGGAGGAGGAGTAGGGTGATATACAGAGTGAGACAGAGAGAAAGAGGGGAAGAAATACAGTAACATAGAAAGAGACTGTGTGAGACTTAAAATAAAGTCAGAGAAAGACACAGTGGAGGGAAAGCGTACCTCCGTCGGTGGCTTGTCGCCAAGTGCAGACACACTATTATCTCATTATCAAATATGCAGTGAGCTTCTGCCACCGACAAGACACACATCTCCAAATGATCCTCCCAAACCTGCACACACTCAGGATTATGACTTACTGTTAATTTTAAGCACATTATGGGTGTGTGTGTGTGTATGTGTGTGTGTGTGTGTGTTAGCTGGAAGAGATTTGAAATGGGTAGTTTCACACCCACCCCACACACTTCCTTGAGCTTTGACCTCGTAAGTCATGTATTCAATGGAGCAAAGAAAGTAAGGATGAACCACAATTAATTAAAACACAACCCTGCGTCCTCCCCCAATCCTTAGACTTCATCCATTTTCCTTCTAGCTCTTTTGTCCTCTTGGTTCGTTCTGTTAACTTATTATTTACATGTTCAGAGCTAATTTAGACTGGCATAGAAATTGCACATATTGGTATATAGACCTCAAAACTATGGACGTATGCGCTGCTCAAATAGTGGGGCAGGTTTGTAGATTTTCAACATTGGTGCTGTAATGCAGCCAGCATATGTATCAGCCTACATGTTTATTACCCAGCTATTGATTGATTGATTGATTGATTGATTGATTGATTGATTTAACGATTGAATTCATTTATTCATTTATTTATTGATTGAATGGCATGGGGGTGTTTGCTTAATGTAAAGTACTTGTTTTAGACACGTTTGTAAAACAGCTTGAATTAAATGTAATTTCTCATTTTTGGACTGGCTGCCTAGAGGCCCAAGCTTGGCACTTATGTGACACAAGTTACAGTTGAATACTGCTCGTCTCTGCTATTAAATGTAGCTATTAAACTTTTTTAACTTAAATCACCAACCCACCATTTGTTCACTGCATTGTACGGTATATATGCATTCATCTTGGAACCCCACTGATGGAATGTGTCAGGTATTCTGCCTCTTACTGCCGCCTCCATCATGTTAGATTACCAACAATTGATGCCACACTTCAGTAACTGTTGGTGAAAATCTTCTCAATTTGCTATTTGTGCCTCATTAAGTTGCAAAAAAGGTTTCTTTTTTTGACACTCCAGGCAAAAATGGCAGAAAAATGGAAGCAATCATTTCCCTGTTTGCCTTTGATTGCTTTGTATTCTTTGGAAGGGCAGGAAAAAAGTTCCCCCGGGAATAGGACGAAACTCAACTCAAAACTGCAAAGCCACTCACTCATACTCAAGCTCAGACTAACAGGGTTTATAAACCGGCTTTACAGACATTTGGCATGTTTCATTTCCACTGTTACTCAAATCCTTTGGCTCGACAAGGATTTGGCCACGAATTGAAAATTTATATGCCCTGATGATAGGATGTACCGAAGAACCATGTGATGCAGCACTGATTTGCAGCCATTGATAAATATAGTATAAAATGCGGTGTTGTTGGAGTCAAAGACTGTAAGAAGCTCAAGTATGACATTCAAAAATAACTAACTGCAATTTCATGTAACATAAGCCTCTAGATTGGTTGCTTTGAGAGCATGGTTCGGAAAGCAGATCAGAGATCAGTTCTGTAGCATGTTCTTTATGATAGAGGTCGGATAGGATTGAGCAGGAGCTGACCCCAGATCAGTCCTCGTGATGTATGTAAGCCTGATAATGAGCTCTAGGGAACAGAGAGAAGATATGATTCATTAATGAGAGAAGATATTCAAATTGATAAGTAACACAACTAACAGCAATTTTTATGTATTTAATATAGGCTTTGAATGAATTTAGCGTGCTGCAAAATATACATTTGAGTGTGATATTTCTCATAACAACACCCTCTCAAACAGTGTCCCTGAACATACAATACATCATTTCACTAAATCCGATATCAAACAATAAAATAGACTTAAATTTAAGGTTGGAATTATGCATAACTGAGACACGCCTTCAGCACACTCTGGCCAGACCCTCGTGCAACTGTCCTAGCAGTGTATCCATAGTTACTTCTGATGTATGAATACCAAACTCCTCACTATGTGTGTGTGTGTGTGTGTGTGTGTGTGTGTGTGTGTGTGTGGTTGGTTTGTGTTTGTGTGTGTCTGTCACTGGGAGCAGCATGGTGAGCAGATGGTGCAGGGAAAGCCACAGAAAGTTTAATCCTATCAGATGGATTCATGCTTCTCCATCTGCTTAATCCAGCAAAAAGCTCAGCTTCTGCCAAACAGTCCACTTAGGCCAACATTACCACCACAACTGCACTTTTGCTTCCACACCTCCCCAAATTACATTAGGCTACAGAAAATCTGCTCTTATTTTATATGCGCATTTGTGCATCTGCATGTTTGTGGGTTCCTGTGTCTAAAATGTAAATAAAGCAGATCACCATGTGCTTATAGAACGAGAAGTCGCTTCTTATAGTGTTTTAAATCAATTTAGGCTCAGCAGCTGGTCACTGCTCCTAAGATTATAATAGAGAAAAAAAATCTAAAGGCCCACCAGATTAAAACAAACAAACAAACAAACAAACAAACAAAGAAACAATTTTAACAATATGAATCATAATCTGTGTGTGGCTGGCATGTTTTTATCCTCACCTAAATCCCAGTAATAAATAAAGACCATTAAAAAAGGGAAAGAAAAAAGAGAGAGAGATTAATTATAAAAAATAAAAAATAATGCAAAAACCATTAATGTCTTTATGTTTACTGGTTCATGCCAGTGACATTAACCATTTGCTTTCTAATCAGCCATGAGTAACACAGTACACTACAAGTAGACTTGGCCTTTTTTAATGCTTGGCATTAAACAGATGCCACCACAGCAGTGTTAGTATGGGCAGATATCTAAAATGTAGGCCTATTTAAGAAATATGTGATGTTTCACTCTGTTGTTGCTCTAATTCTTTGTCTTAAATCATTGTTCGATCACATGACCCATAGAGGTTATGTAGTGTCTTAATTGTGTCTTAAGATTGTCTTAATGTTGCAGACATTATATAAGTCCTGACTTTTTATCCAACAGAACTCTAATGGTGTGGAATAATATATTGTTCAGTTATTGTTTTTGTTTCTACCCACCTTTAGTATCTTATAAGTAATTAGTTGAATTTCTTTTTTTAAATATAAATAACTATAATATGTTAGTAGCATAATCTTCAACACTGGCACCCACTAGGAGAGTCAGCTTTAGAATTATGTATTTGTATTTAAATAAATCTTTAATAAAATAGTATGTTGCTATTTACAGTGGTGTCCAAAAGTATTAAGACAACATATGCCATGTGTTATAGCTCTGCCTGTGCCCAAAACAGGTGATTTCACTAATTAGTTCTAGCCTATCTGGCTGAAGAGGTATGATAATTAACTGAAAATCTAATAAAAACCTGGCCATGTGACAATGGTATTCAGCTTCTAGACCCATTGCCTGGGTCATCTACATCAAATAATTAAGCAGGCACGGATTAAGCGAGTGACACCAGATTACTGCAGATGTCTATGCCCAGCCAGATACAGAAGGAAATAAGGAATACAAACTTAATACTTAATATTAATTGTTGTATAGCACTTTTATTCCATTGAATAACAAATTAATTTTATTATCTTGATTATCATTATTAAAAAAATCATTAAAGCAATGATTTTCACTTTCATTTCAATATTTTTAGCCATCACTATAGTCTGTGCCTTTTATGTGGTGTAATATAATGCAATACTCATATTTAAAACATAGCCCACCTTTGCATTTTTTACTGTGTCAGAAGTTTAGAATGTCCCTCTTTTGCCTAGCAGTCTCAAATTTACAGTTTCTTAACATATTGTATTTTTTAAACATTCTGAGTGAAAGAATCATATTCCAGAAAGGTCCCTTATTATGGAGCCAGAGCCATATTTTCCTTCCACTAGACTTTGTGGTCCCCGAAAACTCCTTAAACCCTTCCGGTCATCATTCTCCAGCTTGCAATATTTTTACATAATCCTTAGTCTTAGCCAGAATCTCTTAGTGGATTCCTTCACTCTCACTGTCTTTTGTGTCTTATTATTGTGAATGATGCCATTCTAAAACTAAACAGAGGTGAATACAGGCAGGCTAAGCAGCTAAATTGCTTTCCTTACCCCCTGCCAGTGCTAATGAGAGGACAGCTCTGATAAGTGAACTGACCTCTCTCCATGCTGTTCCCTGTTCACCGTGCTGTCACAGAGTCACATGCACCACAGAGCACAACACAGGAAATCAGCTAAACAGTGTACATGTACACCAGGGAACTGTGACGAAAATACTTGTGTGGAATACTGTATAAGGTCAAAGGACACTTGCTTAGAGTGTAGAGACGGGACATAAATACAGGGCATTTTACAAAGTAAGAATCATTAGGCAAACCCCCACTCTTAAACATTATCATAAGCAACGGTCAGAACAAGAAGCTTGGAACACATAAACTCTCAAACCTCATAAGAAAGAAATAAGAATTATAAATGCACAATAACAATCAACGACAACAACAAAACATGAATACAAAGAGTGACCACAAGGAAACTAGAAACAAGCGAGAACAATGAAGGAACAGACAAATGACATGAGATGGGTGGAGACAGGTCTAAAACAGAAAACGAAAACAAAAACATAAGCATATGGCATTGTTCACTAGATAAATCATGATGACCAGTAGAAAACATCAAACATGACAGAACAAGCCAGTGGGTTTTATTTTATTGTATGTGTAGCATGCAATAACTGCAAACAGGTTCAATCATGACCTTAGAATGCTCAGAGAAAATATTCCACCGTGGTTCAGCTGTTCATATTCTAATGAAGTATTCAAATCTTAACCCATTTTTTATACCTGAGTTTGCTCTCAATGACCAATATGTTTACTTTTGATGCCACGTATGGAATTCATTGAAAGATATTAATTCCCTATTGCTGGGATGTGGATCAAACTGCTGTGTTCCATTGTCATCAGGAAGAAATCCCATATACAGCAACCAGTGTGAATTCTTACTGTAAGTGAGGCCTTGTTTTTATGCCTGAGAGGCACGGCAAGGGCCATGAAAACCACTGCTGATCTTTCTAGGTCATGTAATATGGGAATCCTAGTTAAATCCAGCTGTATGAGTTTTCCCTGTGACGTCTGTGGGTTTTTGGTTCCTGTTCTGGCTTCAAAATGAAAGCTGTAGAGGTGTCATACTACCGACCCCAAATTCCCCCCCTTGTGAAACAAACCACATAAGAACCTCACCTCTAACCCTGAGGCCTCTTGGGAACCCAGAGTTGAAGTTTCTAAATTTCAACCCTTAGGACTCACAACTTAACTTAAAGTGTTAAAAATGCAATTAGCATTTAGTAGTGTTACTGATAGCCCTATGGTTAGAATATGATAGGATGCTTTTCTCTAGGATAATTGCTTTAATTCTTATCTTTATTGAATACTACGTTGAAATGATTAAAATGGATTAATTATTAATGTTTTCTATCTTTTTTTCTCCTTACAACATTTCTATTGGTACTCTTCCTGAAAAGTAGCAGCACCTTGCATCAAAGCCATTAGCCCTAGTGAAGGATGGACAACGGGGGGCGCTACAGTCATAATCATTGGGGACAACTTCTTCGATGGATTGCAGGTTATCTTCGGCACCATGCTGGTCTGGAGTGAGGTGGGTAAAAAAATTTTAACCTTATGAAGAGAATAAGTCAGTAGATATTGTCATAAAAGAGTCTTTGGTTAGGATGATAAATAATTATGGACGTTTACTTTGCATTTAGTACATTCATAGAGATGTATAGGAATATGTCTGACTATTTAACTAAGAATTACAGACAAAATATAGTGTCCTAAACACACTGAATGTAGCAGCCTCCTATATTTGCCAAACAACTGAAGCAACTGAAGCGTGGAGCAATTAACTCCTTTGTCACTAACCTTATTTGTCAGGGAATGATAAACAGCATAAATAAGGTTGCACAAAGTGCTAGAATAATGCAGAATATTACAAAATGACACATACGATAACACAACCATTTAACGGGTTAGACAGAAAAAGTGCACGTAAAACAAGACAGCATGTATAACAGGTACAGTCAATAAAAGATTAATATTAATAAAAATAAACATTACAAAAAACATTAATAAAATGCACATGTCACCAAATTACAAGCAATACAACACAATTAACCAATTAAGAACTAAGAAAAGAGAATTAATTTTATATTATACATGCGGCATACTAATTATGTTTGTCTGCTTTCATTTCCATCATAAAATTATTGTTATTTGTATTAATGATTTGTAAACTGAAGTCAGACACTATTGAATATGCAGTCAAATATGCAGCACTATTGCTTACAGCACACACATTTTAAACTTAATTTCTTTAAAATGCAACATGGTTATTATGGGTTTTAAGGAATCTTTCATGTGCAAACCCACCTTGAGTAGTACCTTGAGACAGTCTATACCTTTAAGTATTAGGTCATAGCATGTCATTGGCTTTGGATGTTTAGACTGATCGAGTGCTTTGTGATTCAATTCAGGCATTACTCATACAGTGATACTCTCTTCCTAGCCTTTCACAATGCATATCTATAGAAATGCCTTTAATATGATCTAGAATTACATCTCAGAGAAGTGAGCACACGCAAACAGCACTTGATGCCTGTATAGTGCAATGCCAGTATACATCTGGGACACATTTACTGCCCTTTGGCTCCTCCCCCTCTAGCTGTTCCTGTAGACTTCATAATCTTTTGACCTTTCTGCCCTAACCCCCAAGTCCCTAAATGACAAGGCCCACCCAAAGCCCTCCCAGCTATGCCCCTCAGCTATGGATTTGATTACCCCGATAGTGTGATGAGAGAGACAGATAGACACGAAAATGTTTTTTTCCTACATCTTTGTTAGTTCAAATCATACTTAGTTCATCAATGTAAGAAAAGAAGATACTAGACTGTTTAAAGCTTAGTATCTTAAACAGTTGATAGAATTACATTTCAGCAGTGAGAGTTAGAGACATTTGGTAGTTGAGGGTTAAAAGAATTGTCCTGATTAGCCCAAGGGGAATACACGTGTGCATGGCTTAACGGGACTCTAGCCTCTGTTTACAAAGTCTTTTACTCGGGTTTGTTTTAAAGGTCACTTACAGAAACTCCCAGCTTAAGGTCAAGTTCAGGGAGTGACACAGACAAACACACACACACACACACACACACACACACACACACACATTTTCTATGTGGCAAAGAGAATAAGAAAGCTAAAATTAAATTACATGTACATGAGACATGTACCATATAACATAAATATGAACATAGGAACATAAATGAGTAATTAGTATTTGGAAACAATACTTAGGTTGATCATTTCAACTCTATAGCAGATTTGTAATTGTGGTGCCTCTAGACAAGGAATACAGACACCTCCTGTCATACCTCTGCTAATGATCAGTATGTCATAAAAACTCAGAATACACATACATACGCATTTCATGCATATTTAGCGTTCTTGGCATAAGCAACAATCATGTGCATTGTTCCTTTATTTTACCATTTGCGAAGTCATAATGCATTTAAACAGGACCACTGAAGCTGCTTGAACAGTTAATAAACGGAAACATACACCGTTTAGCCATAACATTAACACCACATAACATTAACATTGATTATCAATTATATTCCAGTAAACTGCTGACAGGATCATAGGCACTCACGGCTCATCTAAGCCTGTGGGGAGAAAAAGCTGGCCCATCATGTCCGGTCCCACAGAAAAGCCAGTTTAGCACAAACTGCTAAAGAAAGTCAATGCTGACTATGACAGAACAGTACAGTATTAGAACAACCAACACATCATTGCTGTTTAGGTGGCTTAGCAGGTAAAGTTTGTTGATCCGGGCACCTGATTAACCAAATTTATCTGACTGAGCTACTGTACCATATGGGATGTGCTGGACAAACAAGTCTGATCCATGGAGGCATCACTTAGTACTTAAAGAATCTCCTACTAACTGCCTGGTGCCAGACACCACAGGGAATCAGAGCTGTTTTGTGACACAAGGGAAATCTACATAATATTGCGCTTAATGTTTTAATGTTATGACTGATTGGTGTACTGGCGATATTATATAAAAGCAAATAAATACACTTTGTGAAGGTTTAAAGGGGATCAAACTGGAACATCTTACAAATAGGACTACCAATAAAATGTAAAAAAAAATGTCAATCGGAAACACAAATCTCTCTCTTTCTCAACAGCTCATTACGCCTCATGCCATCCGGGTGCAGACGCCTCCTCGGCACATCCCTGGTGTTGTGGAGGTTACGCTGTCCTACAAGTCAAAACAGTTCTGCAAAGGGACCCCAGGCAGATTCATTTACACAGGTAAGCTATCCAATCTCATGTCAAAGCTACATCAGTTCACATCAAATATACAACCAGTGATCATTATAAAAAAGTTACTAATTGGAAAATTCAGGGATTTAGGTTCTTAAAATAGTTCAGCTGTAAACCTTATGTTATAGTCAAACAATACTTTGTAGGGTTTTACATAGGAAATTTCCTGAGGCACTGTATGCTTTAGAGTGTGAGCTTAAATGGTATATACTTGTGGAGTCCGGTCCTCTGTCCTTTCAAGGATAATTATGTGGACAGGTAATTATTGTCTGGTTATTAATATATAAGCCTAATTCACTCTCCCCGAGCAGCCTATAGATCTCTAAACAGCTACAGGTTAGGCCAATAATGGGGACTTTATGTGTTCTCTACTAGGAATCTTTTTGGCTTTCCATTTAAGCCGTCTATAATCATTTATCTGCATTATTCTTATATCATTATAAAAGTGAAATGTAGAGCCTATACACCAAAAACAACAGTAAAGGAGGATTTTTTCCCCCTTAATTGCTCCAGATGAGGAGATAGTAACGAGCTTTGCTTGTAAACACTGTAACAGTTTAGTTAGACAAACAGTGGACGCTTTATTGGCCTACATCTTGAAATCATTTGCGGAAAAAAGAGCCGAAACGATCTGTGTAGATTTCCGGATTGCACACAAACACACATGGGTGCACAAACACAAAGAAAACAAGTGCCTCAGTCATTTTACACACACACACACACGCACACACACACACACACACACACACACACACACACACACAGAGTAAATTAGTGGATCTAGTCCCAGAACAATTTCAATAGTGCTCTAACAAGTAGAACTGCATCTTTCCATTTTATATTTCTTTGGTCTTTTCATTCTCTCTGGCTAAATCTGTATTAATTATCTCAATCTTTGCCCCAAACCCATATATTCTAGTTATTTAAACATTAATCACAATGTAAAAGAGTGTGTGAGAGAAAGAGCGAGTAGGATCTCAACATGAGGTAGCAACAAAAGATGTGCAAAAATCACTCAATAATGTGCAGAAATATTAGGATCAAAGGTCAAAACCCCTGAGAACCTATTAGCAAATCATAAGTGTACTCTTTACTAGAGTGTGTTTAGGTGTGAGTTTTTTGGGTTTTATGCGTAAGCATGTAACACATGGAAATGTCAACTCAGCATAACTCAATCATGAACCCGAGACCGCACTGTTGCTTCTAACCAAACAAAACAGAATAGCCATATATACAAACTGAAAAATCAATCTTTCATATACTCATGTATTATTATTATTAATATAATAATAATAATAATAATAATAATAATAATAATAATAATAATAATAATAATAATAATTATTATTATTATTAAGTAATTATGTTTTTTAAAATTATTATTATTGTAAAACCTGCATTAGGCGACTGGAAAGCAAAAGTCGTAGCTGGCCTTGGCATGGCTAGTACTCAGTGAACAGCTGGCAAAACTAATCAGCCTGTTACCGAACTGTGTGAGCGGTGGCTATTAGCGTAGCTTGCTAGCAGCTCTGCAGGTCTAATTAAATCAATACAGGCAGAGCCATGGATGCCTCCTGCCAGGCTCCAGCTAGGTGCTAATCTGAGGCTACCTGGAAACTGCTAGTAGTATGTCAGGTTTTGTAACCTCCAAAATCACTCAACCGAGATAAACCCTGAGAGTCAAACTGTAAGACTGTAAGAAACAAGCCATTTTCCAAATGAGTAAAAGAGCAGGGTTTTATGCACATAGAATTTTTTTTTGCAAATACACTAAGCACAATAATATAGTATCACCCGTACATGAAATGCTGCACTTTGCCTTTCTTTTCTTGTTTGTTTCATTGTTTCCCTCTCTGGCCTTGATTTAGTTGCAAAGGGCACACAGTACCTAATAAATCTTCTATAATTGACAGTGGAGGTGCCCTGTCACTCGTGAAAGTATGTGTCAGTGCTAGCGGGTTTGTAAAGAGGAAGTGTGGAGAAGAGATCAATAAACCAATAGCTCACAAGACAAACCCTGTTCCTGCTACATCTTTAGCTAGAATCCTGTGGAATTAGCTCTATATATTATATATTGATGTCATTATGGTGAAAAGTTGTACATATTGCATGGCATGACATTTAGTATAGACTGCATTATATAAATTTTTTTTTTACATTTCTTTTAATCTCCAGAATTCCTACTTTATGTAATAGTCCAGACTCAATATGTCAGATAATCATCAATGTCTTCATAGGCTGGTTGTGGTTTATTAAAAGAGGGAATGCACCAACGTGTGGAGAGATGTGGCTTTCTAGGACTTTAGATTTACATCACAGTCATATGTAATCATCATATCTTCACTGGATTTATTGTATGTTATAAGTAGAAATGATGAATGAAGAGGTGCATGCACCCACAGAAGTTTAGCAGGGATGTAGTTTTTGTTTAATTACTGTACCTTTTATAACACAAATCTCTAACATCAAACTGTACATCTTAAGGGTAACAGAGAGAAGAGGAGGTAAGAATAAGTTGGAGAATAAGACAAGATTCTTTATTGATCTTAAACTGGGGTGGCTTGGGGAAAATAACTCATCTATAATAAGGAAGGAAGAATGAAGCAATAATTCAGAGGTATCGAACGCTGCCATGCTGCGAGGATCGATCCTCCAGAGCCCTCACTTTCAGATCACACCTGGAGGAGGGAAAACGTAGCCGAGGAGATTGCTATACACTTCCATGTTTATTACTGCAACATTGTGAAAGGCTAAGCGGACCCAGATGAAGATGGAGAGGAGGTGAAGAAAACATTCTATTCATATTGTATGATGCCATGTGGAATAGTCCTTTGAGCGTGCTGAAAAGATTTTTCAATTAAACTAGTAGGATCTACATTTCTTAAATGGTCTTTGAAATAGGCGTCCAAAAGGTGCCCCATTGAGGATGCTTTAGTCATGAGATATGGTAGTATGTTTCTCAGGTCTCTTTCTTTAGGTTACTGGACTGTATTATTTGTCTGTGCTCTAAGATACACTCCTGTGCAATAATGGCCGGTAGTATTAGTTAATGTATGACCGTATTCTCCTTTTTTTGTTCTGCTCAATCATGAACATCGTCTTCTTCTTTAATCCCTATGTTCTCCTTATTCCTCCACGCACCCTCCAGAGCTCAGACCATCCTCCTCTCTGGATCATTATTGTGAAATATGATGAGCCATGCATCTGTCCTCATGAAATTTCAATGAGCATTGATTTGTCTGATTGCAAGAGATCGCTCACAATGTGGTCAGAGACAGAGTGAGCGAGAGAGAGACTATTTGCTCGTTAATTCCCTGCTGAGGTAATTCTTATCATATCAATTTGACATTTTCCTTGACACCAGCTAATATTTTTGCACTGGTGATTTTTGCAATTTTATTCCATTGAAACAGTCTATTAAGGCCATACTTGTTTTCAGAAAACCCTAACAACCTGATAATCACCACAGCCGATTTAGTCTTATAATAGCCTCAATTAACACGTCTTATAATTTCTACTCCAATTTCTAAGAAATAAGCATTTATGTTTTTACATTTTGTCATTTAACAGATGCTTCAATGCAGAGAAACTTAAACAACAATTAAATATGCATGTTTTAGCTAAACTTCTAATCATTAATTTAAAAGCAGGCATTAAATTCCAGCTTGTAAAAGTGCTAAAACCCCCTACACACATAAACCAATATAAAGGACAAGCAATAATAAAAAGTGATAAAAGAGTAGGTTTAAACCTAAATGCATAATTAATCATACAGTGCATTTAAAAAAGAAGAAATTATTATCCTATATGCTTTTATATACTATGTGAAAGTAAATTCTGGAGTGAATGAGGAACCCTTTTTTTTTTGTCTTTTTTGTTCTTGTAGCACAAACTCCAGAAAGTCAAGCATGTTTAGGAACAGACATGTACCCTGAAGTTAAGGACCTGTTGTCCCGAAGGTGTTTAACTCTGAACCACAGTATGTAGATAATGTGTTGTGGGGCCCATTGTTCTTTCTGCAAGTGCGAGGGGTGGTGTGGTGGTGCTGCGGGTGCCGTCACCAAATCACACCTTCAGGGGCCTCGGTTCCATTTTGAAGCTCAATCATTGTCTGTGTAAAGATTCTGTTTAGATATATGTGAATGTTACCTTGTGATGGGTTAGATGGATTGGTCATGTCAGAGCTGTATTTCCTTCTGGTGGTTAGTTTTCCTTCAAAATGATCCAAGTCCACATCACTTCATAATTATCCAGTTGCTGGCCAAGTCATGTTCTACTGCATTCCACTTCGGCTATGAAATTAAATTTCCATTTAAATGTTGTGCTTACTGTAGTTCCCTATCGGAAATACCTTTTGAATGAATCTGAGGTGTAAATATAACTATTATTTCCCCAAGAAATCAAAAAGATAAGTAAAAGTGTTGAAGTTGCTACACTATTTACCGCCTTTCTGCTTTTTAACTAACAGAACGATAGCTACTGAAACATATTTGTGCCCTTATGATGCAGCTACACTACATGAGCACCAATGCCTACTCAGCTTGTGCCTATAATGTCACATTTAGCATTAAGACGTTAGCATGTAGCATAACATCTTCAGCTTGGCCCCAGTGCTATTTTGGAGCAGTTAACTGCTATGATTGCCCAGGGAGAACAATAAACCAGATCCCCGAGCAAACCGAAGCCATGTGGGAGTATGAAGAAAACAATAAAACAGTTTGCAATGGAAGAGCTGCGCCAAGTTATAAATACTCACGGTGTGGTTAGCACTTATTTTACATGTATAAAATATTCTACTGGCTATAGTGAAAGTTTAGGCCAACAACAGTACCACTTCCTCATTTTCGTGGGATCAGATTTAGTTCATGCATTTGCCTTGCTATTGATTCCTGCCTATCAGTATATATATAGAGAAAATTTATAACAGACTACATGTCTTAGTTTAGTGTAAAAATTATGCAAAAATCATATCAGCAGTTTTATTTATGACTCACTCTATGTCTGTGTGTGTGTGTGTGTGTGTGTGTGCGTGCGTGAGACAGAGAGAGAGAGAAAGGGGAGTAAAAGTTTTTTTCTTTTTCTTGGAAAGGCTTGGGGAATTCTGTAAAACTTGGTGTATTATTTTTTGTTTTAGAGATGTTGTTATTCCAATACTTGAGCTTTAAGTTATTTGAACTAATAAGGAATGTACCATTTTAATGACAACCAGAATAAAATCTACCCTGTGGAAAATAATGATAAAACTCAAATGTTGGTGTTTATCTACCCAACTCAGTTAGAACGGACTGAAATACAGTAAACTTATATCGCAAGTGGTGCGTAATCAGTACCTATGGTGAGTAAAACAGTGAGTACACTGTTTTTGCAGTGTATTATGAAAAAACGTGGTTTTCTGAGAAAACACAGTTCACTGCTCATGTTAATATATTAAACATAATTATGAGGTTGGATGGGCAGGACGTTGGTGGCCGGATAAAATGGGAGGGTTACATCAGGAAGGGCATCCGGCGTAAAACCTATGCCAAGCTGTAGTGTGGATCGGATGGTCCTCTGTGGTGACCTCTTACGGGAGCAGTCAAAAGACAAACAACAACATATCATTTTTATATATATAGATTATTCTGGTAAATAGTTATTTTTACTCCAGCAGTAGCTCTGAGACATTTAGCAACTAACTATGCATGCAAGGAATTTAGCAAACATCAAAAAGTTTAATCTTCAGTACTGTGCAAAAGTCTTGAGCCACCCCTCATTTCTTAATATTAATTTAAATTAAATTCTGTAGATCAAATTAAAGGAATGGGATGAACTGTTTTAATGCAACAGGCTGCAAAGTGCCTAAAGATAAAATTTAAAAATTGGTAAAAATTACGTAACAACCTCAGCGGTCCAGCAGCAGCCTCATTTCCCCTCTCATTTGTTCCAACCACTCAGCATTCAGTATGACCAGTATACTAATCACCGGCCTGATCATCTGTCATCATCTGTTTCTCACTGGTTCATGCCTTAAGTTTGGTGTTTTGTTTTTTGTTTGAATGATTCATAGGTCACTGTGTGACTTAACAAACAAAACATTCCTGTGAAACTGGTCAGGTACGGGGAATGGACTGAAAACTAAGGCCAAAAATGAAAGCCAAAAAATTATTCAGGAAGCCTGGAAAAAAAATTACTCTAGACTTCATTAAAAGAGACACGAAAGTCTGGCTCTTTGGAAGCAAAATATGAATAAATGAGGAGTGACTCAATACAGTACAGTATAGTATTTTGTTCCTGACTGTTTTACTGTACACTTGGTTGGCCCCCTGAACCATTAGACCAGTCACTCAACAGTAAGGTGGAGTAAAATGAGAATCATTTCTGTACCATTGATTAAACGTTGACATATCATTCACAACTGCTATTTTTTTATACTTATTCGACAGATTTTCACATGTAGTTTGTGTAGTTAGTATGTAAGTGGTTGTGTATGGTAACATATTTCATATTATTTTACAAGCTAAGTATATGTTTGACCATTTCCTGATTACAGAAAACAGTCAACCAAAAGCTGATTTGTCTGATTAGGTTAGCTTAAGATAGCTCACCCAGAAACACAAACATATCAAATAAACATAAAAATCATGAATACCATCTACTTAAATTTCTTAAGATTCCCCTCATATTGGATGCCATAGTAATGTCATTATCTTTGTTAGAATTTACTGAACTGTGACCATCTGCTCCAACTGACAGGAAAGCACCCAACTCCACTTTCTCTCGGTGACCTAACACTCGCTCCAAACCACGATTTGGCTTTCTCTTCCTCTTTTCTCTGTATTTTAATACTCCTGCTTCACTAAGTGGTGGGGGATAAGTTCTTAGTACAGTATATACTATAAATGAAAGAGTCCATGGTCTGAGTCGCTAAATCAGTCTTAGCTTTGGACCACATCATGATGTAAAAGATGTATAAATGTATCAGCTAAACACTGATGCGAGATCAGTGTAACTATATATAAGTTTCCTGTTTTTGAAGAATAGAACACTTTGATATTCAGATTTGAAAAACGCATTAAAACCCTTAAAAAAAAAAAAGAAGCCTTTGTGAAAAAAAGCTTGGCAACAAACACAGTCATATATTTTTCCATCTATTTTTTCTTTTTGTTATTGTACAAACTTTTTGTGAGATAGCTTGTAAATCTTTCTTCATATTCTTTTCGAAGACTGATGCACTTTTATGTTTCTGACAAGATAAAGACTCCATGCGCAGTAATTGCTATACCAAATGCACCTTCTTTCAAATCCCAAGGTTGCCATTTTGTACCTGCTTTTTACACTTAGAGTAGAATAAATGCAGGTAATCATGGGTGAATGCAATGGCTCCCATTAGAACAATTGTGCCACTTTCTGTGGTGTTAAACCTGTCATGATTGTGCTGAAGTGTGATTTTCTTCCATTTCCTCATGTTATAATTTTATGAAGGACTTTAATGATTTATTGATTTTTGACTTGCAGCTGCTATACCCTGGCAGCTGCTTTATTAGTAGACCATTGAAGGAAATATCTATAATCAGATTTAATGCTAAAGCAGCAATCAGTCATTTATTGGTGGTCCAGTCATCCAAAAATAATGTTATATAATTAATGGTGTCTGTTTTTCAGCTTTAAATGAACCCACCATTGATTATGGTTTCCAGCGGCTACAG
>JAOVVA010000021.1:20176700-20193538 GCA_028565275.1 Leiocassis micropogon
AATCCTCATTGCATATCAATAAACCATTAGCCAGTAATCAATAATAAACTTATCAACCCCTTCTTCTCCACCTGCCAATGGCAAGTGTCAGTGCTCTAGCATTTGGACCAGCCATATTTTGCTCTCCCTTTTAATTCTTCCTGCTGTATTTTGGTGGGTGTTACATGTTGTCATAATTCAGGGAAAGTTACAGTAAATCACTGGGACGATAGAGCTGTTTGTGATTTATTATGTTTCAGCTGGTTTCTATCCGCTTTATTTTTAATGCAAATGTGGAACATAAACAAAGAAATTATTAAAGGATTAGATAAGATTGTCATAAGGATTGTAATTTGGATTATAAAAATGTGACTGGTTGGGAAAATGGTGGGGACAGCAGGGAAGTTCCTATGACATAGTGAGTGCCTACTGTAATTGTTGTACAACATTTTGGCACTCTCATGAACATTACAATCAGGTACTGTATGATATTCAGTGTTTTAGTAGTAACAGAAAGTCAAAGGAAGTTTAAGAATATAAATTTCAATACAGTATAAGAAAAACACAAGATTTTATCTTTTACATATTGATATTATATCTATGTTACTACAATTAAGATTTTACATGTATGTCGTTTTATTTATTTTGGTTAAAATTTAATATTTCTGATTATTTACCATCATATATTCTTGTTCAAGTGACATTTTACTTTTTTCCTTGTGTGGGAATCCTCAGAGGATGTTGACGATCCTGAGAATGATGCTTATACAATAATAAAGCTAGTTTGCATCTCTTTCTGTTTGGATGTGATTACATGGCACAGTTTTACTGTAGCCACTTTTAAATGTTCTCCTTAAAAGATTTATGCAACAGGATTATGTTTGCAATACACTTGGATGAAAAGACTGATTGTGTAGATGGACAACTTCAGTCTGGATAGCTAGATTGTTTGTTTAATATTATAAAAACAAATCCTGTCATTAAAAAGTTATAAAAATACATTATTTAAGCCTGTTCCTTAAAGCCATCTAATGATTAGCATAACCAGTGCAAGAGCATCATCATAAATACTGTCTACCCACTCCTTTAGCTTCATTTCTTCTGACCTGACTGATTTACAATTCTGGAGGTCTAACTGGGTTACACTAATTACCTCATACTGGAGCACTCCTTCTTTCTGTGGTGGCAGGTAGCAAGATGACATTTTAGTAAGGAGAAGTTAACACAATGGGGGTAACTGAGTGACTTTAGCACCTTGGACAGCAGACTAAAACAGTTTATTGCTCGCCTGACCTCCTTGACTTAATCCTTCTTTGGTCTCTCTCTCTCTCTCTCTCTCTCTCTCTCTCTCACTTTCTCTCTCTATATGTGTGTGTGTTTGTGTGTGTGTGTGAGAGAGAGATCAGCTTAGGGCTGGCCAAGAAGCAATATATTTTGATACTGCTCTCACAGTTCTTGTTTGTGAGAAGGTTATCACATTTTTGCTGTGGATCAAATCATGGCCTGCCACATTAACTCCTCATGGAAACCTTACAGAAGATACATGTACTGTGGGGATAAAACCAGGATATGACGGTGGTAATAGAATGAGCAAACTGCATTGTATCAAATATCTTTAAAAAAAAAGGAGGAAGAAGAAGAAATGTATTTTGATTTCCATGCTTTGATGATTAACGGCTCAATTTGATCGACTCCTTTTGACAGAGTTTTGTAATATGTTACAGATTCACTCAATACTTGTGTCATACTTCCAACAGCATTAATAAGAAATGCTGAAGACCGTTAAAGGAGTCTCGCTAACATTGCATTAGGTCACACTATGATTCAGGAAATGCTGAAAATACATTGGTCCAGTGATTGTTACTGGTAATTAGACGAATAGCAATAGCACTGCTCCGATCCAGGCTGTAAGCTGTGTCCTGTTTTCCTTAAGTTATTGCTTTCAGTGCAGCTCTGAGGAACTGGCTGACCTTTTCTTGCAGAACATAGATCTCATTGTCTCTGCTTCAATCCAAACCAGATGTTTTGTTGAAATACTGCACTTATTCATTTCAACAGACACCAAACAATTGAGCAAGCAGCAGCTCCATGCTTTTTGCCCATCCATTGTGTTATTAAATGGGAATTTGACCCTTTTTTGCTCTTTGTTTAAGAACTTGTTGCTCAGTTGTGGTCAAAATCTAGCTCTCCACTCCTGTTGGTGACATGCATTATACAATGAAAATGGATGAGGAATGAATTGAAGGGGGAGGAAAAATGGTCAGTCTAACTATTTTTCCTTCTTTACTAAATTTTCTTTCTGTGGTTATAGGAGGTGATATTGAAGAGAGCAGCAGA
The DNA here is from genome assembly GCA_028565275.1 of Leiocassis micropogon. Lineage (NCBI taxonomy): Eukaryota > Metazoa > Chordata > Actinopteri > Siluriformes > Bagridae > Leiocassis > Leiocassis micropogon. The sequence goes on from JAOVVA010000021.1 coordinate 20,179,017, forward strand.
TCTGGTGGAGGCGTTATATGGAATGCCTCATAACAACCAGGTACAGTTTGTTATGATCTCACTAATAAAAAAAAAAAAAATCTGTGAATAGTTTTAGTCATCCGGGTCATTTTGAAATGTTTAACAGTAGAAAGTCAAAGTGACTGGGTGTGTCATCTTGTGTCAACATATGAAAACAATCATTCCAGGGTGTGATCAATTCATCATATCAGCTGTGTGGTTATGAAATTTTCACGGTTGCTTCCCTCCTATGATGTCAATAAACATTTGTCAAAATCACATAAGACATGTCTGGAACCTTGAATGAGTATTAACCTGCCAGGATAAATATCTCATGTTGAACGAGTCGAAACTCTACTAAATATTACATATAAAATATAATGAAATGCATATGTAGAAAGTATAGAAGTAAAGAAAAAAAAATAAAAATAATAAATATAATGCAATGTAAAAACACTGTCAAACATACATGTTGCATGTGTATGTGTGTGTGTGTGTGTGTGTGTGTGTGTGTAGGAGATCATATTGAAGCGGGCTGCTGATATAGCTGAGGCACTCTACAACGTTCCACGCAACCACAATCAACTAACCGGGCTCACCAACAGCTCGGTCCATGCCAGCATGATGGGGGTGAACTCCTTTACTGGACAAATTACTGTTAATGTGTCTGAGTCCTCTCAAGGAGGCAATCAGGGTAAGACCTACAAATGTACACACACATGTCGGATAAACTGACACTTCCCTCACTTATGCAAGCATTTATCCAACGAGAAGCAGGTGAATAGAGTACAGTTCATCTGAGCTGCAATCTTCCAGTATTGCTGGAAACTCAGGAACTCTGCTAAGCCTTGAACTGAGTCCAAGGGCTTATGAAATGTCCACAGCAAATTATGTCCAATTGTGCTGAAAGCTGGTTGTTTGATTTCTCAACTTTCTGCCACATTTCTGACAGAGCCATGTCACAATTTATCTGAGTGGAGAGAAATCTGGTTGGCTTTGACTGAATGCCTAACAACACAGATATACATACAGTACAATAGATATCTATGATTGTCTGTTGAACATCCCAATAAAATTTAATTAAAATAACCTGAATATCCACTTTTCTGGGAAGTCTGTAAACTAGAAAATCAAGTGTATGTGGGTGTTTGGGCTTATTCAACCACAAGAGCATTAGTGAGGTCAGGCACTGGTGATAAGCAAGGACACCTAGGGTGCATTCAGTGTTCCAGTTCATCCCAGTAGTGTGGTTGATGGCAGCTCACCATATTGCGCCTTAATGAACCTGACTTTGCGCAATGTTGCTGGAACACTTTTGCATCCTTTAGATCCACTGAAGGCAAAATGTAATGCTACAACATACAATTAGGTGATGATCAGTCATGCACAAACTTACGGCCACACAGTGAAAACACAAACAAAATGGCTTCTACTTAAACATGAACTCTAAAAATCATAGTGCCATGTTTGTAAATAGCATTAAACTTGATATTATATGTCCTGGTGAAAGAAAATGACCCAAATATACTGTATATTCTATGGATGATGTCTGAGAATCCTTTTCATTCTTTTTGCCTCAGGCTTTAATCGAAACACAAGCAGCGTGTCTCCTCATAGTTATGTGCCGAGCTCCACACCGCAGCAGAGCAGCTACAACACAGTGGCCACCAGCATGAATGGCTACGGCAGCACGGCCATGAGCAACCTCAGTGGCTCGCCCAGCTTCCTCAACGGCTCAGCTGCAAACTCTCCATATGCTAGTGAGTGTGCTATATGTTAATATCTTTATCAGGTTTGCTTAAAATAAGACATTAAGAAATCTTCTTACAAGCTGAACTGAATTTTCCAGCATTGTACTTGTACTGTAGGTGCTGAATGTTTTGTAGATGATCTGTGTTGAATATTAGCTCTTATTAATTGGTTCGCTTCCTTATCCTTTTTATATTTTACTAATAATGTGATATGAAGGTCACATGACCCTATCTTCATGGAATTGTAGGTTAGGAGTGTCCAGTTCTGTTTTGCTGAGTTGTACACTAATCATTGTGTGTGTGAAAATATTGTCTTTCTGAAAATTCCCTGGCCTTGCTGGCATCTTTTCAGCTCTGGAGTCTGTTGTTAACAGTTCTTTAAAAAAAAAAAAAAGGATGAAGTGAAACATGGCCAGTGATTGTTTTTCCCTCTGTGTGTACAGATTTCCAGCTTTTCATCCTCAAGTTCTTTCTTTCATGCCTGCTGTTATCTCTTTTGCAAAGACTTAATTGGTTCCTGTTTTTTAATTAATTGCACAGAAATGAGAAAAGGAGGGGGAACAAGTGAAGGAGAAAGCTTGAGAGTGAGAGAGTTGGTCTAACACCCACATGTTTGTTTGACTCAGTTACGACTAGGCGAGTATGGGGTGTGTGAGGTTGGGGAGAAATCTGGCTCACAGTCTGTCAAAACACCCCTCCCACCGACATAGGCACAATTTATGCTTCACACCAAGGCGAGGCCAGTTGCAACATAGCAGAGCTCTGACATACAAAAGAAAACCAAATCATGCAGGAATTCTGCATCTTTAGCACGCTTCTTTCATTTTCCTGTATACCCCGAACACTAAATTCAAATCTGCTGCACTAAAGGTTTAGATTGATGTTCTTGTTCTTGACTGTGAATAACTAGGTGATACAATATTCTCCAAAGTAATTGACACTTAATTAAATCAATAATCTAATTAGAGTGGTAACAATTCAATTCCACCCTTTTGTCCTGCCATGTAAGCATCTGTTTCAAAAGCTTCCTCTGGATGCTCTGCATCAATTATTAGAGCTGGTGTTCTGATTTTCAGTAATTTATTAATTTGGTCATGATAAATAGATTCTGTTATATTGTTGCATATGCGCATGAAAAAAAAATAATTAAAATAGATTTTTCCTTACAAAGCTTATACTTTAATAATGTACAGCCAAGATACAATTGTGTATGTGCAAGGCAGAGGAATGATATCATAGAGGTGTAATGGAACATACTTCTACTGTCATTTCTGTTAACACTCTGTTGTTCATATCAATGGGAAGGGTGATGTTAACCTTTCAGAAACGGCAGGAGACTGTGACAACATGCGTGCAGACTCTGTAGAGTTCGTTGAGGTTTCTATAAGTAATGAAAACGAGGAAGAAACGCTTATCACAGACTGGGAGGTCAAGGTAGAGGCCAGCCATCCAGATCACCTTAGGCCAGTGTAATGTCTACCCTCATGTGAGCCAGTTTCTGTTTAGAAAGGGAAGCTCACTGTGTTTTTCCTACATGGCAGATCATTGAATTTCCTCAGTCTAGTCCAAAACGTACCAAAGGGAGAAAAGGTTCCCCACCATGGAATGCTGCAAAGTCAGTCAATTGGTTAACAAAAATAAGTTATATAATATACTGAATTCCTGGCTTCAACTGCAAGGTCACTCCAACGTGATCTTTAAAAAAAAAAAAAAAAAAGTCTATAAAGAGTTTATTTTCAGTTTAACATCCTATACAAATCACAAAGATCTATAGGATCTGTATGTTCTCAGTACCTGAGATCATACACGCCCCTCTTTTGTGTTGACGACTGCTTGGCAGGACTCAACTCACTAGAGGCCAAACCTTACTGTGCATCTAATCTGGTGAAGGGTGGACAAATTGTCATCCATTTTGGACAATAGATCTAATTGGGGAGATAACTGGACAGGTGTTCAAGTTTTGTAAAATGTGCACATGCTGAGAGGCTGAGGTAGAAATGCAGACATAGACAGTAAGACAGATAAGTCATGGGCAAGAGGGTCCTGACTTAGCAGACTGTCCAGCTCTACATTGGTGAGTGGTGAATTAATTTAGATTCTCACAGGTGACTTGTGTTGCCTGCCGCAGAACTAGAGAGCTTTTTATCTGAGTTTGACCATAAGACTGAGCACCTTAGTATGCACTCCTTTTGTGGACTTTTCCTTTGTGGAAGCAAAAAGGAGCCAGCTATTTAAATATGCCCATATCCATCAGAGGTGAGAGGACTGCTTACTTTCTTCTCAAAGTGACTTTAAATTGAAATCCTTTTAAAAGGTGAATCTCAAAAAGCATCTTTGCTCCAGATCGAAGGAACCCTAAAAAATATCCAGATTCAGCAAAATCAACGAGGCTTGTAGCAGCATGTCATTAATAACTTTGGTATCCTTAATAACATTTAGAAATAAATGCTTTGAGAACCAGTTTAGAACTCTCAAATCGAGAATCAGACAGTTACCCTAACTTGATGCAGTTATCTTGATGCAGTTATCCTTCATCAGAACTAGAAGGTACACCATGTAGAACCTCTTGTTTCAGTCTATTTAGTCTAATATGTCCAGTAATAAATGAATTTCCTGGAACAGTTTAAAGAATGTGGTGGTGTTTGAAATTTGAGTCCCTGTTCCAAAACCTCCTTTAATACTTTCAAATTCTTAGTGCTGAATATCACTACAATATTGATAATATACTGTATACATAAAATTTTTAATATTACCAAAGCATGTTAACTTTTCCTTCCTTCTTCTTTTCAACTTTTCATTACTGTTTAGTTTAGTAACTTTGTGGTTATTGGTTAAGATCACAGTTGATCAGGAGTCAGATGATTGGATGGGATGCCATATATCAGGACACCATGCAAACAAACATTTTCACACCAACAGGCAATTTAGCATATATGGTCTTCTTACTGCCATGTTTTTGGCCAATGAGGGGAGGATAGGAGAAACCAGAGGAAATACACAAAAATATGGGGAGAACACGACAAACGCCACACAGATGGAAACCTAAGCAAAGGATCAAACCGGGGTCTCCAGGGCAGTGAGGCAGCAAGCTTAACACAGAATTATTTGTTAGATATTAATCTTCTCTTATCCATTCCATTAATATTCTTGTATGTTTTTATTCCCATAGTTGTTCCTTCCAGTCCAACCATGGCCTCGTCTACCAGTTTGCCATCAAACTGCAGCAGCTCCTCTGGAATTTTCTCCTTCTCTCCAGCAAACATGGTGTCAGCAGTGAAGCAGAAGAGCGCATTTGCTCCTGTGGTGCGGCCACAGAGCTCCCCGCCACCCACATGCACCAGCACTAATGCCAATGGCCTCCAAGGTACAGCTGATAATTTACTACATTCTGCAACTTTTTATTTAACTTTGGCAAATACAGCATAATATTAAAAGACATTATAAAAAGATGAGACATTAAGGAGTAATATAATTTACATTTCTGTAGAACAGTCTTGAGACACTCCTCTTCCAAAGAACCAGGCGTTCTTGTATGTTTTAATGCTGTCTTGAGGAATAGCTCTCCAGGCTTCCTGGAGGACTTTTTGGCCCTTATTTCTGGCAAGTTATTGTGAAGAATGAAAGAAAAAATGTCTTTGTGACCTATGACCTAATCATTCAAGAATTCAATGAAAATTCATCTATGTCAAGGTATGAATCAGTGAGAAACAGGTGCAGATGATCAGGCCGTTGATTACAGTAGTGTTACTGTTACTGTTAATACTGAATGTTGAGTGGTTAAAACCGATGAGAGGGGAAATGAGGTTGCTGCTGAAGTTGTTAAATATTTTTTTCATTGTATCTTTAGACAATTTGCAGCGTAACATAGTAAAACATTTGTTTCAATTTCTTTAATTTAATTTACATCATTTAATTTAATTTAATATAAAGAAGGGAGCATACTACTGTAAAATCATATTAGAAAAAATTATGTCTAAGAGTTTAGTTTAATCATTTCAGAATATCTAAGGTTGTTGAAAGTTTTATTATAAATTATTATAAACCAAATCTATTAAACTGCATCTTTCCCTGACCCATTCACTGTGTTCCATGGTTTCACACTCAGCATTTAGTATCCAGCATCCCGTCTCTCAGCATTACTCCTAAATATAATGTTAAAACATACATGACCCAGAATACCAGAATATTCTCTGCCTGTTTGTTTAATATTTCCTGATAAACATTTCCCGTATAATTTTTCTGATGAGACATAAAAATAAACCTTCAGAGCTAACAGCTATTGAATGATCAGTATAATGACTGGGATGGAATCAGATTGTCACTGCTATGCTGCATGTTCCTAAGGAATGCATTGTATCACCTTAACCAGATTTGTTAATTCTTTTATTTCTCCTAATTTTTCAGTACTCTAAGGCCTACTCTCACAAACACTGAATGTCTTTTTTCTGTGTTTTGGCCTTTTTCAGCCCAGTTCTCCTAAATTTCTGAGTTTCTAATATGTGTGAATTGTTTTTCATTTTATTTATATGACCAAAATTGTGTCACTGTCCCTATTTTAGACTATTTTAATAAATACAGACCTACGTCTGAATTTAATTCTCTTGTTCTCTTTCCTCTTTTTGTATCCCTTTATTATTTCCTTTTTCTTCTTTTACATTTTCTCCCCACTCCTCCCTTCAGATCAATCTTTTGTGGACTCTAACAAGTACTCCACTGCCAGTGCACTCCAGGGCTTGGCGTTCTCCTAAAGTATGTTTACCCCTCTCGCTCTCATAGGCCACATTGCTTGACGCTTTATATGTTCTGCTATTTATCCATCCTTTTTTACATCTATCCATCCATCCATCCATTTACCCATCCATCTATTATCCATCCAGTCACCTAGTGAAACTATTACTTACTGATATTCTTCATACTTTAAACACAAGAACTAAAAAATTTCACTGACCAAAGGTTATGGTTAGTTTTAGGTGTACGCAGCACATTAATTATCTGTGTGTTAATAACCATTTCAATTGAAGTTCTCATAAGAATAGCCAATCAATCAAAGTAAGTAAGTTAGTAAGTTACGAGGGGGTTCATGTCAAACTGGTACTTTTGATTGTGCATAATAACAGAACACAGTTATGAGAGTAAAAGCTTCCTTTATATCTCTATACTAATGCTACACTAATGCACCTTTCCCAGCATTTCACTAGTGCTTGGATACCATCAGGGTAAAAAGTTTTCTCAGTCTGTCAGAGCTATGGTTAGAATGCATAGATTTTTTTTTTTGGTGTTCATCAAATGTTTCAAAAGTTTGAATGCTTTAACAAACGGCGTACAAACAATTAGAGGAGAATCAGTGCAACTGAAATCAAACATTGTGCATGCACACTTTCAGCCATTTTACCATCACAGGGAAACACTTTAATTTAAAAAACAACAGAAACCCAAAGACGCTGGCTTCTGCTGTTCTTAGATCATACATCTAAGATAGATTTATTACAGCAAAAACATGAAACATTATTTTATTAATATAGGAAACACAAGCTGTGCTTTTATCATATCTGTCCACTTTACCTGTTTCACTCCTGTTATCTGTTTGTTGCATGTTTCACACACTGCTGTCTCATTATGAGATAGTGAGGAATGGAATGAAATGGTTAATGAACTAAACAGAATTTTCTCTTTCTTTTACTCTTTCTCTGTTACAGCAACAGCAGGAGCAATCCCTGGAATGATCGTTCCTCCTATGTAGTGTGTGTGTGTTAGTGTGTGTGTGTGTGTGTGTGTGTGTGTGTGTGTGTGTGTGTGTGTGTGTGTGTGTGTGTGTGACTGTCTGTCTGTCTGTCTGTGTGTGTGTGCATGAGTGTGTGTGTGAGAGAGAGAAAAAGAGAGAGAGAGAGAGAGAATGAATGATGGAGAAAGCCCAGGATACACTCTTTCCTGGCACTGGTCTCCCTGTGTGTGTACAGAAGACTCCGGTTGTTGACTGACCCAGCAGTCGTTCTCTGAAGGATCACTTTAAACTCAGGCCCTTTTTTAAAAATAATAATAATAAAAAAAAAAAAATCTAATCACCTTTGAAATAGTAAAAGAAAACACAACCTGGACTATTGTATGAGGTTTTGATATTGAAGTTTGTATGGAAGTGGTAGACAATGTTAATACTATGGGGCATACACAGCTTTATAGCCCAAACTCCACAAGCTGAACAGTTCAATTTCTTTAAAATTTTGCATTTTGGTTTGACATCTGATTTCTTTTTGTGAAAGGAAATGTGAGACATAAAGAACGTGAGCTACAACGTGAGCTACAATGTTTCCTATTCATTTTTTCTACGGTAAATGAAGGATTATTGAATATAGGCGATATGAAAATATCACACCAAACATGTAGCTTTAATCAGTGTCATTTTCACTTGGAGCCAAATTAATCATAAAAAAAACAGATTTTACAAAAAGAGAACAGAACAAAAAAGAACTGTGCTGATTTTTTAAACTCACTAGTTATGAACTACTGTTCAGATTGTTTTTCAATGTTTTTCATGGGAATCAGGGTCACAAAATGCAAAAAATATCCTTTTTTATAGTTATGCCCAGCAAGATTTTAAAGGTTTCATCCCACCATATTAACAAATAAGCATGTGATAAATTCAGCTACAGCTATTCATCAAAGACTTGTTTTTTTTAAACTGTGAATTGTGTTATAGCTTCTTAAAAAGAGAAAGTGCACCCCTTTTTGTTTCACCATGACAGGACCCTGAATTTCAGTGGTTCATTTTGTTTAATCAACCAACAGCATCACTTACAATTATTTCTCAAGACATACAGAGAAGGTGATGTACCAGAGAAACAAGCAATCACAACCGGTAAAAATAATACGAAATGCAATACACAAATGATTGGTTTTCATTTGGGACCATGCAGACTGAAAAGTAAAAACTTAACCGCATTGCTCGTTCATCTCCTTAATGCAAAACATCAACAGGCTTTTGCTTTTAAAAATGAAATGCTCAGTTGTGTCAGAAGTAAATGTCATTTATTTTTTGCATTACTATTTATTCACACCAGTGGAAATCATGCCACACTGAAGTACAATCACTGTCTAATCACAGCAGTATGCCCTGATTGTTGTGGCTTTGTTGTGGATTGTTGTCTTTTCTCATGTATATCAGTATACATCAGGTAAATAGTTTTTGGGTTGTGGATATAAAATGTGTTGCAGCTGATCACTTTCCATTCATTGTTTCTTCCATTCATTGATCTTACCTCCTGTAAGATCTTTATCCTGGTTGGGGTCACTGTGGTTCTGGAAGGCAGTGATAACCATGGATGTAATTTTTTAAAATGACTATTATTTCACAGTGAAAAGCAATACAGAGAGAATTGGACTGGCTTATAAATTATATGATGCAAATTCTAAAGTCCTTGTGTACATTGTCAGTGATACTACAACTACCAAATTCTCCTCTAAGCTGTGATTAACACCTCCTGGAAGGTAAAGCTCAAAGTCCAACAAATACAATTGTCTTGTTCAGACTGCAGGCAAATCCGATTTGTTTCATAAATCTGATCTTTAGGAATTACACATACAGTAAAAACAAGATCATTAAGAATGGAGATATTACATCTATCCATGGTGCAGAACAATTCCATCACACCCGACAATATCAGCCTTCCTGCTTGTTTTTTAACCATTGATCCATGTCCATACCACCTGAAAAAATTAGTGTTCCACATACCATTTCATGTGATGTACTGGACAATTTGAAATCCAATTTGAGTGAGTGGAGCATCTAGACTGAGACACATCTTTAGGTATCTTAAATCGCCTCTGGATGTGGTTTGCAAATATCAGATTGAGTGTGTTTATTTTACTGTTCAGCCTACATGAAAGAAAACTGATTCCAACCTGGATATACCAAAAATCAGATTTGGGCTGGCAGTCTGATCTACTCCTCAGCCTATGGCTGTGAACGGATACTGATTGCATTTCAGTGTGGCACAGATCCTACAAGAAAGTACAATACAGAACATTCACCTCAACTTCAGCAGTGAAAAAGATTTTCCCTGCTGATTGTTTCTCATTAGCTCAAGGTTTTGTTTTTCAATGTGGAACACGTCACTAATGAGAAGCAATACTATTTATCTGTAATGATTTATTTCACATTTTCGTTTTTTCATTGGCGTTTTTTTTATGTTGATTTGAAATTAGCATGAATTCTTTTTTACAGTTCTCCAAAGTTCTCTAACGCTATCGCTTTCAAAATCTATATTTTTCTGTAGAATTAGAGAATCCTACAGAAATGTAAAAACAATAATGACAAATTCCCATCTAAAGCTTTAAATCCCTCAGAAGTTGTAAATCAACATCAAACTTTAAAAACTGACTATGCATCAATAATCAAATCCGAAATGCAATATTGCTATTGTTTAAGAAAAAAAAGTTGCCAAGCTTGAACCTCCACTCTGTTTTACACACCATCTGTATTTTCATTGCCATTAGCTCTTACACAACCATCCAAAAACATGATAGCTAAATGCACAAAATAAAATTTTACAGTATACAAAACAAAAACAACAATAGTTTATAATATCCAAAGCCAATATACACAGCCCGGAGGGATACACACCCTCAAAATCTTTGAATTGCTTGTTGCCACCATTTATAAAGTGTTTATGAAGGAATGTGCTTTTTTTTAAGTTTGCCATTTCAGATTAAAAGTTTGTGTGAATTTTCCTCAATTTTTTTTTGAAGAAACTGTGATGATATTTGCTTTTTGATTTGTAGAATACATTATATCCTGAGGGAAAAAATGTCAATGAGTTGAATGTCAGAATGTGAGGGGAAACTTTTAGCGTTAGTGTCAGCTTCTTTAATGGGATAATGTTAGACATATGCTGTTTTTAATTAATGCAGATGTTTACCTGACCGACCTAAAAAGACATCAGAGGGAAGGGATAATTAAGGGAAATTAAGATAAGAGCAGATTGAGCACTGTGAATATTATAGTCCCCTCTTACCAAACATAGGATATCGCAACTAATTAATGCTATATTTTTGTTGATTTTTTTTTTTTGTCTTTGTACAAATTGATGAGTATGCAAATTTGTTTTGCTAGATTTTCCTTTTTATTTTGCCAAAGTTATTGTTTGAAATATATTTATACATCAGAAAGAAGGCAGCTTTATACAACTTTGACTTATAAATTTGATCTCATGGAACATCAATATTGTATCAAAATGGATTATGTAAAAATACCCATCTAGCATAATGTATGTATCATTAGATTTTATACATTGCTCTTATTCATTGGTCTTTATTCATGTTTGTTATGCTATGATGTGCAATTTTTTTCCACATCAGTTGTCTACATTTTTGTCTATACATTGTGATTATGTGTCCTACATCAGTTTCATGTTCAGGATAACATTGATATTGTTAATCCCATCCACATGAGGCCAAGGGTTTATTTTTATACCATTTGTAAGTTAATGAAAATTTGTCTTACATTTTTATGTTAGATTTTTGTACCAGGTGGCAAAATTTGTGAAATATTAGATTCTTGGACCTTACATGTGTCACCTGAATATAAATATATGTAGTCTTTATTTTGCTTTGCTTTACATTTCTGGGATGTTGTTTTATGCACGTCATATACAATATCTTTTTAATTATTCATGTCCATGTTCAAAGTTTTCTAACATCCACCAGCAGTTAAAATGCCTTAACAATGCAGAGGCTCACCTCCAGTGTGTTGCTGTTGGTTTTGCTTGGGAGGTTGTCCAAAAGTGAAAAAAAGACTTGGTTGGGTTTGATTGTAAAGGTGTTTAGAACAGCACAAAACCCCATTGAGATGATGTGTTACTGATGGTTTTGTAGAATTCCTGAACTGCCATTTTCCCACACATAATACTCTCTCATATATATAAATAATGTAATCATCTGAGACTGTTTCCTACCGGTGAACTCACCATAGATTTTTTCCCCCTATTTATTTATTTATGAAACCTTTTCCAAGGCATAGCTTTCAATATTCATCATGGTGGAAGATACCTTATGAATTGACACACAAACTCAATTTGAAATTATTTTATTGTTTTGTTCCCAAAATTTGTTATGAACTGGACACAATGTGTGTGTGGTTATATATTGCTGGGGAGGGAAATACTATAAAATTAAAGCTACTGTAAAATGATCGTTTTCTAATTAACTTTGAACTGTAAGATAACTTTTCAACTTTCACAATATTTAATTAAAGTTCCTTCTTGTCTGTGGCCATTTTGTTCTGTGTTTTTATTCACATGAATTTAGATCATTTTATTTTGACATCACTATACTATGTACATGCTACATGAAGATCTGATGCTAACTTCATAAACTTCATTTATGTTCATAAATATTTCATTCTGAAATTTATGGCACAATGTTTAGCTCTGCTAGTGTTTCACCATAGCAGTATGATTATGGTGTTATAACATAAATTAAAAAATAAATATATATATTCCTACATTGTTTTGATAAGTTACTGTTAAAGATGTGTCTTAAAAGTCTGGTCATAACAACATGGATTTCTTATATGCATATTAATAAAAGCCATTTGATTTAATCAAAAATTTATAACTCACATAATTTTAAATGATGCAAATGTGTGTACTACATTATCCTTCCAATTGGATCTCAGTATACTAGGTTCATTAATATTTTTTTTTAATGGGAATACATCACAATCACCCATTGTTATATGTGTGTGGATTTGTGGAATTCCAATCCAATCAAAATCCCCATTGGCCAAGGGGTTCGACAGAGTGACACCAACTTGCCAAAACACTTCAATGCCCACTCAAAGGTATCTTTCAAACAATGGATTGGGACAACCGAGCTTTCCGGCTCAATGGAGAGCTGCTTCACCATCTTGGAATCACTGACAACATCTACCTGTTCGTCTACTGCCAAGTTGATGCTACAAGAACTTAACAAAACTCCAAATCTGAGAATCAACAGGAACAAGACCTAAGTGAATAACAACTGCTGCACCAGTGGAAGAATTACGCTAAAAGGGCAAACCATCGATTTCGTCAACAAATACATTTAGCTAGGCCAACAAGTTACCTATAATTCACAGATGACGAAGCACAGTGTGGGAATTACTTCAAGAGCATACAAGAAGTCCTCACAAAAAACATTTTATTGGCACTTACTGTACCTACTGTATGCCTGTAAAATGTGGACGATGCAAGGAACATAAGAGAAGGAGCTACAGATAATGCAGAAAGCAATGAGGAAACAAATCCTGAAGTTCCGAATCAGTGCCAGGATCTGAAATGAATGCATTCAACAGCAAACCAATTTCAAGGATGCCTACAAAGTTGGATGACGCAATGTTCTGGTGACCCTACAACTTCAAATGACTTCAGGGACGCCCTTGGAGCACTGGTGGAAAGAAACTTGTTGGGAAAAACTGGTATCAACTAGTCAGAAATCGTGAACTTTACAGAAGGGACCTGAAAGACCTGCTCCACCATAATGGTGAATAAACTGTGTCTTCAAGTATTAAGTATCAAGCAGATATAGGTTTACTTAATTAACATCAACAATCAGTTGTTATTTTAAGTCACAAAGGTCAGCTGTTCAGGAAAGAACAGTATAGTCAAATGCATTTGCAAATCTCTTCAAGTACTGTGATGAAACTGGCTCTCATGACGACCAACCCAGATCCAAATCTCTGCCAATCTACCTCTGCTGCAGAGGAGAAGTTCTTTTAGAGTTATCAGCCTTAAAAATCACCAACAGCACCTCATAGAGGCATTAAGAAGGCTTTACAGATCATAAGTAGCAGACATATCTCAATATCAACTGTTCAAAGGAGATCACTGGATAATTTGGATGCATTTAGTATTGTTTTCCATAAAAATAAAGAAAGACCATGGAGGTATAAGATGTGTCCACAGTAGTGTATATGCATTAAGTAATATGTAATGCATAATATTGCATTATTCCTTTAAATCCCCACTAGTGGAAGTAATTTTATATTTACATCAGTAATTAATTGCCACTCCGGCTGTGTAATATTGCCCCATTTTAATAATTCTAATTCAATAATGTATTACCTCCTAATGACACAGAAAATATGCCTTGTTTCTATAGCACATTAATTATGGCTCAGGAGTTATGAATTGCTATGCACTTGCAGTATAATTGATTCACCATTTGCATTTATGATCATGAAAGAAAAAAAATCCTCTCATTCTTTGTGCACATTTCATCTCAGGCACTCTGATCTGATTAGACTATAAAACCTGCTTTCTGCTGACCTCAGAGTGTTTCCAGCTAGGCAAAGCATTGTGGGAGAGTGAAAAATAACAGAGTCTTAAATCTTACACAGTAAAATATACAGTATGACCATATGCATACATTATTAGATTTCAAGCTAAATGCATCTTACATCATACATCTTTGTCTTAAAAGGTTTGTGCAATGAAAATAGATTCTTGTGCAGATTCTTGTGCACACCCCTGGAAAGAATATTTTACATTACATTACAGTTGAATTGAGATGAAATCCTCTATTTGTGTCCAGATTTTCATGTATTGAGTTAGATTGATTTCATTTTTTATTTATGTATATTTATTTTAAAAAATGAATCCTTACTTATAGAGTTTTGAAAATAATAAATTTTATATATTTTTATGTCAGCAAAATACAGCATGGGGCACTGGTGGCTCAGTGGTAGGTGTTTCGCCTGCCATGTGGAAGGCCCGGGTTCGATTCCCAGCCAGTGCCCAA
>JAOVVA010000021.1:20197506-20209447 GCA_028565275.1 Leiocassis micropogon
GTTTGCAGCTTAACCTCATTGGCTGTCAGGTGGCGTCCGCTTCGGCCAATCCCGTCTGACCGTGTGTGTGTGTGTGTGTGTGTGTGTGTGTGTGTGTGTGTGTGTGTGTTTGCGTGTGTGTTTGCGTGTGTGTGTGTGTGTGTGTGTGTGTGTGTGTGTGTGTGTATGTGGTAGGTGTGTATGTGTGTGTTTGTGTGTGGGTGTGTTTGCGTGAGTGTGTGTGTGTGTGTGTGTGTCAAAGCTTCTGAAAAACTGAGATTCTTAAAAGATATCTATTTTTCCTCATCTTTACACTTGCAGTTCTGATTTATATGTTTCATATGATTCTACCTTTCTACTCTCCTCCATAAATCAGAATTTCTCCTTACCCTTCCTACAGTATGCTCTCAAGTAGGTCTTATTTATTATTTACCTCCTGTTAGTATGGCACTGGCAGCACACCTCTCTTTTTTGGACATGCATCACATTTGCACAATACCACATTCATTCCTGATCAGCACATGCTTGATGTGTGTAAGCCAAAGGCAATAGAGCTAGACTTCACCTTCAAAATTTGTTAAGAACGTTGAGTAAATCAATGATTGTGCAAGTTTTATTTTTGGTGGTTTTGAAAGGAGAGTGTCAGAATTGTAGGTCATAGAAATGCCTTAATTGCTAAATTAGATATTTGCTATTTAAAATAAATAAACTGTGGCAATAACAGGAACCCATCTTGAGAGATGCCACAATGTTTCCCCCATGTCTAGTACTGTAGATACAAGACAGCTCTTCCATTCCTGAAGGCCAGTACTATTCCACAATATCTTTAACTAGGGTATGAACTCAAGGTGTTATGCTGCATATACACTATTTGACCAAATGTTTGTGAAAATACAAATTTCTCTCAAATGTATTCAGTAGGCTGAGGACAGGACCCCACTCAAATTCTTTCACCCCAATTTTGACAACAATCTCTTTATGGACCTTGCTTTGTGCATAAGGGCCATTGTCATGATGGAACATGGAACTGGTTGGGCAAATTGTAAAATTATAGCATAAGACATTATATGTCCAGTTGGATCATACAGAAAAGCCAATGTGACACAAATTGCTGAAAAAATGTTTATGTTGGCCATGACACAAACATAAGAACACCCTGTACATACAGTAACATTCAGCTACGTATGGAGCTTAGCAGGCAACGAGTTCAAGGTTGGCCTCCAAACTCCCAAGATCTCCATCCAATCAAGAACCCATAGGATGCACCAAAGATACAAGTCTGATCCATGGAGGCCCCACAGCCCACAGCACTCACAGGATCTGCCATTAATGTCCCAATTTTAGACACAACAGCACGCCCCAGAGGCCTTGTGTGCCCCAAGAGGCAGAAACCCACACTATATTGGGCATAATGTTTTGCATTTTAATGATCAGTGTAATGTATAATGTTATGAACATAGCGGAGCTTAATTCCTCCTTATCCATTATTACTCTGTTCACAGTTTTGACCTCTCTCCTTCCTGTCTTTGTTTTCCCACATAATTCTGCTAGTTCATACAAATATTCAGCAGAATCACTAGAAATCTTCAGCAACTTCATTCTGCTGAATATGCCTTCCAATTACTACATCCAGATATTGACTAATACCACTTTTCTGTGAAACACTGCTATTGTTGGCTCATGGTTATTGTGTTGCATCAGGAAAAATTATTTGTTTGTAGTCTAGCAGTTCTTGTAATAGTACTGGTAAATTGTAATTTGTTGGACTATTTCAAAAAAACAGCAAAAGGTCATTAAGTGAAGGTCTAAAGCTCTGGCATTATCTTCAACATGCAACATGTTGCGGAACCTGAGTGTTGAATTGTCCAGCTCTGTACTGTATCTTTTACATTTTTGACATATAGGAGAAAGTCCAAAGTCTATACATATATTTGACCTGGCCCAAAAAAAAAAGATTTGTGTTTAAATAGGCATAACATAAGCTCGATACCACAATAATTAATTCGGTTCAGATGCAACAATTCTTTTACCTCTAACTGATGCAGTGAGTAAATAATTCCTCATGACTCCATAACCACTCTTCCAAATAGAGCCCAGTGAACTTCAAGCCATAAGGGGACATAATCACTCAAGTGATATGCAATTGAGAGATATCAAATTGATGCACCTCCCCCGGGGCAACTGCCCATCTCACCCATACAGTCAATCTGAACATGTTAAACAACTGCATGTTTGATGGCAGACCGCCCAATATTTAGGTGAGCAAAAGTATAGACACAGATATTCCAGGTAAATTTTAATAAATAAATCTTAATATTTGCTATTAATGCAGCAAAATTAATAAGGAATAAGACCACAAGAGAATCTAGTGCACTTGTAATAAGTAGTAGCAATTACTTTATATTTTTTCTTATAAAATAAAAAATATCAGGTGCAATATCAGAGCAAAGCATCAGCTGCAGGAGGCTAACAATAGGAAAGGGAAAACAATAATTGTGGAGAAATTGTGAAAAAAGGATAAATAAATGACATTTATATTTTACTTGCACTCTAGTTTATAGTTTTATGTTTAATAGGTGCTGGGGGAGAGTGGTGACAAATTGTGACATGCTTATATATTGTGGTGAGTTATGGTTTATCCATGATTCCCTTTATATTGCTATTTTGGAACAAAACCTACAGGACTCTATAGACAGCTGAAGAAGAAGATTATTTTACATTTCCAGCATGACACTGATGCAAATATGTCAATCCAAGACATAAAACATAGGAAAAAAACTCTCAAAATTCTCCTGGATGCACATTTTCAAAACATGCAAACTTTCAAAACACATGCAACATGCAAAGGAGGCAAAAGTCCATTCATAGAACATGGATTTTTTTTTTTTACGCAGCCTTTTTGTATAATATTTTGGACATTAAAACATGACTAGCCTTTAAACTAGCAATGCAAGCTGTATGACTACATCATTGTTATAAATATATATTGGAATCCTGGAAACATGCATTCATAAAATTAATCAGAAGAGTCAAGCCAGTATATATCAAACCAAACTAAACAAGCAATAAATGTAGTTCCTGTGTTTAAAGGTGTTCCTTTAAAAAAACATCACTAAAATCCTGCTAGGTTATAATGTGAAAAACTGCAAATGATACCAAATTACTAATAGTTTCAGGGAAACAAACATTTTTGGTCTTTGACAGGCCTGCTAGACTAATAGAGGACATGAATTCCAAACTTGAAAATTAAATCAAGAGACAGGGGGAATAAATCTGACCTCAAAGCAGCTCTTAGCCCAGCATTTATCCATGAAATATAATTCTTCAAAATGTATGTCTGTGCTTTCACTCCTGGCCCACTTCACTGCAGTAGAAGATACTCATTAGTGCTAATTTGACTTGTTTACTCAACACACCAGATATTGAAGGCAGTTAATGAAACTGTACAAAGTAAGAATTCCTTGAACTATCATTATTCAATTTAAATTAAGGTTAAAAAAAAATGAAGAAAACAACACACCATACTTATGTCATCCTCTAAGTAAATAGGGTTGACTACAGAAATGTTCAACATGGATTATAAACAGAATCCATGATATGCTGCAGAAAATTCATAAAGTAAATGGATAGTGAGAGGTTTTGTTTCAGCTTTATATTCAATATTTTGGATTTAAAAGTACAGTATAGTTTAACTGGAAATGTGAAAACCGAGGTTTGAAATACTATTATTTTTATTACCTTTCCTCTCTTGAGCATTTTATTCTGGTTAAAGGAAGCATAGTGTCCAAAACATGTCCATTTCCCTGTTGCACTGGACGGCATCTGCTCCAAAATCAAACAGGTAAAATGTCGGAAATATCACATCGACATCAAATCCTCTGACAAAATTTAGATGCTGCAGACCAAACACTTTAAGTTAAATGCTTAACCTTTTTCCTTGTTCCAGTTTGCTGTCAGTAACTGACCACAAATATACAAGTATCATCAATATTTTTGATTAAAACTCATTCAACATATTTTTTGTACTACATTGCATTTTTACATTACCAAATTACTGGTTAATTAAACAATGAAAATTTATTATTATTATTATTATTATTATTATTATTATTATTATTATTATTATTATTTTACTGTATTATTTATGGGTATTTACTTACTAATATTACTAAGTTATAGTAATAAGCTAGGTATGTGGTACAAATGTCAAATTATTGTTAAATGTTTATACTTAAAACCTGTCAGATGATTATAATTTAAGATAGAAATGTTCTCCAAAAGTTGTTTAGGAGTTTCATAAATAATTAAGAGGGAAACACTTTGTTCTAGTGATCTACATAGAACTTTTCAGGTTAGAAGACAAAAGAAGAGTTTACACTTTTAACTTCTAAACAGAAAAAAACAATGAAATTCCAATTGTTGAAATAATTAGTTTTGTTTTTTTAAGACCTGTTATGCAAACACATAAGCATTCAAGATTATAGTTCCCAGTGTAGACACACTGATAAAAAAATATATATTTTTTTTTCTTTTTTTTCCACAAATGTCAAAACTAATATGGATAATTTTGTACATGGTCATTCGCAGGAAATTTGATAAAAGGAAGATGTATGATGTTACTACATTTTTAAAATTTATGAAACATGAAAACTTTTTACACTCCAATATCTTTAGTCCAATAGGATCTGCAAGAAATTATCATCTGGATGTTATTACAGTCTCTCTCTCTCTCTCTCTCTCTCTCTCTCTCTTTCTCCCTCTCTCTCTCTCTCTCTCTTCATGTGTGTGTGTATGTGCATGTGTGAGGGATTGAGAGAGAGAGAGAGAGAGAGAGAGAGAGAGACTTTAGTGCCATATTTCGTAATTATGGTTCATAAACATCTGGTTGGTCTCTCAGTCACATTCCTATGAATGTGACTTTTCCCTTATATTCAGCACACATGATTAAATCTTCACCTAAAGAGGATTCAGTCTCTGATTACTCCTTTGCCTGAGGAAAAGATTTTGTTAAGGTTGCAGTTCTTTAAGAATTCAGATGCCAAATTTCCTTCACATTTACAGGTGTTATTCTTTAAAGCAGCACATCTGTCAATCACAGTTCCATGAAAATGCATAAACTCATGGCAATTTCCTCAAAATTTTGCAGTATGTTCTTTCAGGTTATAGCCTGAGCATTGTGTTCATGCATGCTAAGGAATAATTTTTCATTTGTATTTGTAGTCTATTTTTATATTCTTTTCTCTAAGTCAAAAACATGCATTTGGAGGCAATGCAATAATGGTTATAAAGGATTTTAAAATCCTTGTGAAGGCCCCATTAGGCTATAAATGAAAAAAAGTTTTTACTGATATGTAGCATGACATGATTAAACGAGAAGATCTCTTGTGGCTCAACACTGTGTATATTTCTTTTGGCGCTGGATCTTTGTTTTGTTTTGTTTTTCTTCGCATTATTTCACAGATTTGAAACAGCAACACAAGTGCGGTGATTTGTTGCTTTTTGATGACTGTCCTGATGATTATGGTGCAAGTCAAAACAATCCCACGTTCCTACAGTTCATCAAGTCTCTTATCAGAAGCACATGACCAGTGAGTGATAAATGCAGAGCATATTGTAATAAGGGCTATGAAGGAACTACAGTATGAAGTGCTGTTCTGGTAATGTGGCACAGTATATAAAGGACAGCTTTATCTGCAAGGTTATGGTTCGTCAATAGTTTGCCCTTCCTGTGACCTTCTAAATGTTGACAGATGTCATCATACATCAGTTTAATGCTTTCATTTTTCTTCAGCTAGATGGAGGGAAGAAACCAGGCCAAGAAATATGGAATTGGAGCAAGGGTAAATATTAAATGGGTGAATTCAACTCTGCAGCTACCCTTTGCTGTGTCACTTCAATGCCAGCTTTCATTTTCAGTAATGCGCCCAAAGTACCACTGTCCAAAATACACATATGTACACACCATACCTATTGCATTAGTGGAAAGCAGAACACTTGCATAGACGTATAGATGGTTTTCACGGGAACCTGACCCACAAAATTAGAGCTGTTACATACAGTTTTTGATACTGATACAGCAGTAAATAGCACAAAAGTATACCTGTCTTTACAAAAATGCCCCAGTTGTGAACTCCGGAAAGACTTTGCAGAGACTAGGTATCAGGAACCTCATTCTTTACATATATACTGGGCTATCACTTGCGGTTCTCATCTGTTTGTCATGTTCTAGACGAAGAAACAAAGTTGAACTGAACAGAAATCATTGCTCACTGTAATTTATCTAATTTCACCAAGTCATCGCAGTATGACTTCATGTTGAGGGAAGAAAAGTCTGAGTCACTGTTGCCAATGGGTTACACAACATCACGAAAAAACGATGTAGTGTCATCTGGTTCAACATGCAGAGATCCCACCCAAAATGCTGTAATCAAATGATGATTCCAGATTTTCCAGATCAGAGGGTGTGGGGACAAGGAAGTTAAGAGTAACATGATGAGATCATTAAATATTTATTGCTTTTTCTGTTGAAACCCCCAACTGTCTTTGGAATATTTGATGTATTCAAAAGAAGTAGGGATTCAAAGGCTTGGGCTGTATCACCCTTGAATTTTTGCCTTATTGCTAAGACATGCCTTTTTGTCTCTCAGAAGTCAGCCTGCTTGAGTGTCTTCAGGATGAGTCAGTCTGTAAAGTGAGTTGAGTTGATTGTGGAAGCGCTGCTCTGGAGTTTATTTTTCATCCAGCTCACATTTCAATGCCTATTTGTTGGAGACCTCTCAGTCAGCAAGAGAACAAGCAATTGTGTCTGTTATTCATTAAGCCAAGATCTCAGGGCACACATTTCCACAAGACACAAAACTTTAAATACATTTCTTAAATGTATTCCAGAAATTAGTAACAAAACATCTACAGTTTTTTTTTTGTTTTGTTTTGTTTTTTTTGTTTTTGGTTTAGTTTTTTGGATTTAATACAATACAATTATTTGGAAATGTACCCTTGTTTGACTGAGTATTTGCTGGAAGCAACCACCAGTTTAGGGAGATTTTGTTTCAAGCAATGTTTCCCACATCTCCAGATGTATTGCTCTAAATGATGAAGCCTCTGTTTTTAATGTCTTGGTCCAGTTCTGTTGGACAAAAAGAATACATTGGCTCAACTTGACAAAGTTTGGGAAAAATGATTTGCATGTATATTTTTCAACAATTCTGGCATTATTGACTAAGCCCTATATGTCCTTTAGCTTAGTCTTTTAGATTAATCTAATTAGTTTGGTAAAACCAACTGGAATTTACTTTGACCCCTAAAAGCTTAAATAAGTTGAACTGACATAATATTGATGAAAAAGTTGTGAACAAACTACTTTAATTAAGGTACTTAAAAAATACTTCCATCTTATTTATTTTCCAATCATGCTGCTACATCATTTTGAGTATTAAAATTTAATTTTACTTGAGTCACAATATCCTTCCAAGCCATCATTGCAAATGGTGGTTGGTTGCAATGACCTATGACTTCACTTCAATGCTCATTGCTGCAAGGGAAGATTACATTGCTGAGGACATCCTCCCTCTTGTTTCAGCAATTTGGAAATGCCAATCAGCCTAAAATGTATGTCTTGGAATGTCAGGGAAACTGGAAATCCACAAAGCACAGGGAGAACATGCAAACTTCAAGCAAACACACACTAGAAACAAATTAACCTGATAGTTTACCAAGTTATATTTTAAAGAAATGACTACTGTATGCTGTATGATAAGGGCAAATGAAAACGTACACTTAATAATCATATTATAATTAGAAAAATATCATGTTTTAGATGACTTTGTAAAAACACCCACCATAAACCTTAGAAATAAATGTGTTTTATAAACAACGCACAAAATACGCACGCTGCCAGTTTTTTAGGTCTACCTAGCACAGTTTAATGTCGTTTCATTGGTAGTTGTGGTTTAAAAGGTTAAGACTCTGGGTTACTGATTGGAAGGTGAGGGGTTCAATCCCCAGATCCACCAAGCTGCCATTGTTGAGCCTTTGAGCATGGTCCTTAACCCTATCCCCTCCAGGGGTTCTGTATCCTGGGTGGCCCTGCACTCTGACCACAGCATCCAAAATTGAATATGTGATATAGGTGACAAATAAATTAAGCTTATGTTTTGTTCGGGCTTTGTCATTTTTTAAATTCTGAAAATAATAATTCTGAATAAAATAATTTCTCAGAGGGTGGGAGCCGAAAGATCCTGAGCAGCTTAGGATAGTAACGCCATTTCTGTTTGTTAAATATTTGAAACATCATTTATTTGAACTAGATACAGTATCCTTTGTGTGGTGATGCATACTGTGATGTCATACTCTGATTGTGTCACAGTTGTTCCTTGTCGAATGACTTCAGCTCCATCATTTCACTTATTTTAGCTTTACATCCTCTCTGAATGGAAATACAATGTTGGCAAGGAGCTGTCTTAAACATTTCTATTAAGAAAAAGTTTTTCTTCGATTTATATTCTAAGAATGAACATGAAATGCGCCACAAGCATAAAATCTGTACTGTAAACTGTCAAAAGTCTAACAGTCTGTCAATGCATTAATTAATTACTTTCTGCTTGGGCTCTTGAGTACTTACGGTATTTTGTTAAACTATTACATTTTCTTCAGTGGGAAGGAGGGAAGAAGCAGGGCCAAAGAACATGGAACTGGAGCAAAAGGAAAATATTATGGATGGTGTCATTCTGTTATAAGTAAACACTTTCAGGGAGAAAAAATAACAGATGTTGATTGAATATAAACTTTGTCACACTTTAATTATGCTTCAATTCATAGAAAAAGCAAAACAATATCTCAGTGATATATATGTTCCTAAGCATTATAATCTAAGATTACTTGCTTCCTTTTGTAAGTACTAAAAATAAATCGGTTGATAAATCTTCACCTAGAAAAGCAGTTCTTGTGGCCATCTATAAATAGACCCAGCTGATGCTCTAAAGGCCTGCAGTAAACTTTGCACATTCCACATATGATGGTTCCATGGCTCTATAGCACTCACTCATCTGGACACTGGCAGATTGTTGACAGAGGGAATTGTAATGCCTACCCACCATTTTTCTTTGAAAAGAAGAAGAAGAAAAATTCTGAGGGGAAGAGGGGTGAATTATGCAACTTGGGGGGACATAAGAGTCTAGTTCTAAACACTTAGTCGCTTGTGGTTGCTGCCGCAGCATTTGTTTTGGTTTTTGGTGATATTTTAGTAAATTGAAAACACTGACATGCAGGGCTTTTTCAGGGGCCCTGGGAACATGCTGAAGAAATTCTTCTAGGATCTTGGGAAACATTTACTGGAGGGAATATCATATAGGAGAGGCTTGAGCAACTCTGCTGCAAGTGGATTGAGTGGATGAGACCAAAAGGGGAGCTTTGTGCTCTTGACAGAGGTTTTATAGAGCTTTGAAGGACTAGAATTTCCACAATTTTTCTTTTGAGGTTAGACTGATCTGTGCCTTCAGAACTTTATCCAGAACAATGCTTTGTTGTCTTTTCACTTGTGAACATTGTTAACATACAGCAAGTACTGTGATAGATTTTTTTTCTTTTCTGAATGTCTATGCAAAATCAAGACTTCCACCCCCTGGTGCATAATGGCTAGGCTGCTGTCTATTAGATGAACGGTTCTGGGGCGAGATTGTGGCTCAGTGCCTTCTTCTTGGTGTTAAAGTAAATCAATCAGTCAGCAGCCAAGGCAGGACCATATGCACTCTCTCTGAGAATACTGCTTCCACTCACCCTTACTTCTTTTACACAATGAGCACTCTGACCCTTCACTGAAGGGCATTTTGGTTCTTTTGGGGTTCAAATATTTTTGTTTTCTTTAAATGCAGTATGTTTCCTGTTGTAGTCTAAACTGAATTCAAACTAGCCGAGAAATTGACTAAGTTTAAGGAGACATGTTTCTCATGCATCATTGTCCTTGAGAATTGCAGCATACATAGTTTAAGGTTCACGCTCTCTCTCTCTCTCTCTCTCTCTCACTCTCTCTCTCTCTCTTAGCAGCTAAAGTAAGCAGTGAAGTGGGGGTGTGTGCAGGATTATCAGGTTCGCATTGTGTCCATGTGGTAACCATTTCCATGTAATCTCTTGTAATTGTATCCGTATTAAATCTGGAGTCCCATTTTCCGTTAACTCCACCATCATGACCAGCACATTTACCAAGCTGTCATGGGGGCCCCTTTTGGAGCAAAGTAATGCAAATTGATGCAATGAGAGAGACTATTAAAAGTTTGTCAAAATAGTGCTGCAGATATTTCCTGTTTTAATGATCTCGAAATGCTCATTTATGAGAAGGCGCTGCATGCACTTCCTCTGAACCAAGTGAAAACATTTCACATCACTGTCTGGGCAGAGCTCAGATGGCTAATGGTCACAAACGTTATTAAGTAATGTGCACAAAACTGAGGTTGATATTCAGTTCAATAATACTTTTCTGAATACAGATAAGACTGTAATACTCGTGAAAATCAATGTATTCATACTTTCATTTATACATTCATTATATAAGTGAGACTTTTCAGCCATTACACATTTATCAATAATGAAGTAGTTTGTCCTAATTATTGGGAATTTCAACATTTGTTAGTCATCATTTTTATTCAGTATTCTTTTAACTGAGCTCACCTTTAAATTCTTTCTATATATATATATAAAAAATCCTTTAATAAAATAGATAATCTAAAGTATCTGCATTGCAATTGCCCAAATGCCCCAAAATGCAGCAAATTTGATGCAATTGCAGAATGACCCTTTGACCTACACTTTTAATGGAGACTGGTAATTATGCCATACCACCCACTTACTCCTGCCGTTAAAGTGCACTATAATGGGGTTTCCATTACAATAGCACCCATTCCTTTTCCTTATCCTCTTCAACCATGCAACGTGAAGTCAGAATGCATTATAGGCGGAGCAGTCGAAATAACATTAATGTCTCGGGTGTTACAGGTTAGTAATGTGGGATTGTTCTAGCTAAGTGTTCTAGTGGTTTGGACGCATAAGTGTTACCACACTCTAGTGTACAAACTGACAGTGTTTTAACATACTGGGTATGTACAGTATGTTTATCTGTTCTCTTTGCATTACAAGAGAATGAGCTCTAATTGACCTACTGTATGTTTCTTTTTACATTTTAGCTATTTAAGTAATTGTATTTTTTTTTTTTTGGATCTTAGACATAATAGTCATTTCTCACTTGTTATTTAGAACAACACCCATGTTTAAGATATGACCTCAAACTGAACCTAGATCACTTTCTCTCTCACCTTCAGACTGACCAACCATCACCTCATGCTCATGCCTCCACAAATCAGCAATGATAAATTTCCCTTGGCTCAGTAGCCAGTCTAGACCATCATTAATTACCAAAAGAACAGAGAAGGGCCCTTTAAATATGAGGAACATCAGATATCACAATACTTCTCTCACCTTGCATTCCCACAGCAATAAATAAATAAATATGGGAAGTGGGTGATCCATTAGTGTGTGAATGATAGGCCAAAGACCTCCCTTAATTGCTTTCTTCTTGTTGTGTCTCAATTTATTTCTCAACATCTTGAATAACTACTAGAATAACACACACACACACACACACACACACACACACACACGCACACACGCACACACAGTGAAGCAAGGTTTATGATGGATGGAGCTCAAGGAAGACGTACCAGAACCAGGTGAACCACGCAGCAGCTTTGATTAACGAGACGGCCGGGGGTCCCTGAGGAGCTTGTGGCAGAATAATACTATTACAGAGACACAGCTGCTACTCATAGACCTAGGGAATTGTACATGCAAAATGAATACCAGAGACCACAAAATAGTAGCTAGCTCGCTACTATAGTAGTAGCTTAGATAGATAGATAGATAGATAGATAGATAGATAGATAGATAGATAGATAGATAGATAGATAGATAGATA
>JAOVVA010000021.1:20209547-20227544 GCA_028565275.1 Leiocassis micropogon
GTGCCCTGCGATGGATTGGCACCCTGTTCAGGGTGTACCCTGCCTCGTGCCCTAAGCCTCCTGGGATAGGCTCCAGGCCCCCGTGACCCTGCAGACATGATAAAGCAGTATACTGTAGTATGAGTGAGGTCCAATCATTCAGGGTTTTAGCTTAGCCCAAATATGGCTGCCTTGAGGTGAAGTGTGTGTGTGTGTGTGTGTGTGTGTGCGTGTGTGTGTGTGTGTGTGTGTGTGTGTGTGTGAGACAGAGAGAGAGAGAGAGAAAATATTTATTGATTTATTTATTATGTTTAATATAAGTTTGATATAACCGATGCTGAACTTGACTTGCCCCTGATAGCTAGAAACGCCCCTGCTCATCACCACACTTTGCTTTAAGAATCTAAAAATCTAATTTTAGCTTAAGTCCCAGTTTGACTTGGACAGTGCTTGCATAATAATTGTACTGTTTATGTGTCTTAACATATTTAAAAAACTGTGAATATCAGCATAGCGTGTGCTATGCATATGTGACTAGCTGTGTTATTGTAATTAATTACAAATGAGGATATCTGTGCTTGCTATGATATCATTTAGAGACAAACATTTTTGTTGCAGCATAATTGCAGAATAATTTAATTACTTAACTAAATGGATTAAATAACCAAACATTTTAATGACTAAGTAGAAACAGAGGTTACAGAAAAAAAAATATATTTTGCAAGAGTTAAGCCCTTGTCAAAGGCAAAATGTGTTAAGATTAAAAAACATTAACTGCTCAGAGGGAAGCCACTTGATTTTAACCAGCCTGACTGCACTCCTGGTCGGATTGAAACATTACGGGCTTCCGTCTGTTTTAATGAAGCAGGCCTGCCAGAGACAGAGCAAACGTTTCTCCTGCCGTACCTCTGAACAACCATCACGCAGAGTGAAAAGAATCAGGACATGCATGGAATAAAAAAAAAAAAAAAGTTTCCCCGTTGTCTCTATTAATTAGCGTCTCATTTAACGACCTCAGAATCAAACACTTTGCTGAGGGGGTGGGTAAAGAGAAGAGAAGCCAAGCTGACAAACAAACAAGGAGCGTGTGGGAGGGGAAACAGAGCAAGCAGAGGAGACACAAAGACATCAGAATACATATCAGTCTAAAAATAATCTCTTGCTCTTTGTTTTTTATGCGACAGGGCGAAGTGTAGCTAATTAGAGTGGAGACATTAGTTGGGCCGACAGGTACAGGTATGAAGTTGTGGCTTCTCCACTCTTCCTGACAGTGTACGCTAAGAGTGGAGGAGTGTAAGCAGGGCTAATGGCTGTCAGCTCCTGACAGCTGTAAAATGGCCTTGTAGTTCTCCGCGCTGAAGCTGTCACAGAGACACGCGTTAGCATGGTGTTAGCACGCAGATTGTCACTATGGCAAGGCATATCATTATTAACAAACACTACAGAGCTTGTGTTAGTGGCCTTCAGTGTGGGAAGTGCACTTCAGCATGGGAGGCCCCCCCCCCCCCCCCCGATACACACACGTTTGTCAGAGGTAACAAACCATGGCCTGCCACAGCAGCAGGTCTGGAGTGCCAGTCATTGTGGTTTAACACTATGTTGACACCGATTAGCACTCGACCCCAGTTTGAACATAAAACAACTGCTGGAGATGTTACTTCACTGCTTTTTTTGTTCTGTGTCTGTACCAATGCCATCCGCATGCCTAGCATCCTTCTGCTTGTTGTGTACTACAATGTACTGCTATTTGTTTTTGTCTTGTAGAGGGTTTTTGCAATAGCTTGAGGCACCAAACATAGAACGCACAAAATAATACAGTGAAGTAGTTCAGCTTCAGGATACACGTGCCTCTAGGAGCAAAGTGTACTATACTGTATATATATATATATATCATGATGTAATGGACTTTGGGTATGATGGTGGATCTGTCAAGGTTTCCCCTCATGAATCATGTTGCACTTACTGTTGCAACCAAGTCTTGTTTTCTTTTACGTGTTCCTGTTTCTAAACTCCATGTTTCTAGTGGTTTTGACCCTTGTCTCCTGTCTAGGTCCTGAAAATGGGTTACACACTGAACATACTCTCTTACTCAATCATGTATATCATTAATTTGCAATTTGCATCATTAGCAGTCAGTGGAGGCGGTGAAGTAAATTTCAAGCACGCGATATTTCACTGATGCCCACAGGTGTGTTGGTGTTCCGGCTATGTATTTCAGTGTTGGACATTTATGTATACTGGTTAATGTCACTTCACACTTCCTTTCTTTAGGCCTGCAGGCAGAGCTCAAAGCTCCTTTGCAGTGCAGACATGTCTGTGTTACCACAAGGAGGGAAGCAAAACCTCAAGGAAAGCAGCTGAAGCCCAGTGAAAGTTCAAGTTCAGGTTAAGCCATCTCCAGGATTACTGCATTATGGTCTGCTTGACCACGCAAGGCAATTGCTTCAGTCTAATCATTCATAATTGCAGCACAATTAACAGCACGTGGCATTTTGCATGACTTTCAAATTTTGTTAACTGTAGTAGACCCTATGCTTCCCCTCCATTTTAGAACCTCCCAGGTGAATGTTGACGATATTACTGTGAAAACACTGCTAGAATCTGTGATCAGACAAAGATCAGACACCTGTCGATGATTTCCCACATTGAACATTAGCTCTGGGATTTTAATAATGGATGGAATTCACAGAGGAAAATATTTGGACTCCCTAATGTTCCATGTGGACATGTGAATTGTAGTCGTCTGATGGTTAGGAGAACTATTCTAACCATCCAAGAATTAAACACATAGATATTTTTTTATTATTATTTCTATGGTGCTAGCGTCTATGTAATTTCTGATCTGACCCAAATAACAGGCTATGTTTAGACAACAGGATGCAATTTTCCTATTACGATTTTTACAATAGTGAATCTGAATTTGTTACCATGGAAGTATAACAGAAAACCACCACTGTTTAATAACCATGGGATATTACCGGTTCTGAAAATGTAGTTACTTTGCATTTTACATTATCATCACTATTTATTATTAAAACTTTCTATTTTAATGGAAATATACTTTCCTAAAATAAATGTTGCATAAAGAAAGTGAAAGTGTTTATATTATTTTATTCAAGAGACTTCTTGTACAGTTCGGTAATTTGTCAAAGCAATGTAGAAAATATTTTTGCCAGATTCTTGTTCTGTTTTGTTTTTGCTATTGTTCTTTTTAATCCACATCTGGAGGTCATTTTCAACAGCAACCACTTAGATTGTCAATAGTGACTTGTTCATTAGAAATTTCTTTCTTTAAGACATCATTGTTCCTTTTGGTAATGGCACTTCATTCATCTATAGTCAGCCATTGAAAGGCATTAGGATTTTTCCTCATGTAAGACCTGAGAGACACTTAAACTAGGCATAATGCTTGTGTCTGAGCTATAACAGAAAAA
The DNA here is from genome assembly GCA_028565275.1 of Leiocassis micropogon. NCBI lineage: Eukaryota > Metazoa > Chordata > Actinopteri > Siluriformes > Bagridae > Leiocassis > Leiocassis micropogon. Next base: position 20,212,961 of record JAOVVA010000021.1, read on the forward strand.
AAGAGGCATTGATCGAGAAGGCCTAATTTGGGCCATAATGTGGCAAACTTGTGTTTTCACAGGAAGCATTTGGCGGGATGTTATAAAACCACCCTCCTTAAGCCTGTCACCACACCATAACTCAGACTTTTCCCTCTGACAAAAGCGAGCTGTTGTCCCATTCAAACCTGATCCTGGCTAAAATTACCTCTCTAGCTCATTATCGCCCAAGATACAGAGAGCAAGCAAGAGTGAGTGGGAAGCATGTGAGGATGAAGGACTGTTAGTTCAGCAGAATAGTTTTCTGGCAACTCTATGTCATTTACTTATATGCCTTCATAAGGCTCTTGGAAAAGTGCAGGAAAGTTAATAAGCACGCCATAATTCTGAGACTCATCGGATGATGAAACTCTGCCCACTATGCAGTGTGTAGCTCTTAGGTCTCTTGAAATGTGAATTCAGTTTATGTAGAGAAGCAAAACCATCATGGTCTGATAAACTTTATTTATATCTTAGTTTAATAATGTATTCAAATCTATATTCACGGAATATGTCTTTAATATTTCATTATCTTACAATGTTATTCAATTAATACAATATTTATTTATTATAAAAATATTGTATGTTGACCAGGTGCATTAAATTTGTTTTCAAATCAGTGTGAGTAAAAGAAAATTATTTAAATTTTAATTCTAAATGTATTATACAGTATAAAGCATTTATTAGTATGTGCAGTACTTTTTATGACGATGTTATTTTCTATTATCTCTGCTTTCATTGTGGTTATCAATGCAGCAATTTAAGCAATCTAAAAGAAGACAGCACATCAGCTTGTCACATTTTAATTAGTTGTCAAAGCTTTGCTTTAATACAAGGTCAAAATATTCTAGATCAGAGTCTCCATAAACTCCTGCTGATCCTGTGGATTAGCACTGTGGTGGCATGTTGCACTGGGCAAATCTGTCTGACATGGCCTTGTCTCCTGCTGAACAGCTGGCTCTAACAAGCCATGGCTATTGTCAGCATGCACGTGTGTATGTTGTGCCTGTGTGTGACTTAGGCCGGGTCCACAGTCTTGTTGGGAGCTTTGAGTGTCCATCATCACTCGCTCTAAGCTCGTCAGTGGCAACAGGGTACATGTGGTATGAATCTGTCCCAGCATACCCTTCACTCCCCCCCTTAGTGCCCCCAAACCACACCACAACCTTCCCAGCCATGGTTCTTGATCAGGCGTCCTAAGATTATCGGGTAGAGGGGTGGGCGTGACAGGTGTTAATAATGGATAGAGGCCACTAATTACAAGATAACAGGTGAGCGGAATTCTGTGGGTGGGAGAAATTTGGTATATCTGGCAACTGCTACAACAGCTGAGGGATGAGCATTGTTTCTGTCTAAGTTTGACTCTATAAAACTTCTCAACCAATCAACATCAAACCCCAAAAAGTCACTGATAAGTTGTTAGTTGAAAGCTAAATACAGGAAATCAATAAAGCCGTTTTAGCAAGATAATTTGATGATTTGTTTACATGTTCTCCCGATGATAAATCTTGGTACTCTGGTTTCCTCACACAGTCGAAAGTCATGCAATGTATGATGACTGGTGTTTCCAAATTGCCCACAGTGTATGTTTGGAAGTGTGTGTGTGCTTTATGCCATGCTTTGGGTTGCCACCCCATACAGGGTCTACTGTAACACCAAGTTTGGTGGGAAAGGTTCCATGCCCCCTATGATCATACATAGGATAAACGGTATAGACAGTGGATGGATGGATGGATGGATGGATGGATGGATATATACTGTCCTGACAGCAAATAGAATGTGGTTAAAATTCCAATACATGGTCAAACTAAAAATATCTTTATTTCTAGGAATTGCTATACTGGTTCTATTTGATGTCAGGAAGATTTTTCAGATGGCAAGTAGGCCTTTTCATGACAAAAATATATTATAAAATGTGAACAAAGGAAAGAAGGAAGAGAGCGAATGGTAACACGTTAAAGCCCAGGGGTCCAATTAACTACAGTAGCACCAGCAAATGAAATGTCTCTTTAACAGATTTGGAGAGGTGCTTTGTCATTGAATTTTATTAATTCTCGACATTTGATTTCTGTTATCATAAAGTGGTTATTAAAATGTTCGGGTCAACCACCATGAATGTATGGCATTGTATTCTTTTGTATAATAATTTTGAAAGAGAGACAGGACATCTGCATCAAATTATACTGTATGTATTCTAAGGTTGCTAAAGGTTGCTGTTTTCTGACAGAGTAAGGGCTTAATTGAACACACACACACACACACACACACACACACAAAGAAAGTCAAATATTCTTGTGTGTCTGAGTGATGTCTAGGGTATAATTTTGCTTGTATGGAACCCCCAGGTAGCATGTGCTCAGTAAACAGCTTATTCTGGGCCTAATGATTAACAGGTTGGGTCTAATCAGCAAGGGCTGTGCCTAATAGACATGATCTTAATCTGGGTTTCTCCATGTCAGGTCTGGAGGCTTTGGCTTCTTATCTGAGATCACTTTGTAATAATGAGCCTTGTAATGAGAGCACAATTTCAATCAGCCGTCTTTTTTTGCCCTCCTGTTAAACTCTCCAAATTACCCAATTGATGCATATTTACATGCTGGAGGGTGTAATATATGCTGTGCGTATCACCAGTTGCTTCCATGTTGCCTCTGCTGAATCATAGTCTATTTTCAACACATAGTGAATCAAATAAGCATGGCTAATTTCAACTTAAAAATCCCCTGCTACCTATCAAAATATCTAACAGTGCAATTACATGACATGAGCAAGTACAGGACATGTGTTAATATGTTGTGGAATAACAACAAGCAGACCTCAGCCTGTGCTCACAGCATCATGAAATGTCCTGAACTTGTGCCTCTGAGCTTGTTCCGCCATGTCATTCAGTACACATTAACATGTGCATGAAGCAACCACTGATAATTATTTCCACCAAACATCTCTTTATGATTCCAAGAACCTGCTCCTCAAGCCCAATTGGGAATAATTTCGTAACCCACACCCCTGAACATTAGTAATGGGATCTGACCAAGTAGAAAGAGGCCTACATTAACCTTCATGGAGCTTGGGGGGCTTGGTAATGTTTCAATGCTAGGTCTTGAAGGCTCTGGGCAGGGCAGCCCACCCAAGATCAAGTCCTTGAAAGAGTATTTAGTGAGTGAGGACAGGAAGCAGCTGCAGGCTCAAGTGAGACGCTTTTAAAAGGGAAGTTATGTACCAATAACAGTTCGAATGGTAATAGAAGATTAACTGTTTTCAAACTTAACTTTTTATGGTCAGTTCTTAAGGTAGCATTGTATGTATTCTATTAAGTCAATCCCATAATTCTGTTTAACAATAAATTCAGGATATGTTATTTACAGAAAAGTTGCTCCGACTGCCTTTGTTTCAAGCGGTACTCAAGGACATCAAGTTTGGAGAAAGCTGGGACCAGGAAATACCATTAACATATGGAAAGTTAGACACTTGTTCAAGTTGCAGTTCATTAAACAGACTTCCTAATTCCCTTCTCCAAGCTTTTTGGTAACTGACGCCTTGCAATTAGCAGTTGCATGTAGTTGCATCAGGATGTAACCTTCTCTGATTTGACATCAGTTGTCAATGTGCCTAAATAATACATTTGGACAAAAGATGAGAACTCATCATTTTAGTCTTTTGTCATTTACTTCCTTCCTCCTGCATGCACGATTCACTTAGTTACATCACACCAACTCATTAGAGCCTGATCTGCTTTGAAGATTAAAAATGGTCTGAGACATTGCTGTATGGATTTATATGTGCTGACTGATCATTTATTTAAGGTTACTTATTGATGATTAGGGCTATTTTTTTTATTTTGTATCATGATTGATGAGATTAATTTTACAGGCTTTTACAGTTATGTGTATGTTATGTGCATAAATACAAATAAATAAAATCATAGATACACTTTGAGATTTTGTGCCCTCTACCATCTGTGATGTCAATCACAATCACAAAAAAACTGTGAACGCTTTCAAAACTGTGACTGGTAGAGCAAACTAACTAACTAGCAGAGGTAACCAATAAGTGCAGTATGTACTGTACAATGGATATTGGTTTGTGCTGTAAGTTGGTGTTGTTCTTTCAGCTTCTCCTGTTAAGAGATTGACACAGTGGACCATCTAATTCACACATTTAACTTGGCACTGGTGTTACGCCAGATACTCTTCCTGATGCAACCCTCCTATTCTATCTAGGCTTAGGACCGGTGCTAATCATGCCCTACTGTTCATCCAGTTGTTGGGCACTGGCTGTGAATTGAACCCTAGGAAGAACATCTAACATGTTGATTGTCACAGAGGTTGTTTGTATATTTATTTTACTTCTTATTTTTAGGTAAAATTTTGCTGTATTTTTATTCAGTTCACATCCCTTCTAGACCACATACTATTTTCCTCATTTATTAATTACAATTTATTAAATAAAATTAATTGCTGTTCTTTTGGTAATTTGTCTTTAATCAGCTGTATTTAAAATGCAAGCAGAATGGAACAGAGTCACAAGCATTTCAGAAGACATTTGACACTGGGCAAAAATGTTCAAAACTAATAAAGGGCTTAAAGAACATTAACACAAATTGAGCATGAAAAAAACAAGGCACAGTAACAATTCTCTTTTTTTATATATATATATATATATATCTGCAATAGAATTGCAGGGCGCCCACAGTATATGGAAGGTTAACCTGAGAAAAGATCATTCGAACCAAAGGAGAAACCATGGCATGTAAATAATAGTAAAGAGGTTAGAAAGATTTTTTTCTAAAACTGTGCTAATTTCAACTGAAATAGATCTTGATAGGGATGGGTCAAATTGTCTTAATAAAGTAACCTTAAACAAAGTTAGGTTGACATACTAATAGATGAATAGTCTATGTTAAGTAATAGAATTTAATACAGTATGTTAATTAAACAAAACACATCTGACACAACATTCCCAATGTTTAATTTGAGATTTACCTTGTCAAACTTTTAAATGAAAATTTTATAATTGCAGCTTTATTGAAACCTGACATTTATGATGGTTTCTATGATCACTGGTCATAAATGTATTAGTTAGGTCATTAGCTAAATAACAGTAAAATTATCCTTGACAATGACATATTTTGTCCTTTTGCCCAGGTAAAGTAGGTAGTAGTTTTCATTCAAATTATGTTTAAATAATGTAAAAAAAAAAAAAAAACTTTATTACGTTTTGTTTGAAAGAGCAAATGTGAGTCCTCTCTCAGTTGTCACAGTGTGGAGATGAACGTAAGGTAGTATCATCATCACCTGTCCTACCTTTTGCCCCTCATCTACTCATGAACAGTAGTGTTAGTAGGCTAAAGATGAGGTGGCATGATTTTTTTGCCCAATGGTGCTCTAATAGCACGTGTTGCAGTTCCCTATGCTCGACCACTAGATGTACAGTAATCATTACTAAATAGCTAAATTGAGCAGTCAGTATGCTGTCCCCTAATTAAGCAACATGTACGAAGTAGATCAATGGAACATTGGCTTTTATTTATCAAATACCAACATTTTTGAGGTAATTGATATTTAAGCAATTTAAAATGAGGACTTTATAAAGATTAACATTTATTGAACATGTGTATGTGGTTGGGCTCTGCTACAGTACACCTGCCTCTATGGACAAGTTGTCAGGAAATTTCACTTCACTGCAACATATTTTATTATATTCACACTGTTTTTTTATTTTATTGAAATTGTATTAAAATTATTTAGATTGACAATTTTTTTTATTCCTCATGTTTTGTTTACTCACATTCAGTAACAAATCAACAGAAAACTTTGACAAATTCATTTGTAAAATAGCTTGACATATTGACGATCAGGCAAGAGAAAGTAAATGTGTTCAAAACTTTCCTCTAGTTTTGGGGACATTGGAGCAGGTGGAGTAACAATCAACAGCCACTGGAAGATAGAGTGGCAAACAAAGCAGCTTTTTGCACACATCCCACCCCCCCAATTTGTATCAGTGATAATTATCACAGTGGTGACATCCTCGCCTTTCATCTCTTCCGTCACATCACACCACGAGCACCAGTTAGTGGCACACATGCCACTGTGCCACATCTGCTACGCCACAGCATCAGCACTTCATCCTGCTGGCAACATACACAGACAAAAACAACTGCAAATCTGTCATATATGGAGAGAATAAATACCACCTTATCAACTAAATGAAATATAACGACCTAAAATACAAAAAGATAAATAAAGCAAGAACAAACCTTCCCTGGATTTTTATTGGCAAGAATTCAAAGAATGAGTAATATTGTAAATGTGTTCACAACAGTTTATACAATATATACTGTATATACAGTAAAGTACTAACTGTATGCTGTGTTTGTATAGCTGCTGATTTACACTGGTGCTGCTCCACATCTATTGGCAGACTTTTATCTGTGTTTAACATGCTATAATCTAAATAAATATTTATTATCATCTAAAAAAAAAAGTATTTTACATTTATTTTATTACTGCTATTGACTGTCAGCATTTGTTCTTAAGGTAGCTACCTGTTGTTCTATCATTGGTTACTCTAAATACAACCTTATTTGAATTATGATGATCATGGTAGTGAGTTGGGATGATATTTGTACTTTGAAGACAATATCATATGACAATATCATTTTTATAAATGAGATAAAACCATTTAATGTGTCCTTATGCCCTGTGGATGAGGACACTGTCAACCTGAGGAAACCATTTCCGTCAGGATATAAATGTTTTATCGTTGGATAGAAATTATCAGTAAGAATAACTTTGTATTTATTTACAGTGACTCTTCCGTTTAACAGTCTAGTGAACTCAAACCCTGCCAGCAAAATGTTCAAAATAGCCTCTGGGGTTATACTTATGTCACACACCCATAATAGTAACACTGTGAAATAATTGTAATATTATTATTATTATTATGATTATTATTATTATTATTATTATTATTATTATTATATAATAGATGTTTTTCCTCTGTCAGCTGACACATACTCATTTTTTTGGTTACAAAAATATCTTTACATACTGTTTTATTATTATTATTATTATTATTATTATTATTATTATTATTATTATTATTAATAATATTATTATTGCAAATAAGGCCAAATCTCAGCTCTAAAAGCCCTAATATGTGCTTGTATAAAATTAGCATGTGTCCAGTCTCTTGGGAGACAGTGTTTTCAAAATGAAAAACATTGAAAAGCTATTTGGAACATATCCAAAATTAAGTGCATAAATATAGATCAAAAGAGCAGTGCTTTGAAAATAAAAGATACAGTGTATTCTGTACAATCGTGCCTATTGCCACTTCAGTTATTATCATGTGTTATTCATATCACATTAATCTGACACAACCCACTGGTGTGTATATATGCAGCCAAACCACAGTAAATAAATATGCATTACTATTCAGTATAATATTTTTAAATCTACATTCATTTCATGAAGCTATATTAAGTGTTGATTCACTCTAGACTGCTCACACACAGGAAGAGAAAAAAATGAGTTAGTTCACTGATAAAAACACAATGTTTATTAGAAAGCTGTCCTTTTTAACTTAACAGAACTATACTGCCCTCTTTTGGTCCTGAAGAAATTACATGGACAAGAGGTCACAGCCAAGACCCCAAAAAAGTCATATTCTATGCTTCCATGGATCACATAAGAATCAACATATTCATGAGGGAGTGGTAGCTTAGGCAGCTAAGGCTCTAATTTGTTAGTTTGGGGATCTGAGGATCCAGGTTTGAGCCCTGCCGTCAGTGGGCTGCCACACCCCATACTACACAGCCACTGTATGCAGTGCCAGTCCCAAGCCCACATAGAATGGGAGGGTTGCATCAGGAGGGCCATCCAGTGTAAAACCTGTGCCAAGTTGTGTGGATTGATGGTCTGTTGTGGCGACTCCTTGACGGGAGCACTAACAACATCTGAAACTTTATTTATTATTAATGATATAACATAGCACATGCCTATGGAGAGGTGGTCACTTTTTGATCCCTTTTTAATGACTTTGATCACTTAAAAAGTATACACATGTGAGGTTGACTTCTTAATTCTAAACACCTTTGAGTTACTTCAGCTTTGATGGTTTGCAAGGAGAAGTTGTGTGTTTATGCTGCACATTGCTGCACATTGCTGCACATGTAGTCCTGAAGCACTGATCAACCATAACATTAAAACCGAAAACATAAAACCACCTAGGTTTTAGGTTCCTAAAACAGCTCTAACCCCTCGAGACATCCACAAGACCTCTGAAGGTGTACTGTGTTATCTGTTAGCAGCAGATCCTTTAAGTTCTGTAAGTTGCAATGTGGGGGCTCCTTAGATCAGCCCTGTTTGTCCAGCACATCCTGCGGTTGCTTGATTGGACTGAAATTTGGGGAATTTGGTGGTCAAGTCAACACTGTGAACTGTTGAACAGCACTATGTGCAATCAGACAAGCCAGGCTGGCCTTTGGTCCTCACAGGAATCATGAGCCTTGGGTTTTTTTTTTTTACTTGAATGTAATTGATACTGTATATGTTATTCAGTTCACCTGGTGGAGGTGTTAATGTTATGGCTGATTGGACTCATCAGCCTGTGTATTGATCAGAAATGTTTTGACAAAAAAATAAATTATCAATTGAAAAGACCTACCAGACACAGTAAGTTTATGAAAGTGAAGACAATATGGTGATGTAAGACATGATTGAGAATTTTAAATTAGATCTAGTTACACAGTGATATGAATAACAACATCACATAAATTGCTAGGTCCAGGTGTGAGATAACATTTAATTTGCTTCCTAAAATGTGAGATATGTTTGTGTTACATTTTTGTCTACAGAACACATTTTTGTGTACATTTTACAGAATAAACATACCAGAACAAAACATCTTGCTCTAAATTATTTTTTGAAAAAGTACCTTAACAAGTTAATTTCAAGTCAGCAGTTTTGAACATGCATGCAATAGCCAACATATCTAATTTATTCTGAAGTTATGTTATTTCTTTTAATATTAAGTTCTTGTAAAGCTGTACGCAGATACTGAAAAACAGTAATATTGAATTATATGGTTTTGCACTGGGCATTTTTCAAACCTCCTACATTAAAATGCTGACCTTTTCTTATTTTTTCCTTTCTGCTTGTTCTTCTTAATCCCTTTCAAGATCATTGGCATTCAATGCAGGCTCCACGGGCCATGTTACAAATGCTAATCTTTTATGCTTTGTTGCTAGTTAGATGATCTTTTGACCCCTTTAAAGCTCTGCTTTGACTTTGGGAACAAATTGTGGCGCAGCCTTTTCCACCTGTACCCAGATGTCCCTACCAGCTGCTATGCCACTGAGCAGAATATACAAAACGGTATGAAGAACTATGAAAAGCTTGTGCAATCAAATCTCAAAGCCTGGAATAAAAAGTCAATTTGGATCCATTTCCCAACTTTCCACCTCCTGCAGACAAATACATACCATTAAGGGTTTATGATGTTAATAATATTAATGCTTTAATATGGTGATGTTTACTGTATAGTTAAATAAAGGCAAATAGCAAAAGGCAAGTAATTGTAAAGCCTTTTTTCCACATTTCTGATAGGAAAGCATTGTTAAAAATGTTCTTGTTAGACAACTCTGAAGATGTTGTTCCATGCCACTCCTCTTCTCAGATTACAATATCGCTTGTGCCACATGACAAAGCATGTATTAGGCTAGTCGATTTCCAATGATTACAAATGAATTTTTTATCAAAATATTGCACAAATATGTGATTATGAATACTGTATTAACAATGAAATGTAATTACATAAATAATTAGCACTAAGAAAGCTACTATTCATGCTTCAATTCTATTCAAGTCAATCACTAGACCTTAACCCAACAGAGCATGCATTTCACCTCCTGAAGAAGAAGCTAAAGGGAGAAACTCTCCAAAACAAAAACAACTCAGACACAGTACAAACCAGGAAAACCATCATAAAGACGAACGCAACAGTTTGAAAATGGTAGTGAGTCAGAGCTTGATGCAGCTATTGTAACTAAATATTTAACTAAAGTATACTTATTGTACACTCATTTGCTCCCTCACTCACTCATCGTCTATACCACTCTATTCTGTATACTGGGTCTATACCAAGAGACTTAGGGCATGAAGGAAGATACACCCAACCCCTCACAGGGTATAAACACATACACACACTCAGTCAATTTGGGAACGCCAATTAGCCTATCCTTCATGTCTTTGGACTGTGTGATGAAACCGGAGCACCTGGAGCGAACTCACCAAGCATGGGGAGAACTCCACGCACACAGACCCGAGGCAGGAATCAAACCTGGACCGGGGAGGTGCAAGGCAACAGTGCTAACCACTAAGCCACCGTGTTGCCTCACTCGTTCTATATAATACTTATCCTATACAGGGTTGCAGGAGGCCTGGAGTCTATCCCTGAGACTCAGAGCATGGGGCATGATACACATTGCATAGGATGCCAATCCATTAGATGGCACACCAAGCATACACATTCAAAACTGCAGGAAATTTAGAAACACAAATCAGGTTACTCTGCATGTCTTTGGACTGTGTAAGGAAATCAGAGTACCTGGTGGAAATGCACCAAGCACAGGAAGAACATGCAAACTTCATGCACACAGACTAGAGGTGGGAATCAAACCCTTGACCCTGGAGGTGCAAGGCCACAGTGCTTAATACTTATGCCACCATGTCACCCTGCTCCTATACAGTAGCATTCAAACATTTGGACACACCTAGCAATTCACATTGTAGAACAATACTGAAGACATCAAAACACATACAGTATGGAATGCAATTTAAGACATGACAGGCCATCCTGAAACTTCCAAGATCAAAAGCTATGATAAAACTGGTTCTCTTGAAGGCCATTACAGGAAGGGAGGACTTGCAACTGCTGCAGAGGAGAAGTTCATTTAAAGTATCCAGCTGCATCAGTTAACGCCACCTCAGCCTCGGGCCTACAGGAACACTTCATAAGCTCAAATAACAGAAATCTCTCAACACCAACTGTTCGCATTTAGAAAGCCCACAGCATTCTTTTACAAGCTAGAACATAATAAAAATAATGACCAGTGAATACGGAGGTGTGTTCAAATTGTGATTGGTAGCGTACCTAAAATTTGAAGCCAAGTTTTATTCATAGGTTTTCCAGGTGTAGACACAGAGCAGTCTTTTTTTTTTTTTTTTACACAAAAACAACAACTTGTCTTTTTGTTTCAGAAATTTACACTGAAGTTACTAATAAAACAGTTTATTAGAAATATCTAGTGTTTATGCAGTTACTTTGGCTTGTAAAGGGGCTGCTGCAGGAAACAATGCTGCAATGTCCTCAAGCATATGGAGCTGGGGGTTAATTATGTAAATTAGAATATGGAGTTGTGTTAGAATATTAGTATCTTTGTGCCTTGTTGTTTAAATACTTTAAGAAGATAAATAATTTATTGACACTAGGAAACCATATTTTACTGCACATTTTTAGTTTTGTACAAATGTAAACACAACGGACTGGTCTGTCCAAAGTGTATTTACATTTATCCTACAAGTAACATTGGGGTTTGTGTAGTGGGTTTAAAGCAACATTATTCATACGATAAATTTAAGGCCTTGGACTATAAATACTTGAGTGGTGCTCTTTATAGATCGGTTGTTACTCTTCTACACATGTACGTTTAGCTCTTTGCACCATCTGGTTTCAATTGTTGACCAGAGCTTTCTGAAAACAGTGTTTTGTAACCAGTGCTAAATTTTAGCACAAATGGTGACAAAAGGAAAGTTTTCTGCAGGAAGTGTGGCCAGTGTTGAAAGAGGGAAGTGAAACGGGTCAAATACAGTAGAATGGGATAACTGTACAAACTCTGCCGTCTCTGTTTTTAACCCCATTTTTAAGTAGCTATGGCAGGTATTAATAATTATAGCTGAGGTCTGGGGCACCATATGTTGTTTTATAATAATGAGTTGCTCAATATCTATTTTGTAAGTGGACTTTTATTTTATGACATTCCCACTTTACAGTTCCAGTGTCCCTGGTTTGATTCGACATTTTGATGCATAATGTAAAGCAAGATTTGTTTAATCAACTATAGATACATAGCATGGCAGTATGTATTGTATACACTAAGAACAGCAAAGATAATTTGCAATCAGTTTAAATCTTCAAAGAGCACTGCTAGAATAGTTCTACTCTCATTATATGTGTGGAACAACATATTTTGTCAAAACATTTTGTCTTCCAACAGCTTATTAAACTATTTGATTAAACTTAGACCAATTGACATCTAATAGTTTTCCCAAAACAAAGCAGATAATAAATAATTGAAAAGAATGTCAATTAGCCTACTCTACTCTACTCTACTCCCTGAAGAAATTATAACTGTGAGATTTGGTTTATTGTGGTCATTAAGCCCTTATTTCAGTCATTCGAGCAGGGGGTTGCCAATCACTCTTTCTTTCAAATGTGAATTGTTGGTAAACTCTGAAGAATGATAACTTGAGTGAGATACAGGACCAGAGGGGGTGGTGTGGGAGTCAGAGCAGAGACCTTGGCCTGTTACAGCGAGATGTGGCAGTTGGTGTAATTGTTCTCGACACCTGCCCTGTTAATTACTGCCACAGAAAGGTAATCTCCAAAGATTATGCCAGCTGTCAGCACTAACAAGCGAGTCACAAGGACAATGCTTCCACCCCTTGTTCCCTAACAAAAGCCTTTTTTTCTCTGCCTTTAGGATAGATGAAGGGTCCCTACTGCACAAATGAGGAGGCAGCATTGAACCTGATGGAATTCATCTTTTTCACTGCTGTACCTCATGAATGTGGAGAGTGAACATTTGCCCCTTAGTAATTTAACCCTCCTTCTTTTAACTTCTCCACCATGGATTTCATACTGCCCCAGGTTTCTTTTTTAAAACAACCAAAGAGGGGAAACAGACACCCCAAACCATCTCACATGCTTTAGACCATCAAGTTCATGCACTCAATCCAAATATTTTTGATGCCTGTTGGCCAGAAAAGCTGGTCAATCCTTATTTTAAATCTTTTGCAGTGTTACTCTCTGAATGTAGGTGATACAAATTTCCCTTTAATGGTTTTGTAATATATTTGTTAATTCTATAAACAGCAGGACACTTCTGCGGTTTTAATGAACAATGTAGTGCTTGGCAGGCTTCGGGAAAATCAATTACTCAGCGATCTTCCTTCAGTGGGCATGACCTGTACTAGTCAGGAGTCTGGCAATGAACATAAGGGCGGGTTAACAGGAGGCCGCCCTCAGCAAGAGAATGAAATATGGAGTACACATGGAAACAAATTAATTTTCTGCCTTACATGTTGAGCGAGAAGCTAGAGTTTCCCAGCAAGACCTGCAACGAGGTCTGCAGTGTTTTCATCTCCTCATTTTAACCGTGCTGCGTCTGAAAGCACTTAGCGAAATATAATTACTGCTTCATCTACAGTCTTAAACATATCCTGGACCAGATAAAGAAAAGGAGCTTTTTTAGTGGATATACCCTAATTCCCAATGTTCTAGCAATAAAAAACAAATATAAAATTTTTACTCAAAAAGGAGTTTTACTGGCTCAAAAAAGACTCATAATAAAAATCTATTCACTTTTTTAGAATTGTTTCATGATACACATTGTGTGATAAATTTGTGTGATTGAATATATATGAATATATGATTAATCCACATTTCTTTTACATAGTCAAATGAAAATGAACATTTTGTTTACATATTTTTTAAAAAGTCCCAAGAATCATAGCCTTACTTCACTCTACATAATTATTGTCCCTTAAGACAAGCACAGGTTTAATGAGGTATTGACTTTAGCCCAAGAGTAGAACATTGTTTGGGCTGTTTATTTATTTATGATTGTTTGTTGCAATGAGTTACTCATTAATTCCTTAACACCAAGCTTGATGAATATCCAAGATTAATGGCAGATTTGCTTTAATGTTATTTTTATTGGAAACAGAGGCTGAACATTCCTCCCTCATTCTGAGATGCTTGCAGCAATTGATTGATGTCAGCACCGACATCAACCCCCAGCTTTTCTTTTAATTCCCTGCATAATAATTCTCCTCTTCTTCTTTGCAGGTTCTTTCAGTCACTAGGATTCCTGTCTTTGTGACTCGTTCAGAATGTCTTGTTAAAAATTAAAGTGATTGTATCCCGTAAAAGTCTTCATAATCTTCATACTGCAGGGTACACCATTTTTATATATATCTCTACATATCTTTACAGCATGAGCAATCATAAAATATATTTCAACAACTTTTCTGCTCAAATTTGACATTGATGTTTTATGTCACTGTTACTGTCTGAATATTTAGGAGGGCTGCAAAAGATTAAATCTGGGCTAAAATGAGATCTGGCAGCAACATGTCATTACATTTGCACAAATTACTAGAAAAGGACAGGTACTCAAGACCTGAGTCAACATTCATGTATCAACCCCACCACATACAAACACAGTGGCTACATTTGTCATCCCTGCTGACAGAAGCAACTGGAGAGTGTCATAAAATGTGCATTT
>JAOVVA010000021.1:20248392-20262679 GCA_028565275.1 Leiocassis micropogon
GACTCAGGATTGTGCAGTATAGTGTGACATCCTTTTTTTAGCACAACATATGCAATAAAATTAACTGAATTTCATTTCATTTTAATCAACTATACAAACAAACTATAATAAAATGGGGGGGGTGGTGTCACGTAGGCAAAGAAATACAGTAGCACAGATTCATAAGATCATATGTTTTAGGTTGATTCTGAGACCAAAATATATGTGCATTTGCTACAGTTTTGCAACATCGTTCCCATATTTTGGTAGCAGTAAAATTTACACGTTTTTAGAGTAATGATAACTTTGGTTCTACATGACCTATCCAAAAATCCAAATGCCTCAATGTGATACACAACAGCAGACCTTCTTGCTTATAAGCAGTTTTTTTTTTTTTTTTTTTTTTTTAACATTGGTTGTTGATCACTGCTGTGTTGCCGACACAGATCATACTGCTTGAGTTTTAAGGGTTAATCTCCTTGTTTTTTTTGTAAGGAAGAGTCCGTTCATCCTGCAAAACAGTGTTTGCACACAGTACACATCAGAACACTTTTTTAAAATTCTTTTTACAGTAGCTATCATTCACTGCATTTACTGCCTCTCAGTACACTGCTCTCGTGCTAGCAGATTATACAGGTACAGAAGCAGCAGCGCGAGAGAACTGCAGTGGTACCTCAGCATACGAATTTTTATCTGTTCCAGAGGCAAGTTTTCAAAGCCAAATTTCTTATTGGGAAATGCATTTTCCCATAGGTTCCAGCCACCCAAAAATATTACCAATATTTCAAACACTATAATCCTCTTTTTGGATTTGACAACAATCAAAACATTTTAAAAGATGTGTAAATCAAGTAAAATATGAAGTAAATAGACATTAAACCTCACTTATTCTTAATTTATGATTCCACCTGGCACTAGCTGCTTTAAAAATGAAACTGAAAGTGGCTTCATATTCTTCTTGCTACTGGTCTTGATGACATTCCCACTCTCGTAACACCCATGGTGCTATGTCTTCACTAAATCTTGTACAAAATGCAAAAAAAGACACACAAAAAATGTAAACTCGCTTTGCTTGGCTTTCAGGCATGGCCATAAATGACACAAACATGACACACTGACCCAAACCAGTTTTGAACGACACCCAGGTGTGCGCCTAGCTTTTGTGCATGTGCCACTCAGAACATAAATGCAATATACTGTAGGCGCAAACTTGGGTTCAGTTTGGCTCGGTTTGATTACTTGTATGCCAAAATACTTTGCATGCTGAGGCAAATTCTTAAAAATTTTCAAGGTGAAACTTCGTGAGGGAGGCTGTTTATATGCCAAAGTACAACTGTACTAGTTAATTCATCGCGTTTGGCATCGTTCACTCAGACAGCTTTACAGTTAAACATTGGATTGTAAGCGTCATTTGTTCCAGAGTGTGCTTGTATATCAAAGCACTCGTATATTAAAGAAAAATTACCCTTACGCATTAATAGAAACTCATAGAAATGATTCATTCCCCAACCCAAAAAATTCATATAAAAATTATTAATACAAAATAAAAAGTAAAAATTTAATTAAATTAACCTGCACTTTACCTTTGAAAAGAATCCTGACAGAGAAATGTTTCCATTTTGTATGTGTGTGTGTTAGAACTGAAGTAAGATGAGGTGAGAGGAGGAGGGAGGAGGCTACTGTGTGGGATGACTTTCACACGCACACGCACACACACACACACACACACACACATGAACGGGAAACTTCTTTAACAAAGAACCTCTGCTCTAGGGATCACTGCTCTAGAAACTGGATCTTTAACAAGGAACCTCTCTAATGACACTTGCTTTTGCTTTACGTGTGTGCGCGCACACACGTGGTCACAATGTTATAATGAAAAGTACACGCACACATGGATGTTGGCTATACAAATGAAGCATGCGCACTGAGACTTAGCATGGGAGATTTTTACCTACAATCCCACAGCCCGTGAGAGAGAAGAACCATTGGCTCAGTTGTGGTCATGTGACACTCAGCAGACAAAGCACCTGCGTACTACTCATATATCAAGCCCTCGCACGTTTATTAAGTTAAAATTTATTTTTAAAATTTGCTCGTCTTGCAAAACACTTGCAGACCAAGTTACTCGCAATCCAAGGTTTCATTGTATTTTTTTTACCAGTTTTAAAAGTATTCAAAATATTAAAGTATTAAAGACTCTTAATTGTTTAATAAACTGAACTGTTATCTAACTTGTGTTTATTGGTTTATTGCCATGTCTCTTACAGATCCCCAGCTGATTTTACACTCCAAACTCCAGGTTGGGGGGGAAAGTATTGCACAAAATGCTCATAAACACAAAAAAGGAAAGGAGCAATATCCTTTCAGAACAAAAGTATACTGTAATCGCAGACAATTCGAGCAGTTTGTATTTTCTGTGGTCTATTTTTTAACAATTAGTCCATTTACACCATTTACTGATTGTAAGTTCACCTAAATAATTTAAAAAGCGTGAAAGATTGAGTAACTTGCACAATCAATTAAATTGTTCGGATCTTAGTCTCCGTATTTATATTATTTGGGGTTTTAAAACACAGGACTGGGTAAGCAAACTGCTCAGTGGATTAGCTAATGAGCTTATGGATTGTCAACTCCTGGAACATCTTCTGTCCTTGGGGCTTTTCCTCACCTGCATATCCAGACCATTTTTATTTTCATCGACTTTTATAAGTGCTTTTATTCCCACTATCAGATAGATCAGATCACATTCCCTGACTGCTTCCTCGTTTCAATCTGGAAGCTGCTTCACATGAATCTCTAAAGCGCCAGGTAGTCTCTCTCTCTCTCTCTCTCTCTTTCAAGATTCTCTCTTTCTCAGTCTTTTTTGAGTGATGGTGGGTGGTGTAGGGAAGCAGAAAGAAACCACTCCAAGCTTTTAAGTGTGCCATATAGTATTCATTGTAGACCTGTGGTATGTAGTGAGTGCCTAAGCAAGCTTACCCACCACTTTCAGGAAAAATAAAGCAAGCGTCTAGCACACCAGGTCCATGGAACAAAGAGGCAGAGAATGTAAAGGGCTGGCACAGTGTCCCTACACCTGTCTCTGTCCTCTTCTCTCATGCGAAAAAGATAGCTCGCTCTCTCGCTTTTGTCTCCCTGCAAATTGAATATTCTAGTACTGTGCACAGTACACAGTTTGTGTGTGTGTGTGTGTGTGTGTGTGTGTGTGTGTGTGTGTGAGAGAGAGTGTGGAGCCGCCTGCTTTCATAAACCGCCATCATTCATTATTCAGTTTCCTGAGATTTTCCTTATAATCTAGGGCTTGCTTTGCTGCACTCAGTGCTTATTTCATTCTGTCAAAGTGAGAACTCTTTTCATTGTTATGGAAATGCAGTGCTATTGAATACCGTTAACTCTGTGGTCGCACAAAAGGTTTGTTTGTGTTCAGGCTGGGTCCAGCATGCTTTTTAACCAACCTGTTTATAATGCATGGTGGCTGCATAATATTTGGAAGACTGAGCAGACTTGAATTTTAATTCTAAAACTACTTGTAGTTTTTGTAGAAGTGTTGAAGGCAGGTGGACTTGAACATTTGAGGGTTGGAAGAAAATGACATACAGTGAAAACAGGATTATTGTAATTAGTACATTTTCCATAATCTGGCCAGCAATCAATCTTAGCAATTTATGACTCTTTGTAGCTAGGGATCCAGACAGATTCATAAGAACATATGGTGTGTGTCAGGATCACTTTTTCTTATCTGCAGTTTGTCAGCAGGGGCAACGAATAGTTTTGAACATGCTCAAAATAATTGTGTCGGAGCTATGGCTTTTTATAACGCTTAGATTCTCTGTAGGTCTACTGTACATTTCTGTAAGGTCATACATTACCTCCTGTAATGGGTTGTACGCAGCCATAGTGACGCTGTGTCATATGACATTGAGACACAGTTCATATGACATTGAGACACAATGTCATGTTATAGTACAGTGAAACCTTGGATTGCAAGTAATGTTTGCAAGACGAGCAAAATTTTTGATTGACGAGCTAGCTCTTGATATACAAGTACTGTTGTACGTATACGCTATGTCTTCTCCCTCTCTTGCTATGGGATTGTGGGTAATCGTCTCCCATGCTCGGTCTCAGTGCGCGTCACTTGTAGAAGTCAACGTCCATGCGCGCATGTACTGTTTACTTTAATATTGTGACCACGTGTGCATGTGCCGGTGCGTAAAGCACTTTAAATTATTTTGCGTCCAAGTGTGTGTGAAAGTCGTCCTACACAGTAGCCCCTTCATCCTCCTCTGCTTTCTCTGGTCTCTCAAAGGTGGTAAAGTGCAGGTTAATTCATTTCATTTTTACTGTATATTTCGTATTAATAATTTTTATATGAATATCTATGGGTTGTGGAATGCATCATTGGAGTTTCCTTTATCTCTTATGGGGACATTTTTTGATATACAAGTAGGGCTGTAGCTATCGAATATTTCAGTAATCGAGTATTCTACCAAAAATTGAATCGAGTAATCGGATAAAATGTCATTTTGCTTAATTAAACAGCAATGTAAAATATATAAGAGAAACAAAGATTAATTGGTTTTCTTTTTAGAAAAATCTACTTTTATTTTTTAAATGCATACAGCATTTTATCAAAAATAAACATTGTCATTATTCACAATCCAAGGAATAGCTTAAAGTTGACTGAGATGAATTAAGAGATCCACAGACTCTTACAACATTCAGAGGAACTATTTAAGATATCCCCATTGCAAAATCAAATTTAGATGCAGTGTTTAATAATTCATGGAATAAGGTTAGTTATGGAGCGGTCATAATCCCTAGCCAACAACCACATGCACTTCTTATCCACACCCTCTCTTGGCCAAGCCTTAATAATTTACCACTTCAAAATTCAGAAAATTTTTAACTGTTGCTATTATTACAAATCCATGAGTGAATGGTCATTTCCTGCCATCTGTTTGTTAGCATAAAAACACGCACTGGGATTACATCACCTGGTAAGGACTAAAGTTTTTAAATAATATCTCTAAAAAAAACTTTTAAAGTGTTATATCAGGATACACCAAAATTAAGAACTGGAATGATTTACCATGCTGAGGAATTTTTACACTGATGATGATCAGTTCTATACATAAGAAGAGCAAATTGAAAGCCAAAAATTTGTATGGAAGAAAAGCGCTATGATGTAGCAAGGTTTCACAACATAAATGAAAACTATGAAGATGCACATGCAAGCTGCGAATATGCTCTGAGGACTCATGGCTCATGTTCTTTTTTTTTCTAGCAGGACAAAATCCGATTATACCTTGAGACATCAAGACGTGTCACTTTGGTTTGGCCCTGTAATTTTGTAGTGTTAACCAAATGAATTTTGTAGTGTTAACCAAATGAATTTTGTAGTGTTAACCAAATGAATTTTGTAGTGTTAACCAAATGAGCTTCTTCCTTATGTCCAGTGGGAATTAGGTTGGTGAGAAAATGCCCATTGTTCCTGTGTATTGCAAAAAATCCTGATCACACAAATAAGGTATACCATGCTATCGAAACATCTGGCTGATGACACATCTGTTAATTTCTGTAAGTCAGGTTGATGTGAGTATGTACATCAGGGCTTCTCAGACTAGAACAGCTTTAATTAAAAAAATTAATAAAATTTCAGGAGGTCTTAGAGGTGTAGGTAATTTCATGAATGAGTGCACACCTGTGTGTGATTAAGGATGCTGAAGGTATACCCTGTATGTGTGTGTGTGTGTGTGTGTGTGTGTGTTTGTGTTTTCGTGTGTGGAATCTAACATTTTAGATTAAGCATTTGAGTTAAGAAGTTTGCCTTGCTGAAAAGCACAGGAAAAAAAAACACCTCTCTGTCTCTCTCTCTCTCTCTCTCTCTCTCACGCCTGCCCTTGTGTTCATATTCTCCTCATGCCAACCAAGGTGTCACTGTTATATTGCCCTCTTCACCACCATCTTTCAGTTCAGCAGTTTCTCTGTCCCTCAGGAACCAGAGACTGTATGCATAATCTAATGTCCCTTGTCAGTCGATTTACCTAATCTTACATGAGTATAACATATATTCATGCAAGAGTACACGCAGTGGCCATAGAGCTCATGGAGATATCTCATTTTGCTGAGCAGGCCATCCGGCTGAATAATCCACTACAAGATTTTGGAATTCTATTCATATAAATACATGTTTTACATGCCATATGGTTGTGAGATTCTAACCATTAAAAAAGTTAAAATCAAATTAAGTTAAATTCATATGATTTTGATTAACTGAATCCACCTGATGTAAGCTTGACCTTTTTCCCTGCTATCTTTCTTCTTCCAGCACCAACGTGGTGATGAACTATTCAGAGATCGAGTCTAAGGTTCGAGAAGCCACCAATGATGACCCTTGGGGCCCCTCTGGTCAGCTAATGGGTGAGATAGCCAAGTAAGTGCGGGATGCCAAGTTACACATTTAAAGACTCTCTCAGTCTTGGCCTTGCTAAGAATAATTTCTTTGGGGTTCACTGGAAAGATGTGACATCAACTAATAACCTATATGTTTTTGAGATGATATTTGTTTATTCTCACCCTAAAAGTTGGTCAGCTTACAAACCTGTTAATTTAGCAATTATGTTGAATCAGAAGTATGCAGAAAGGCCGGCTTACCTTTGAACATTTCTTCATTTGATACAGATCCACATTTATGTACGAGCAATTTCCTGAGGTCATGAACATGCTGTGGACCAGAATGCTGAAAGACAACAAAAAGAACTGGAGAAGAGTTTACAAGGTACATTCCACCCATCTTTCAAACACTCTCAGTAGTCCAGGGTGGACAGTAATATTGAATCTTCCATGTAATTGTAAAAGAGCCGCTTATTGCTTAAACCTTTGATGTTGTACTTCATACATGAATATTCAGATTATTAACTACAAATCATTAATAGTCCACATTAAATGCCATTTTAAAGGTTATTGCTGACATTGTTTAACTTATTGCTCTGGTTAGGCCTTACTACTCCTAGCATACCTCATCAGAAATGGATCAGAAAGAGTGGTTACAAGTGCCAGAGAACACATCTATGACCTGCGCTCTTTGGAAAACTATCATTTTGTAGGTGAGTTCAGTAGAGATGTATTCATTGTCATGAGTTCACAACCTAAGAATGCCATAGCTCTGTGTCTGGGAGAAAATTCTCAGTGCTCAGTGGGTTCTACAGTTCTACAATACCTGCCACACCAACCACTTGTGGGTTTCTGTTAGCTCATGTATGTGACACAGGTGTTGCCAGACCCCTTTTATTGGGGCATGTGCCCCAGTATTGATCTGCTGTGCCCCAGTAAAATCTCATGTTCAAGTTCTAATAAACACCTATGTTTGGCATTGAATTAATTAAAATTGATAATAATGGGACAGAACTGTATTAATTTCCTACTCCACAATGTGGTTGCAATGCAGTGTAACCTAAAGTACAAGCTGAGGCAGACCGTGCGGCAGTGTGCACTTTGTAGCTGGTACACTGCAGCACTGCAGCTCAGCAATCCGTATCTATGCACAAAACAACAATCAGGATTGAGCTGTGATAACGTGATGGGACGAAAGTGAGTTTTCAAACAATATTGATGATGTTATTTTGACTCATAAATTATTTATATCATAATAATAGATGGATGAGAGAATTCCTTAGACAAGGCAGACAGGGAAGCTGTAAAGAGACATGAAGGGTAACAAATATGTTTTTCTTAGCAAAATGAAAGTGAATAAAGTCTAAATAGTTTAAATAAACTGAATTTAAAAAAAACAGTCACAGAGAACACATTTTTCCCTTTTCTGATATTTGGTGTAAACATGTGAAGCTCTTGACTTGCATGCATTTATGCATGACATTTGTGTACATCAGCACATTTAATATTCGCAACAGAATGAAGAAAAATAGTTTGTGATTTGAGTACCGGAAGGCCTAGCTGTTTGTACTATACTGTAGGTTGTTGTATCATGGAGAAGCTGTCTGGTTGGTGGGAATCAGCAGGTCACCAGTGAGCGGAAGGGGGGGTGGGGTCAAATGTATTGTATAGAGCTGGAGAAACTCTAGAATCTGTAGATATTGTCTGGTTAGATAGGACGACGGGCTACACCCACTTAAAATCTCCCGGAAAATTCTTCCTGTGTTTCTCATTTGCAGTACATTTTAATAACGTTCTTAACAAGCCTGTCATGCTTTTCCAATATGTTATGCTGGTTATGATTTGTAGCCCGTGTAATTGGGTTTGCAGTCAGCCAAAAAAACATGCCACAAGCAAACACTTTTACTGAATTTATCGTTTTTCCACCCTGGCTGATAGCAGTAAACCTGTAAAGAACATTAACACCATAAACATTTTAAACATCTTGAACTTTTAACATTTTGCTTAAGGACATTTGTTTAAAAAAAAAACAGTGCAAGTGCCTAATACTTTCCATCAGCCATAATACTTAGATCATGGACATCCATATCCTTTGTTTACCTCAGTCATCTAGATTGTTTTTTTTTAGATGAAAATGGAAAAGACCAGGGTATCAATGTACGGCAGAAGGTCAAAGAAATGGTGGAGTTCGTCCAGGATGATGATAGGTTACGGGAGGAGAGGAAAAAAGCAAAGAAGAACAAGGACAAATACATCGGCGTATCATCGGAGGGCATGGGAGGCTTCAAACAAAGCAACTGTAAGTAATAGAGAATTAATGTTATGCCAAATTATTTAAAGATAATGTTTGCCAATGCTGTGGAAATTATTCTAGAGTTGAGTTTCGTCTTATGGGCTCATACTGTATGACTACCCTGGGGATTTGTCTTTGGTCCCCCTAAGGGCATAGTGATTTTCATCCACCAAAATTCCTGCCCTGACAGAATTCGAATTATCTGAAAATCAAACAAGTCACTTCTTTAATCATGACTCTGTACATCAGAGTGTTTGATGTGACTCTGTGCATAAAGCCTTGTGATCATGTTGCTGTAGAAACATATTGTCTTTGTAATGGAATAAGCCATATTTTGTTCTTACACCTGCCTAATCAATTGATGATTCTGTGTCCCATCATGTCATTAGCATTAGAAGTCCCACAATGCAGGAGTTTGCACTTTGATTTCTGACATCTTTGACGTGGTGCAATCATTTTTCACTTCATTAGTCATAACTATAGTCACAATTTGTCACTTAATGAGGCCATAACAGAAGTAGTTTTAGTCTCACAGGAACAAGCTGCTTTTGATAGAGTTCATTTTGACTAGTATATCTGGTCTCTCAAGCAATATACTTTTACTCAAAGTTTTTTATATATATATATATATATATATATATTTTATATATATATACTTATTTGAGTTTACTGAGTTTAGTTTTTATTGTGCATAATAAGACTTCTGACTGACACTAAAACATTTCTTGCATGACTCAGGGTGCCTTTTATAGGAGCAAACAAAACATAAAGTAAAGGCTTACAAGAGCTTGCAGTAATCCTTGCCCTCCCAGGTTGCCAGGCATTATGTAATGTTTACCTTTGTTGATGTTTAGCATTGTTGATGTGTACAGTATATGTAATGGATAAGAATGCAACTGTTTGTGGCACATGTGATATTACATGTGACCTGTGGTGTTAGGGGTGATAGCTAGTTGGTGAAAATTGACAACGACATTGCAAGTAGGATGTTTATATTGCTTATTCCTTTGCAAATATCCTCTCCGCCAGACTTAAAGTGTGTGCTTTTTGTCCTCAGCGGGAGAGCGCTTTGACTCGGAGTCTAAAAGCAAATGGGATGAAGATTGGGAGAAAAGCAAAGGCGGCTTTCCTTTCAGCGAGAAGCTCGGCGAGATCAGCGATAAGATCGGCAGCACCATTGACGACACTATTAATAAGTTTCGCAAGAAAGAACGAGATGATTCTCCTGATCGAATTAGGTGAAACATATTTATATATGCATACATCATACATACATTAATTTATGGTTGCATCTACTGATTGTATGATTTGTGCGTGGCTCCAAAAGAAGTGGGTGTTGAATGATCTTCACATTAAGCTAAAATAAACTTAACAATTTGACTTAAAATACCTGTTTTACTTACTGCATAGCCCAGTAGATTATTTAGTTATTTGCAACTGATTTTGTCCTAACTATGATAAGTTGATTTGTTTTCTAATTGAATCTGTAGTGACAATGAAGAGGACAGAATATCACAGAACGGTCGGCCGGCCAAGTCTGAATTCAAGGACGAGGAGGAGACGGTGACACCCAAAAGTCTACAGGCGATGCAGGCCACTGAGACTACCCCTACCACCAGCACCGGTACACGCAAACGGGGTGGAATGCCCTCCAAAACAGTGGATTTGGGTGCAGCTGCGCATTACACAGGGGACAAGAGCAGCCCAGATCCAGACAATACAAAGGTAGTTTATGGCTATTTAGTGTCACCTAAATATATGTGGGTGTTCTTATTTTGATCCTATTCGTCACTTTATTTTAGTCGCGTAAATTTGTTTTTTTTTTTATTGTCTGTGCCAATACTGCCCCCTGGTGGAGGTTCTTTTTCCTCTCAATCCTCATCTTTCTTCTTGTTTTCAGACACCAGGCAGTCAATCTTCGAGTGGAGGGCTTTCAGATTTGCTTGTAGTGGACTCTGAAACAACTCAACCAGCACCTGCAGGCAAAGCCACTCATTTATTGCTATTCCAAAGAAACATTTGCTTAAAGAGTAGCGGTATTAACCGCTTTCTCAGTTTCAGTCTTCCACAAGGGAATGGCTGGTACGGCTGCAGGGTTTTCAATCCAGCCAAGCAGGGGTGCATTGGAGGCTACAGATTTTAATAAAGTGATTGTTGTCTTCATATAACCATATAATCTAAACACTGCCTGGCTGGATTTAAATATTACAGTCAACACGGTCTTTGTGTCAGATGTTATATGGTACACTGAAGTAAAATTACAAGAATTTCATGAGTGTCAAAGGCTTTTAATGACAGGACTGATGGCCCAGAAGTGGATTGAGAGCTTGCCAGGCCGAAATGTAACTGAAAAAGAAGGGTCAACTCTTACAAGTATTGACTGTTTGCATAAACTTAATCATCAACAAAAGCCTTTGACACTTATGGAATGCTTCTAATTATACTTCAGTATACCATAGTAACATATGACAAAAAAACAGATCAAAAACACTGAAGCAGCATACTTAGTGAAATTTAATATTTGTCATTCTCAAATACTATACTTGGAAGTGTTTACCAGTACTTAAATGATGATTGTTTTATGCTTGTTTCTTATTTGGCGAGTTTGACTTGAGTAGATGTGAATCCCATTCATCACAGTCAGTCTAACATTGAACCTCTGTAGGTGGGAGCTCGGACCTCATTGCTGACTTTGCAGATTTTTCCTCCCCAGCTGCTTCTGCTAGTCTCCCTTCAGCTGCTGGTAAGTGTCTAGCGTTCATACGGACACATTCTCAGAATAGACAAAGTGACTGTCGACCTTTGTGTTCCTTTGGCTTTGGCCTCACCAATCCCTCAAATTACAACCTGAGTATTTTAGCTGGATTGAATGGTCCTTTAGAGCATAGAAAGGATGCTCAGGTAAAATATATACATGTGAACAATGACAAATCAGTTGTAAAAACATAAAGACCTCCTACAGCAATGAGAACCTTGTTATGAGGTACCATTTCTACCAGTCACACCATGATGCCATCCTAGTAACTACCAGGTCACCAAAATTACTAAAAAGTACACAACTGACATTTGAAGCAGGGTACAGCAACAATTGTATCTAGATCTGTCAAGAGAAAAGGATTGAGTGATCACAGTAAGGATTCCTAATAATTTTATGATATTTGTGTATATTGGGCATTAGATGCTGGATGTCATAGTGACAGAATAATTGTTGTTGGCGTAAATAGTGTAAATACTTGCAAAACACTGAAACAATCGGGCGGAATAAAGAATACTACATAGAATGACAAATAAAGGACACATCAGTTTATTGTGTTTATACTAAAATGCCTTTGCATTTTATAAGAAGAATATGATTTAATAAGGATAATTCTGTGTAAATTTCATGCCCTGTATTTCTCCTTTGTGGATTGGTGCAGAGGGACCGACTTTTTTGTGTCTGGTAGCTACTCTGAGAGGGTTGGAAGGGCTTACATGTTCCATCAGAATCAGACAGAGGTCAGGTAAAATATTGATAAGTGATGGAGGGCTCCAGATGGAGCAGCTACCTGCTGAGGCTTATGGGGACAGACACCCGTCAGTGTCCATTACACGCATCATCTCTCCTGACGACACCACATCTTTGTGGGGAGGTGGAGAAGCATGTGCATATGCATGCTTCTGTTTGTTCTCTGTATAATCTAACTAAACTATCATTAACTTCAGGAAGGAGTTATGTTGCTACAAGGAATTAAGGACTATTTTCTTAGTTTGTGCTTAAATATTAAATAAGGAAAATTAATTTTTTTTAGCAGCTAATAGCTTTTGGTAAAATTCTGTGCTTTCAGGCCCAGTATCAACTGGCAATGGAGAGTTTGGTGACTGGAGCGCCTTTTCTTCGGCCAGTCCTCCTGCGTCTGCAGCTTCGCCAGCTGTGGCAGATCTGTTCAGTGATGCTCCGCCATCCACCCAGCCACCGTCCGCTGACCTTTTTGACCTGATGGGCCCCAATCAAGCCAGTCTGAATGCCTCCCAAAGCATGACCTTTAATATGTGCCCCCCTAGCATGGGATTCTCCATGTCTAGATCACAGGTAGCTCTGGAAATTGTTATTATACATTTGGTGATATTAACAAAACAAATAATATTTTAATGAAATTCAGGCTTAACTGAAATGATTGAGCAAAACAAGTATCTTATTAGTATCATGCTTTTTCATAAATGTAGACTTTAGGGGGGCCTGTGCACAGTTTAGCCGGTCCTTTGTTGCCTCAGCAGATGGGAGTTCAGAAACCAGGAGGGAAAGCTTCAATACCTGCCACGTGGTCTGACCCAAGTGTTAACATCAGCTTGGACTTTCTTTCTATGGGCATGAACCCTCCCAAGCCTTCACAACCTAGCCTCAACACAATGATGCAGCAAGGTGAAGCATGAAATCTTTCACTATTTGCATAATTACAGTCATGGCCAGAATTGTTGGCACCCCTAGAATTTTTCCGGAAAATCAAGTATTTCTTATAGAAAAGTATTGCATTAACACATGTTTTGCTATACACATGTTTATTTCCTTTGTTTGTATTGGAACAATACAATACCTTTCTGTGAGAAATACTTGATTTCCTGGGAAAATTTCAGGGGTGCCAACAATTTTGGCCATGACTTTATGCTTAGGTTAATGTGACATTTTCATTATGAAAAATAAAATTCCAATCCTAATTTGTGATACATGATGCTAAGTTAGATGTATGATGTAGATTTTTTAAAAATGTTATGTTTTCCACGGTGGAGTTTTTAAAATCTTTTATCCACAGGGTTGTGTGTCCATCAGAGACACTCATTAGTACAATATCTAATGAACAAGTGCTTAAATTCTTGTAGGATTAGTTGTAGAATGCATTTATCGTTGTAACCAGCAGATGTACTGATTTTATTTTAGAAATGACCCAAACACCGTCAAGGTCACAGCCAGGTAAAAAATATTTTTTAGATATGTCTATAATGGCAACTCTGGAATAGAAATTAATATCAAGAAGAAATGGACTAGGACTACATGTGCTGAGCTGTAATGAACAGAATAATGATATATTAAAATTGTTGGTTTGTTTGTTGTTCACCTACTTTACTTAGGTGTCCAGCCGCCCGTGAACCTGGTCGCCCAGAATTTTGCTGGAATGACACTCAACACCCAGCCTGTGCCTGCTAGACCAGCCATGAACCCTGTGATGGCAAGTGGAAACATGGGTATGGTGATGCCCCCAACCATGGCAACCGGTAACACGGCAGTCGGTTCCATAGTCCTAGGAGGAATGCCTTCCAATCAAGGTTTAATGGGAATAAACATGGCGTCAGCTGGTTTGGGCCTCCCAGGTGGCCTTGGCACGTCCAGCGTGGGCCAGGGTTCTGCCATGTTACATCCTAAATTGCCACAGGCCTTCCCTAACTTTGGCAACTTTGGACAATGAAGGAAAGTCAGCACTGAAAAGAAACGGTCCAAAAAAATACCTTCTTAATTAAAAGAAGGAGCTGCATCCAGTAAAATGGACGAAACTGACAAAACTAGCCATTGTCAATCATTTAATGTCACATGTTTGAGGAGTCTCTAAAATCAAGTTTTCCTTGAGTGAAGGAAGGGTGATTGATAGA
>JAOVVA010000021.1:20269501-20281217 GCA_028565275.1 Leiocassis micropogon
AGTACCCCCTCTTGTAATTGTATGTTTTTTGTGTAAATACATGCTAAATACACACATTGGACACTTGTGTGTGTGTGTGTGTGTGTGTGCCACCTCAATTCAGTCATTCTCCATATGAATTGGACAATGATTGGAGTGAGGTGAGAAGGGTGAGATTTATATACATTTCCATAATTTGACTTTGGTTATGTAAAGATGCTTTGCAACAATGACCATTGTTAAAATGCGCTATACAAATGAAATTTGTATTTTTGAAATTTTATTTTGACTTGAATTGAACTAAAAATCATCTGATTGTAGCGGGTCTAGGTATTAGGCAATACAACCTCAGATGAACAGCAGATAACTATTTAAAAAGCAAAAACATGTGGGCAGCAAGCTTTACCTGTCAGACAAGATGGACTCACAATAACCTCTAGAATACTCGGGTATACAGAGGAGTTCACGGTCAACGTAATGACTGCAAGGTTTCTAGGTCGTGTAGCTGCTTTAATAACCCTCAGTCATCACCCTTCTACTGCTGTGCATATGAGGTGTTTTTGCTGAAATGCTGTTTGGTTTTTGTCAAACATGGTGCTGGACATTAAGACCAACCAACGCTTTGGTCTCATTTGTCAATAGGGCATTGTTACAGAAGTCTTGTGGTTTGTGCAGCAGTTTTGCGAATACATACTTCAGTGTTCTTTTGAGACGGAAGATGTTTTCTCCTGGCAACCCTTCCAAGTAAACCATACTTGTTCAGTGTTTCTAATTCTGTCCTGTCATGGACTTTAATATTCAACATGCCAAGTGAGCCCTGTAGGGTCCGAGATATAGGTTTTTTTATAATTATTATAAATTTGAGCTTTGCAAGAATGTATTGGGGCATCCACTTCTGTGAAGACTGGCAATTGTCTCGAATGCTTTCCACTTGTAAAAACTTTATTAATAAGTTAAACTTCAGGTAATTGGGAAATGTTTTTATAATCCTTACCAGATTGATGTGCAGCAACAGTATTCTAAGAAACTCTATGGCCACTGCTTATGTCTTTCCCTCTTGTTTTAACACACACCTGAATGCCCTAGACCAACAAACTGCATCTAGAGGTCTGCACACCTGCTGATGATCAGTTAATCAAGGGATAATGATTAGCAGCACCTGGCCGCAGCTTACCTTTTTAAATCCTGTGTAAGCAGTAAGGGGTAGTATTGCCCACAGGATTTTTATTCTGTTTTTATACAAAATAACAGAATTAAAAGAGGGGGTACTAACTTTTGAACATGACTGTACATTCAAAGTTTTTGAGATTTTTAGGACGTACTGACCTTCATTTCTTAAAGAAGTCTTTTCTTTTTGCTTAATTGTTTCTTTCCATAATATGGATTTGTTTAGTTAGGCATGATTGATTTGTACCATGCTTAGGAACGATTGCTCCCCACGTCTCCGCTGGCCAGCAATGTTTTTTGTACACCTTTTTTTTTTTGGGCACACTTGCGTATTTACACCCCTCCGATATAGCAGGTGGCAGTATACAGTACACCTGATTGGTTTGTGAGCTGCCATTTAACACAAGAGAAGAGGAGAACAAGGAAATTAAGTTTTGCGCTATGCCTAATATTGTTGATATTTTGGCAAAAATGTCAAGAGCAACACTCTCGCGTGGCTTACTACTTAATCAGCTATGGATTTGTGGGTCAGAGGATGAGATTGGTGAATGCTATGTGCCCTCAGATTTTGGAGACACCAAGGCACAAATGACGTTGGGTCAGGTATTCCCGGAGACGATCCCGGCGCCCTAATGTGAGAACGCCCTAAGAAGGCAAGAAATGTTAAATTTACTCTTTACAGGACACACCTTTTAACTGAAAACCATTCCAGGTGACTACCTTGTGAATCTGATGAGAAAATGAAATGAGTGTGTCAAGCTGTCATCAAAGCTTAATAAGTTCATCTCCAGTTTTAGGAGTGACTGTACTGTATGAACTAGGGATTTTCATCTCTATTCCAGGAGAGCCAGTATTCTTCTGCTTATACACAGCTGGTTCAACTAATTTAACTGCCAACTTCAGTGGGTGTGTTTTGGTAGTGGTGAATTACAAACTGTACATTGGTCCTCCATGTTTAAAGTTGAGGATCACTGGGATATACACTATCTGCCTTTGGATTTAAAATGTTTAACTAAGCAAATCTGCACTAAAATAAATCTTATGACGTTGCATGAGGTGCTAATGGCAATTGTGTGCTGTAACCAAAGCTAAATGCAGTCCAGCAAAACTTTAGTGTCTGACTTAACTTACAGACACACAGGCAAAGAAAGTAAATTCTGTATGTTTCTATATGTACCTGTATCGAATTGAGTGCCTTGTATCAAATTAAACTATACAGTTCACCCTGATCTGAGAGTCTCACTACTTAACTCCTCTTTCAGAATGGCTCTGCAGCAAGCCTTACGGTTTCCTGGCCCAGCACCTCCTCCCAGCACAGTGATGCGAGGTCCTCCATCACTTCTACGACCTCCACCACCTCCATTTGGTATGATGAGGGGGCCTCCACCACCTCCTAGACCTCCTTTTGGGCGTCCACCTTTTGATCCAAGTATGTCAGCAATTCCCCCGCCTGGTGCCATGCCGCCACCAATTGCACCACCTCACTTACAGGCAAGTTTGTTCAGTGTATACACTTCAGTACTCTTTCACAAAACATAAATATTTTGGAAGTATTTTACTTTCAGTTTACTAATGCATGTTCCAAAATACTCAGGCTTGGTTTGTCTTAAAATGTAAACCTTTTTTGTCTTTCCAGAGACCGCCTTTTCTGCCTCCACCCTTGGGGAATATGCCCCCTCCTCCTGGCTTGATTTTCCCTCCAGGAATGCACCCCGCACCAGCAGCTGGAAGCACAGCAACTGAGGAAATCTGGGTGGAGAACACTACCCCAGAAGGAAAGGTACTGACACCACTGGATAATATGTTTTTATTGACTTTACCAAACCCTTCGTTATAACTAATGTTTCGTAATCAGCTTCACTGATGCTCTCTTTTCAATGTAATGTTGGTGCACTTTTAGGTTATGTCTGTTTTGATTTCTTATTCAATTTCAATGGGGGTAAAATTGATTGTAATGAATCATGATACTTTATGTGCAATTCATGCATCTCTTCGTTGACTCAAGAATTAATTTTTAAATACCTTATTACATTTATAATAGAAATGCACCGGTCAATCAGCCCGTCACTGGAATTGGCTGTTATTTCAGTTTGCACGACCAATTCTGTGCTGAGTGCACAAGCTTCAAGAAACACATTTTTATGGCATTTACATTTTCAAAGGTTGCATGCATTAAAAAGGCTTCAATCTGCCTTTTTCTTCAAATTAATGTCAAACCTGTTAAAAGCCACACATGCTCACAAATGCTCAACACACACTGAAGGCATTTGAAATGGTAAAATGTTTCTTTATAATCCTATGGACTAAACTATTCCCACACTGGCATCCCATGTGGTAGGAGTGAATTTTGTTAAGTCTGTTTAGAGATAATTATGGCGGACATGCGATGCTCCGTAAAAACATAGCTTTTTGTTTTTATTTATTTGAAGGTAAATATTAAGCTCTTGTATATGAAGTTATCTTGTATTGTTTAAATGTTGTGTTTACTTTTTTAAGTAAAAAAACTAATGTTTTAAGGAATTGGCAAAGTTTAATTACTCGGTTGAATATTTACTACTATTATTATTATTATTATAATTAAGGTATATTATAATTGTTACTGTTGAATGAAGCTAAGGTACAGACCTGAGTTCAACTCATTCAACAGCTACACAACTGAATTGAACATGAGTAATTAAATGTAGCTCATTCCTTATACCATTAGTTTTTTTTTCAGACAACTTTTTTTAAAGGTTGAAGGTCTTACAATTGCACAAATTGAAAAAAATTTAATATCAATTTACATTGATATTTTTCTGTGGTTAGGTACTTGGGATGTTTATTTACTACAAATTTCTAATTATTAGTCAACTTATTTTCAGCCTTCACAGTCCAGATGTCAGTGATTAAGGATTTTTGTAATATTTGATATTAACTTTTGTTAGTTAAGCACCTTCTCCCCTCATTGTCAGTCATTGTAAAACCTGCCATGCACATAATTCGCTACTTTTTTCCAGGTCTACTATTACAATGCTCGAACCCGTGAGTCAGCATGGACCAAACCAGAGGGGGTAAAAGTCATACAGCAGTCAGAGCTTACGTCTGTAGTGGCTGTCCAAGGAGGAGCACCAGGATCTACATCCAGCAGCCCTGCCTCTAGCACAGCCAATAGCGTAACTACAGTGACTTCTGTCTCCAGTCAGCAGGCTTCTCCGTCCCACACCCTTACAGCCAGCCCAGAACGCACCACTAGCCCCACACCCACTGTCTCCCAGTCTGTGGCCAGTGAGTACTGAACTCATTTATAGCTCACTAAACGTTAGAAACTATAAACTTAGTGATCACATGAGACAATAGAGTTTCCTTCACCAAACATATTTGGTAAGTGTTTTTAGCTTAACTAGCTATTGCTACCTGTTGCCGTTATAGCAAGTGTAATTACTGCATTCACGCACTCATCAGATGGTCTCATTTCCAGAGTTATGCTTTTAAGTCAGAATGTGATACTCTCCCTGAATGGACACTCATTAATTCGAAGATTAGTTGGATTTGTATTGTTAGAGACTTGACTCGCATTCATGTGCATTTTCTCAGTCGGGAAATTATTTTTCACATGCAGCGAGGGTGATGATGCTTCTTATGTTTGTTTTGGAGAACCAGAGGACAAACACTTCAATCGATCGCTCAGGCATTTGGGTGGCACCGAAGTGAGACCCTGAAATCTGTGTTCTCATTCAGTTCTAGCACATACCGTTTATATAGACTTTCTGTACCCAAACCTAGATCCAAGTAATTTAGATGAATTAATCTTATGCAAAAGAGTTAATTATTGCATGAAGAAATAATGAATGTTGACCTTGTTGTGGCTTTTTTATGCTTTCCTTTCATGTTATTTTTTTCTAATGATGTATGAGGCCATATTTGGGTAGACCAGTGCGCAAAACTGAGACAAATTCAAGACAAGTTCAAGATAGACCCAAGTCAATACAGAAAACATATTTGAGACCAGAATTGACCACTTTGGGAACAGACAAGATCCTGGCTCTGTCTAAAATAAGTCAGAATATTGCAGTCAGAAATATTCAACCCCCCAAAGATTTATCAATTAAAGTTTTTTAAAGAGTGACTTGGATGACTTTTTATTACTTACTTCTTTAATGTATCACTCAATTCAACAGAAAATGCATGATGTAGTATTTGTGTGTAACAGAATATTTTGTTAAGATAGCCATTTTAGCCATTTCACAATTATTCAACCCCTATATAATTAATGTTGGTTTTTAAAGCTTTCGGACAGTTTTTATGGCCTAAAGTGGAGTTGAAAGAATTAAGAGTTTGAGAACTCTTATGATATTTCACTTGCTTCAGCTGTGATGCTTATATAAACCCACCCATAAAGGTATTCAAGGTGTGTTGCAATCATGGGAGATGAGATTATTTTATCATACAGATTTCCAAAAAATGTAACATTCCAAGAGACACCATTGGGAGTTTAAAACCTATGGAACAGCTGCAAACCTGGAAGAAAGCCCAAAATTTAATTAAGTGCCTGTACCAATTTTATCAGGACAACTAAGAAAAACCCCTGTGTGCCTGCAAGACACTTACAGGATGACCTGATGAAGGCTTTTACAAGTGTTTCAGTGGCAACTATAAGACGTGCACTGAATAAACAAGGACTTCATGACCAGACTCTAAGATGCACTCTACTTTTGACCACAAGGAACATAGTATATGCCAGGAAGAATTTGGATACAGTTTGGGGAGATGGTTCCATGGACTGATGAAACCAAACTGGAACTTTTAGTACATATGGACTAGATGTATGTTTGACGTGTAACGGGCCAGACTCAGGAATACCATCTCCACGGTCCAACATGGAGGTGGGTCACTGATGATGTGGGGCTGTTTTTCTGCGCCAGGAACTCGCTATTTTGATTGTGTACCTGGCATTATTTACCATCAAATTCAACCTTGGTGATCATTGGACTTTCCAGTAAGTCAATGATCCCAAGCACACCTACAAGACGACCAACGCTTGGTTGAGAGAAAGATCCTGGAATGTCCTGGAGTGGCTTCCTCAATCACCAGATTTAAATCCGATTGAAAATCTTGAGTGGGATTTAAAGAAGGAAGTTGCACAGAGTTGTCTAGCATATGATTGTCTAGTAAGTCTTTGTATGTTGTGGCATTTAAATCTTCCTTCATTGGAACACCACTAGGAACAAGCAAAGTTCAGAAAATTTTCTGATCAATTGGAATGCCAGATCTTCTCACTCAGTCAGTGCCTGACCTCACAATCACTGTTTAAGAAAAACATCAAGTTAACTACTTGTGACTAGTATTTTAGTAAATATCTGGGGGGAAATGTAAAATTTTAGTTACCCGAAAGTGGAGCCACCAAAATAAAGAAAGCTGAAGAGAAAGTAATAATTCAAAATTTACATAAAATTCCATTCATCACATTTTTTAAAAATACGATGAGTGGAGTCCTTTTTTTGTAGCAAACATTATGTACTAAATGTCTGCGTACTACATTTTCTGACCAAATGAAATGCATGTTATGAGATGCTCTTTTAATGTAATGTATGTGTTAGTGCAATAATTTGCTGTAATAATGTCTTTTTGTTTACTGTAGCTCCTGCTGTATCTGAACCCCCCCCTGTAGTTTCGACACCTCCGACCAGTGTTGGTGTGACTCCAGTTGCCGTGGTCAGTGTTCCAACAGTCACAGCTACAATTTCAGCAGCTCAAACAGTACCTTTACTTCCTCGAAGCCTTCCACCAGGTCTTCCTCATGCTGTACCCCAGCCTGCTGCTGCAATCCCAGCATTTCCCCCAGTCATGGTGCCCCCATTTAGGGTGCCTCTACCTGGCATGCACATCCCCCTTCCAGGTAAGACAAAATATCACACTTAACTATGTAACTGGTTTGTTCAATCATCTTCTTTTTTAACATCTGATAAGTTTTAAAATTTTTAAAGGTCTGTTCTACTGTGTTTCAGTTTTAAGAGTTGTAGCACTAGATGGCACCAGAGTGTCATATTGTAGAATTATGCCTGAGAGACATGGTGATGCATAACATTACGGTATAGAAACATGTCAGTTAAAACATATGTCTCTATGTTACCAATTTCACAAATGTCACAACGGCCTGAGCTGTGAGATCCTAGTGGTCTGTTGTAGCAAGGACAAGCATGGAGGAGTGTTAAACAAATTTTGCTGCAGCACTCTGACACACAACAGGCATCAGCATTAAAATAAAGAGGAATTGTACTGCGGGGTGGTGTTCTGTTGTTTGGCTTCTTAAAACTTGAAGTTGAAATTATTATAATGGTTCTGTTCAGTGTCACTTTAAAATAAAATCAGCAATGAATACGTATTTCCTGATGTTTAGACAGAATTACCGAAAAACATGCATACACTTACTTTGTACAATTTTATTATCAGTGTAACCCTAAGTGTAACATATGATATATAGCATTTAAAGATGAAATGTAAATAAGATGTATCCATCTCACCCAGCCCTGCATGGAATTGGCAAACAATTTTGGTACTTAGTTTATTACATTTTTACTGTGCAAAAGTTTTAGACAGGCATGGAAAATATATAATAGACATGTTATTGGTTTTCATCAGTTAACAAAATGGAAGAACAAAAGAGAAATCCAAATGAAATTAATATTTGGTGTGACCACCCTTTACCTGTAAAACAAAATCAGACAAACTGGTTGATGTTAAGATGAGGGCCCTGTGGGGGACAAACCATTCCTTCAATCTGATGCCTCCATCTTCCGATGTCATGGAATTGAGCATGATGTGCCTTTCCTTTGCCGACCAATGTGTCTGGTCCTCAACGTTGCCCATTGTATCTGCTTAGTATAATTGGTTACCCATCCTGATTCTGATCCTACGAAGTCCTTGACTTTGTGCAAGTGTAAAATGGTAAGAATTGATGCTGATTTGAAGCCAAGTGGCAGACGCACCAAATATTTATTTGATTTAGATTTTTCATCTGTTTGAATTTTGTAAATTGATGAAACAATT
Source organism: Leiocassis micropogon (assembly GCA_028565275.1). NCBI lineage: Eukaryota > Metazoa > Chordata > Actinopteri > Siluriformes > Bagridae > Leiocassis > Leiocassis micropogon. The sequence continues at coordinate 20,277,674 of JAOVVA010000021.1, forward strand.
GCAAAGAATTAAAAAGTATATATTTGAAAGCATTCTTAGGTTATACCTTTTCTTACCACCTACCTAAAACGTTTGCACAATACTGTATGCATTTGGTATATGTTGTAGAGGCTTAAATCTTATTTTTAGGCATGTTACCGAGCATGGGCCCTCCTTTGGTACCCATGATGCACCCACAGCTGGCTATTACAGCCGCTCCTGCTGCTTTGGCTGGTGTGCATCCGCTCCTAGAATGGTCTGAATACAAAACAATGGATGGCAGGATGTACTACTACAATAACCGAACTCAGGAATCCACCTGGGACCAACCTGCTGAACTAAAGGAGAAAGGTATAGTATGGTTCTTTGAAAAAATTGTTTGTTTTTATTTATGGATATAGAGTAAACTGAGCAGAATATAGCAACAGACATTACGATTTCTTGTATTTTCTGTTTTATTATCTAGATAAGGATGGAGATGAAGCTAAAGATGACCAATTAGCTGATGACTCTGAGGCCATGGATACTGGTGATTTAGAACATAAAGCTGAAGCCTCCATTCTGGCCAAAGAGGTAAAAGCAGTTCTTATACTGAAATACATTTGTGAAATGTATTGTGGGTTTTAGAGCTCTTTATTCTGGACTTTCAGGCACCAAAGGAGGAAGAAATGTCAGAAGAAGAAAAAGCAGCCCAAAAGGCTAAACCAGTGGCCACGAACCCTATCCCTGGAACTCCCTGGTAAGCTTTTATGGGTGCAAGCCTTTTAAAATTACCCTTAGCTTTTTATAGATCCCTATGGATTTCTTCTTCAACTTCATCTCCCTAAAATATTTTGTTTTGTAGGTGTGTGGTGTGGACCGGTGATGACCGGGTGTTCTTCTACAATCCCACTACGCGACACTCTATGTGGGATCGACCAGATGAGTTGGTTGGTCGAGTGGATGTGGATAAATACATCCAAGAACCTCCGCACAAGAAGACTTTAGATGACGCAAGGAAAACGGGTAAAAACCCTTGTAATTTAAACAGATCATAACAATAGAGGGTGTGATTTAAAAAAAAAAAAGAAAAAAAAAAAGAGAGATTCACAGATTGTTGTTAAAGTAGTGCAACCATTTTTATTTTAGCCCCAGGCATCATGAAAGAGGACCCTGAAGCCAGCACAGAAGAAACAGATGAGCCATCTAAGGCTAAGAAGCGGAAGTAAGTACCAGTCTCTCTTTATATAGAGATAACAGCGGAGTAGTTAAACAATATTAAAGGACACCGAGCTTCTGCTTTGTGTTCAACTAAGAGCATGAAGAATAAACCTAGTTTTCTCATTTAAAAGGATTCTAGACATACATGTATCCATAAACTAATTGTTAATTGGACTTTGAGTTTATTTACATTGGAGTTTTTTGTTTTGTTTTTATTTTCTTTTTTTTCTTTTGTGGAAATGTACCCAATGCTGATCTATTTTAACTTTCATAATCTTTACTCGGGTCTGTAATGAGTGGTGACATCGTATTGTCCAGATTTACCAAGTCAAATCAGTCACTGTTTCCCATCAGTGCCCTTCAAGCCTGCTTCTCCCTGACCCCAAACAGTGGTCGTGTTGCACTGGGGACTATTTTTCAGGGAACGCTTCTAAGCTCTGGCGATGCCAACATGGGCCTCCAAGGTAACCCACCTTGCTTGACCTCTCTCTAGCCTGCATTAGGAAAACCCCAGTGAAGCAGTCGAAACGCCCTCATTTGAACCCTGATTTTTCTACATCTTGTTTGGAATAATGGGAATTCAGAAGTAATACTAAGGGAGGGAACTAAGATTAGGCCTAATTATTCTCCTGGTCAAGACATTACAAAGTTTTCAGAAGATAATAGAAGGAATGGTCTAAGGATGAAAATCATAAACAGTCTATGAAATATAAAGTATGAAAAATGACATTTTTCCCAGCCATCATCCCTGACTACTTCTCACATAAATGTTTCCCCCTCTAGGAAAGAGGAGGTCAAAGAAAGTGATGCTGAGAAAGAGGCGGCCGTGGAGGCCGAGCTGAAGGCAGCTCGGGATCGGGCAGTTGTACCCCTGGAGGCCCGTCTCATTCAGTTCAAGGACATGCTGCTGGAGAGAGGGGTAAAACACTTCAACGCAATACTCTAACCAGCTCTGTAATGTTAGACACATAAATCTGAATGGAAACCCACCAAGGTACAATCTTCAGTTTGTTCTCCTTCCTGTCCTCTTTCTTCATATTTCTCTTGTTGGTGTTTTCTGCTGATTATTTCTGCTATTGTTTGAATAAAAGGTGTATTGATTGTTTTAGATGTACTGAAACAGTAACATTTGGACGTGAACTAGAAATGCATCAATATGAAAAGGCTTGAACTTTATTTTCATAAATAGCTCTGCAATGGACAAATTTGTATTATGTTATAAAGCACATAATATATCTTATAGATCAGAATTTTTTTATCGAAAATACTGACAGGTGACGAATGAAAGGGAAAAAAATTATAAATTAAACTAATGATCATCCCTCCAAGCTCTGGAGCATCTCTCCAGAGTTTTACATTGTATTCTCAATAAACAGTCCGTTTGTAGCTTACACACCTGAGACCTAAAAGCCAACCCTGAAGTAAAGGTGTCTGGTGGCCCAGTTATGCTCTGGGGCATTTCGCTGTCATGTTTTGGGTCCACTCGTCTAATTTGAGGCAAAGTCACTACAAATCAATACATTAATATTTTGAACAATCTTCTTTATCCTACACTAAATTCCTTTTCTGTTGATGGGTGTGGTCCCATCTAGGATAAGTCAAGTTGGCTTTTATTGTCATTCCAACCATATACAGTTCAGTACACAGTGAAACGAAACAACGTTCCTCCAGGACCAAGTTGCTACATGCATGCAACAACATAAATTAACAACACACTTTACCAGAACCAACTAGCTAAACTAAGAGACCTAATTAGCTGATTGGCTCAGATATGACAGATTTACATTTTAAGTTAACCTAAACTATCTATTTCTATATAAAAAGAGACAACAATAGACAACAAATTGCACGTGCAAATGTGCAAACAAAGAGCTAAAATACAACGTAACACGACAGCGTGACACGTTACAGTACTTTTTTTTTTTTTTTTTTCCCCTTTAGTGACGAGATGTGAGTTGAAGTAGTAGGAAGAGAAACAGTACACATTGACATTTCTGAAGTAATGTGCAAATAGCAAGTAAAAAAAAACTGTTCCCATTCACAGGGTATGGCTGCTCACCGAGTAGGTTGATGAGTATAAAAAGGATGCAGATCAGAGGTTATGGCCTCCACACTCACGATTTTGCCCGAAACACATTTTAGACAGTTCAGATCTCAAGGCATATTAAGTAGCTGGGTAGCTTGTCCTGCCCCAACACGTTGCTAAGACTGTTTTTGTTTTTCCTTCAATTTGTTACCTGTCTGTATTTTATCTTCCCAAAGGGCTACAGGTTTAACTTTCAGTAAATTTCACGAGTGTATGTGTGCGTGTGTGTGCGTGCGTATGTATGTGTGTGTGTGTGTGTGTGTGTGTGTGTATGTATAT